>CM062291.1:101639519-101792869 GCA_031216915.1 Pictodentalium vernedei
GCCAGTCAGACGGATGGAGGAAACCAGAGTACCCCTAGAGAACCAGAGCAGTGGTAAGCAACTGTCAGATTCTCCAACTTACAAACTCAGCACAAGCAACAGCTGTTGAAGGCAAGTGGTCCATCAATGAGGCATATGTCCTGGTATACAGTGCTAATGTACACGGACACAATCAAACAGGATTATGTGTCTTGAACCAAAGACAGCAGTTACAATTGTAAGGATAAAACTTTCGATCTTTTAACCCTTTACCTAACATGAAAAGCAGACGACACTTGCAAAAAAAATTCTTGAATAACTAATCTTTTTCATTTTTTGTCTCAAAAACATAGGTTATGACCCCTCGTTGGAACGAGCTCGACGAGCTCGTTCCAACGAGGGGTCATAACCTATGTTTTTGAGACAAAAAATGAAAATATTTTGAAAATTAATTGACGATTTTTGAGAATAGCGCTGGCCGGTTTTGGCCGTTACGTTGGGTAAAGGGTTAAAGCCAAATGCTCCAACCACCGAGCTACTATACGCCCAAAATGCTTGTTAGAAGGAGGGATCATAAGATAAACAGGTGTACCGCCAAGCGGTGGATCAAATACGGCCGCCTATGAAGAAATTGCGCTAAAGAAATTTTTAGTTGAACAAAAGGTCAATAATGCCTTCAAAAATAATTGTACATTCTTGGCTTACGACCCATTGAAGTTGAATTTCTTGTTTTCAAGTTATTGCGTGGAGAATCAGAAGTCACCAAACCTCCCAGATGATTGCTATGGTGGCCAAATTGGACAGGCCAGAATGCTGATTATCAAAAGGAAAAATCCTCTCGCCATGACTAATCAACCATAAAAGCGCCTGAGGGCGTTCACCTGACATGGTAACCTAAATAACAACCCAGAGAATTGATTTCAACAAGTTGCATCTGCTATTCCAAAGAAAAGCCGATACCAAATATCCAAAGATTCTGACCAGTGGATCTAAAAAAAAAGAAGATTTTTAAAGAATATTCCTCATATTGAACTAAGTTATAATTCGGGCTCCCACAGGGAGCCCATATGGGAACCCAGGGACTTGGCTTTACAAAACCTGAATCTCACCCCCCCTAAGGATGCTGCACACCAAATATCAAAACATTCCGACTGCTGGATCAGAAGATGATTTTTAAAGAAAATTCCTCATTTTGAACTAAGTTGTCATTCAGGCTCCCATAGTGAGCCCAAATATGAACCAAGGGACTTTGCTTGAACAAACTTGAATCTCACCCCCCCAAAGGTTGCTGCATGCCAAATATCAAAACATTACGACTGCTGGATCTGAAGAAGATTTTTAAGAAAATTCCTCCTTTCGAACTAAGTTACAATTCAAGCTCCCACAATGAGCCCAAATATGGACCTAGGGACATGGTTTGAACAAACTTGAATCTCACCCCCCTAAGGATGCTGCATACCAAATATCAAAACATTACGACTGCTGGATCTGAAGAAGAAGATTTTTAAAGAAAATTCCTCATATTGAACTAAGTTATCCATCGGTAAGTTATCCATCGGGCTCCCACAGCGAGCCCAAATATGGACCTAGGGGCATGGCTTGAACAAACTTGAATCTCATCAGCCTAAGGATGCTGTATACCAAATATCAAAACATTCCGACTGCTGGATCTGAAGAAGATTTTTAAAGAAAATTCCTCATTTTGAACTAAGTTATAATTCGGGCTACCACAGTGAGCCCAAATATGAACCAGGGACTTGGCTTGCACAAACTTGAATCTCAACCCCCCCCCCCCCCCTCCCCCAAGCATGCTGCATACCCAATATCAAAAGATTCTGCCTGCTGGATCTTGAGAAGAAGATTTTCAAAGAAATTTGCCTGAAATGCACTAAGTTCAAATTTGGGCTCCTATACTGAGCCCAAATATGAACCCAGGGGGCTGATTTGAACAAACTTGAATCAAATCTACCCCACAATGTTACATACCACATATCAAAAGGTTCTGCCTGCTGGATCTGGAGAAGAAGATTTTTTAAGAAATTTGCCTGAAAAGCACTAAGTCAGAATTCGAGCTTCTATAGTGAGCCCAAATATGAATCCAGGGGGCCGATTTGAACAGTCCGAATTCGAGCTTCTATAGTGAGCCCAAATATGAATCCAGGGGGCCGATTTGAACAAACTTGAATCAGATCCACTCTACAATGTTGCATACCAAATATCAAAAGATTCTGCCTGCTGGATCTGGAGAAGATTTTTAAAGAAATTTGCCTGAAATGCACCAAGTTCGAATTCAGGCTCCTATGCTGAGCCCAAATATAAACCCAGGGGGCCGATTTCAACAAACTTGAATCAGATCCACCCTACAATGTTGCATACCAAATATCAAAAGATTCTGCCTGCTGCAGCTGGAGAAGATTTTTTAATGTTTTTCCCATTGCCTACAGTGTTAAAAAGTGCTGACTCAGCACTTTTCAAAATCCCGAAACTGTACCCTATGACAAAACCGATGGCAATTTTTTTCACCAATCCTTTCTGTTGGCCCTAAGGAAGCTTCACACCAAATAAAAATTCTCAGTGCCGTACAGTTTTGGAGATATGGGCATTTTAATTTTTTTCTATTTTTAGCTCCTGCGGTTCCCACGGGGCGACAGGAAAAAAAAATTCAGCATAAATTAGGTACTTATGACCCAATAAGCCCTCACATAAAATTTGGTTCAAATCAGCCTCTCGGTTCGGAAAATAGAAATTTTGGGCGGGGCAAAAAATTTTGCCCCTCCCATAACGACGCAAAATATAGCCCATGTAACTTCTCTTGAACAAATCTGAGTCTACACCTCAAAAGGAAGCTGCACACCAAATATCAAGTCTCTGCTACTGCTGGTTCATGAGAAGAAGATTTTTAAAGATTTCAGCACACTTTTTGGCTGTGGCCCTACCAAGGGGTGAGGCAACTTGATTTGAACAAAATCAAATTGCGATGTCATAACAAACTATTATCTCAAATATCAATTAAATTGGTTTAGCAGTTTGGGAGAAGATGCAAACACCATGTTCATGGACGCCGGACGGTGAGTGATCACTATAGCTCTCCTGACTGAAAGACGGGTGAGCTAAAAACATCTGTTGGATTATCACATGGACAATCAAAAGTCCCTGAAAATCCAAGATGGCTGCCATGGTGGCCATATTGGATATGCCAGATTGCTGGTTATCGAAAGGAACCATCCTCCAGTAATGACTAATCAACCATAAAGAAACGGTATCTGTTGAATGTATTGTTTTCAAGTTATCGCATGGACAAACAAAAAGTTAACGGACGGAGAAGGATGGATGGACAGCGGACAGACAGAATGATGGATGGACATTGCCATACCATAATACTGCCAGCTCATATAAGCGGCCAAATAAAAAACAATCATAACTGTAGGAGAATGGAATAATTTAGTTTATTTATTTATTGTTGTTTATGGTCACATACTTCTGCACAATGGCTAATCATGACCACAACATGGAGATAAAGTCAAGGTCAGTCAATCGTTTATACCCCATGTTGCCTATTTTAGAGGACTCGCACCCCAAGCATTAGTGACTGGGTCCTATTTTACCAGTGAAACAGAGCTTGTTTACCACAGTAAACAAGCACTGCTTCACTTCCCGGGGTTCCCACGGGGGAATGGAATAATTAAATATAGAACCTTAGTGAGCACGCTCACATACCCCACGCGCCCCGATATTTCAAGCTCTAATCATTTTTTAAAAATAAACATAGATTCTAGGAATACTGCAGAAAACAGTGTTCTGTAGTTTCAATGGTATTGAAAGAATTCAAGCAGAGAAAAAGCCCGGAAAACTGTAATTTTGATGAACTTTTCAAAGTCTATGGGGCCATAATTTTGGTAAAAATCAGTGGAGCGGAACAAAACCCAAACTTGTTCTGTAGGCCACCACGTTAGACTAACATATCAAAAATCAGCTCAATATCTGGAAGCGCGTAGAAAAAAAGTCCGGAAAACTGTAATTTTAATGCATTTTTCAGAGTCCAAGGGTCGTAATTTCGGTAAAAATAAGTGGAGCGGAACAAAACGCAAACTTGTTCTGTAGGCCACCATGTTAGACTAACATACCAAAAATCATCTCAATATCTGGAAGTGTGTAGGAAAAAAGTCCAGAAAACTAATTTTGATGAACTTTTCAAAGTTCAAGGGCCATAATTTCGGTAAAAATCAGTGGAGCGGAACAAAATGCAAACTTGATCTGTAGGCCACCATGTCAGACTAACATACCAAACATCAGCTCAATATCTGGAAGCGCGTAGAAAAAAAGTCCGGAAAACTGTAATTTTAATGCATTTTTCAGAGTCCAAGGGCCGTAATTTCGGTAAAAATCAGTGGAGCAGAAAAAAATGCAAACTTGATCTGTAGGCCACCATGTTAGACTCACATACCAAAAATCAGCTCAATATCTGGAAGCGTGTAGAAAAAAAGTCTGGAAAACAAGTAGGACTGACGGACGGACGAGTCAAAAACATTATACCCCAGCAACTTCGTTGCGTGGGGTATAATAATTAAAATTCTTCGTATATTCAGACTCGGAAGGGGCGAGTCTTCCAGATAAGAAACATTCTGTTCAGGAAGGTAATGATATTGAATTGATTGGGACGAATGTCTGTAAACCTTGATAATAAAGCATGAACACACCTTTCTTAATTCTACATGGAACGCTGTAAAATGGGAAGAACATATCTTGCATTTTAGCAAACGTGTTTGGCTTCACATGGTTTTGTGGTCAAATATGGCGAAATTGAGAGCATTCGATTTTAGTAATTAAGAATCAGAAACTGTTGGCAACACGCATGCTCAACAATCTGAATCGACAGAGATTGTCAAAACGAGCATATCTTTGTTACTGTTTTAAATGGATCACCATTTCATTTACGATAAACAATAGTGATAGTCTAAAAACTTTTAGTGTGTTGCAAGTTCTCCTTTCTGACTGCACAGAAACGAATGAGCATTTCCGTGAAATCTGTAGGGTGGGTAGTTTCAGTATACACTGGGCCAGGGGTCATTATTTGATTCCACTCTGCAAGTAATTTGTGCTAAACTGCTCAATGGTTACACCAACACTTTGCTCTGTCAGCTTACCTCGTCAAAAGTCAGGGAGCGGACAAAATTTGCTGTTAAATCCAACTCGCGGGTAATTCCCACTTAGATGTTCAGAACATGTGTGACTGTCAGTTTTTGACCGAAATATGTGCATATTAAATCAAGGCAAACACAACTAGAGCAAAGTCGAGGGTGGCATATACCCCAACGTGCAATAGCATGGAAAGCATTACAGAAATGAAACATTTATTACTGGGCGACGCTGAAGGATGACAAATGACAGATCTGTGACAGATTACAGACCATTGGGTCTTTATCATAAAAACTATTAAGTATCATCACATGGTGACACAAAAAGGTATCCCTGCCTCTTTACCAAATGTGAGAGTGACTTGATATGATTTGATAATTCTGTGAAAAAACTATTTTTCTGCAAACTTTATATATGTTGTGTATCTGCAAGACATGTGTAACCATAATCTCAAGTTTCAACTTTCTAGATTAGAAATTGTGGGAGGAGTTAACTAAACCATGAAGGCACCCTTAATTAATCAAGTTATTCATGATAGAATTTTAGGACGGACAAAATCAAAGTCCGTAAAATGCAGTAACTCCGACAATAAAACACTGCATAACATCTGCCTTGTACTGTGGGTAGACCTCAATAGGATAGATATGAAGTCATTCCATTGAATAGTTTTTCGTGAATTAATTTCTGGGCGGACAAATTCTAAGTCCATAAAGACAGGGTTCCCGCTAGGAAAAAATTTGTGGGTCCGGTAGTTTAAAGAAAGTGAAACTCAAGACGCCGAAAATGTCTTCCGCACGTGCCAAAAGAGGAGGGGGGGGGGGGGGGTCTGGGGTTCTCCCCCCCAGGAAAATTTTGATTTTTAGGTGTTCTCTGGGGGCATTCTGGTCGCTAAAATGCTGAATAATTGAAGTGGAAAATATGTATTTTTTCCTCCTACAATTCTCTAAATTCCCACGGGACACACAATACTACATCTGGTCGGAGGTTTCATAAAAATACAAACCCAAAACAACACAAAATCCACGAATTCTGGGAGTGACTGCGACTCTTGACCTGCGTGTGTTTGAGCTTTGTTTACAACCGCTCGCGGTAATATTCGTAAAGAACCATGATGCAGACGTCATGCACGTGCAATTACATCATTTATCGCTCGAAATAAAAGCCAGTGGTTTTGGACCAAACACAACAATTTGAGTCCGAAATTTTATAGGTGACGTTTAGGATTTGAACTTTGTTTCCCCCTCTCGTCTGGGGGTTATAAAGTATCAGGTTGTCGCCAGTAATAGTAGGCATAGTATACAACATAATTATGCCTATATTAAGAAGAATCAAAGGATCCTGAGTGTCGTTATGATACAGCATTGTACTCGACATTTTCACCACCAGCTTTTCGGACTGATCATAGTATGATCGGCGGGGGAATGGGTCCGGTCGACGGACCCGCAGCTGGTCTAGCGGAAACCCTGATAAAGGGCAATGTGTACTTTAGTACAAAAGTACTTCACAAGTTGGGGGCAGGGGTATAAAAAGAAATGGAGGTGGCTGAGGGGAGAGACTCCACACTATCAGGGATTGTTGCTTGTCCTGTATACCACAATGTGCATGTAACATGTTGTCACAGGTCCATATCATGGATTGTCTGAAAACCTTTTAGTTTCAAAAAGTGGCTTTTGTTACATTTTCAATATTTTGTTGTGGTCCCAAGTTTAAACAAGAAGAAATAAAAACAGAAACTGAAAGTCGATTCTTTTATCACAACAGACACCAAAGGCAAAATATTAGAACCGAAAAGAACATTCTTTAAATAGTACTTCTCATATTACACCAAGTTAAAGTTTGGGCTGCTATGTGGATCCCAAATACAAACCAAGGGGTTTAATTTTAACAAACTTGTATCTGACCCCTGATGGATGCTGTATACCAAATAACACAAGATTCTGATCAGTCGTTCTGGGGACGTTTTTGAATTTTTGCAAATATGCCAACACAACCTATGGCAAATTGTTTGTACCATCTACTGGTCCTGGGGATGCGTCATACCAAATAACAGTTCTCTGGTCCATGTAGTTTAGGAAATATGGATATTTGAAAATATTTCTATTTTCAGCTCCTGGAGCTCCCACAGGGATGCAGGAATTTTTTTGTGCATGAAACAAGTACTTATGACTCAATAATACCACATATCAAATTTAGTTCAAAATAGCTAATCAGGTCTGTAAAAATGTTTTGAGTGGGACCAAAAAACTTGCCCCTCTCATTACAAAAGTAAATATTTCCCTACAAACTTTGTTTGAACAAACTTTATTCTACACCTCAAAAGGAAGTTTAGTACCCAATATCAAATCGTATCCATTGGCTCTTGAGAAGATTTTTAAAAATTTTAAAATTTGGCAGCATTTTCCTCCACCCCTTCCCTATGGGGGTTGATTTGAACAAAATCAAAATGCGCCATCAGAACAATCACCTCAAATTTAACTGAAATCGGTCAAGCGGTTTTGGAGAAGTCGCAAACATTATGTTCACGTTTGACAGACAGCAAGTGGTCACTAGACATTCAGTCAGGCAAGCTAAAAAAAATTATACTGCACAGAAAGACACGAGAAAAAACTTTCAAACTTTACTTTTGACACCACTTCTTTCTTTTTTGGACCATCTGTCGTCTGTTTTTTAATATATTCTGCTTCAGCTTTCTGTTTACTTTTCATTGCTTTTTTAGATGTGACTTCTTGAAATCCTTCATTACTTTCAAACACTAAGCTTGGGTCATCTGGCTGGTCATCAATAACCACTACACCTACGATAGAAAAAACAGTTAAAACTATCAAGTGGACAGTCAGCATTAATAGTTGATAAATAGATTTAAGTTATGGTTGACGTAATGCTCAGCAAGCCAGGGGATGCCCTTTGTCCAATTGTAGACTTCATTCAATGAGACCTCCTAACTGGATGTCGGAGTTGTAACAAGTAATTCAAATCAACTTCCTTGATATTTGTTTGAGGTCAAGTATGAAAGGAAAGAAGAATTGGTCTTCCTATTTCTTTGAGGATAACGTGAGATCAACATGGTTGTTTGCCCAATTCACACAAGTCTCAATTACTGCAATATAAGAATAAATCTAACCCTTTACCCAATGCACATAATACCAAAATTTAAATATTTTTTCAAATTTTTCAAACAATTTCAACAAAACCATGTGTCCCCTTGTTGGAATGAGCCAGATCAGCTTGTTCCAATGAGGGGTCACATGATATGGTTTTGCTGAAAGTTTTTGAAAAATAATTGTTTTCCAACAGCTCATTTTGTAAATTACGAGGGTGGATGCAGCAGATCAGTTAGGTAAAGGGTCACACCCCCCCACTCCCAAGAATCAAAGAATCTACTTCTTAATATTTGCAACAAGCCAATCCTTGAAACGTTCATATTCGGCACAATTATGAAGACAAAGAAAACAAAATTCAAATTTGAAGATAACTATCTTGATGCATTACAAGTTTAAAAGCTTGCTTTGGTAATAGTACACTTACTTGCATAATTATTAATATCTATATTAGCTAATGCATCTTTCTTTTCTCTCTCCGTCTTCAATGGTTTTGAAACATCAGTTAGATCAGATTTCCTACTTCTGAAAAGGAGAAAAAAAAAAAATAAAAAAATGAATACTGTAGGAACAAATTTTTAATCAATTCAAAGAAAGGGCAATTGCGAAAGTCAATTAAACCCCCATTGCAATGCTGGATCAAATATGCACTAATGAATTAAAAACAAAGGTTGGAACAACAAGAGGGGGCCACGCCCCGGGACATACCCCCACGGTGCATACCGCCAAACAATGACAAGAGAAGAAATGAACCATGATACCATGAAAGCTATTCCCATAAACAATCTTTCCAAATTTCACTGAGAGCCACGAACCCCAAACCAGATATGAGGCGAAGACTAGGGTTTAATGATTTCCCGGTTTCTTAAAAAATCGGGACCGGGAAATTTTTCCCGTTTATATTCGGGAACCGGGAACGGAACCGGGAATAGAAGGGGTTGTTAACTTGTTACAAGTCTGTGTTTACAATAATGGAATCGGACCAAAATCGTATCGTTTTTTAATCTTAAATGAAAGACATTTCACACAAAACCTAGGTAACATTCATACAGAAAACAAACATTGAATTTGAAAGCTGTAGTTTCAACTTTCAGCTGTAAAAGTGTAAATAAACAATGTCTTTTGAATCACTGTCCAGACTGTCCAATGCTCAATACTGTAAAGTTTGTAAACTACTGTGTAGTGTTCAATGTTTATTGAGTCACCGAAATGCATCCAAATAAATCGAATGAGTAAAGTACTAGAGTGACTGTCACTATAGTACTTTACTCATTCCATTTATTTAGATGCGTTTTTACATCTTTGTGCACAATAATACTTCCTCAACAACAGCAAATTACTCAACGCTTTGTCACTTAATCTGGACCGTATTTTGGTACATATGTGCCCAGCCGTAGAAAAACTGCGCTCTGACTCTACAGATGTCGGCTTTCCCGTTATGAGGGCGTTATATAAAAAGTTCAGATTGTCCGTTCTAACTCCGTTGGTCTCATACAACTTGAATTCGTTCCCGATATTTGCATTTGTTGGTTCTGCACGTGTGGTAATAGATGTTTTACAAGCTGTATCGTCAATATAGCCCTGCAGTACATCCTCAAGTGTCGGTGCAGTTGAAGGATTTTCAGTGAGATCAGGTGATACATTGCTAACACTTGCGGGAGACTCGACGACTTCGGAAGCCTCACTCAGACTTAAGTCACTTAACCCTTTGAGGCGGATGAGCTCTGTACGGGCAAACTTTACTCTGACAGTTTTCGCACATGTCTCAAGGAATGCTGGTTCGTCCAACAAACAAAAGTTTGGGTTGTGGAGGTATTTCAAAAGAGTTACAAGGGTTTTGTCTCGTCTCTTACATAAGCGTTCCTTCAGCCTTTCGCTCAATCGCTTGCTTATGTCAGAATCTAATGAATCTAACTGTGCAAATAGAAATTTCAATATCCCCTCAGCAGAAACGAAAGTTGTGTCACGCCGGCATAAAGCTTCATTCGCCACTGTAATAGGCCTAAGTGCATTGGCGATATCTGTGACAGCCTCGACTTCAGGCTGAGTAAGACAAGATGTGCATGAAATATCTAAGAATGCCTTTAACATGCATGGTCGGAGTCTGAGATAGCGAGTGAACATAGCTTCTATTGTATTCCAACGGGTTTTCACATCGATTATGGGCTTCAACTCTTTCCCTTGATCCTGCTTCACATAAGTTTGTAAAATCTCATCAGCGCGTCCACGTCGAAACTTCTTGCAGTCACTTCTAACCTTGGTCACCAAGTCAGCAAAGTTTATTATATCCAAATTTATCAAAGTACCACATTGACTTTCTTCGACGTTGAGACCATCGTCAAATTCATCATCGGATATATCATTATCATCGTCACCCTCATTACCCATGAGCGAAGCAGATTCCTCGTCCTCAGGCTCTGACTCACACTGTGCTGCACCAGCAGCACCACTAGTACTAGTACTACCAAAGCCTTTGTACATAACATCTGATACTGCAAGGTGAATACCATGGCTGAGACACAACACAGAGACAGTTGGCATAAGTCGACCAAATTTGACCATTACTGATGCGCCATCACTTGTACATACGGCTATATGCTCATCAACAGACAACCCAAAAGTTGAAAGGTGCTCAGTGACAGAAACAACCATAGCCTCTGCTGTAAACTTCCCAGTAATTTTGCAAAGTCCTGTATTCCAAAACTCACCGTCTTTAGCATGTATATCTATGTTCATGTACCGACGGTTCCTAACACTTGTCCATTCATCTAGTGTTATACTGAAACGTTCACCATTAGCAATTCGCTCAGATAAATCGGCCTTAATTCTAGAACGAACATCGTCTGCATGATTAGCGACCAACTGCATAACTGCTGATGGATCCCGTGGTAGTTTATGTCCCATTTTTTCGATATTTGACCGTATAAAATCACTTTTGGTTATACCGTTTATTGAAAATCCATCAAGGGCAGCTAACTTGGAAATTATTTCCTCCAATGGTTGCCTTTGTCGTACCAAAAAAGCATCAACTGACGTCTGTTTAGCAATTTTCGATGGTCCCGCACTAACACTACTATCTGTAGTCGGACGTTTGATCAACTCAATCTTGTGAACCAGACGTAAATGTTTTGCAAGACCTCCCGTGGAACCGCCGGAAAGTGTTAATGTTTTTGAGCATTTCTTGCATTCTGCCTTTGAATCAGATATTCTGTTGAAGTATTCCCAGGCGGGAGATGCATTCTGCCTCGACGCCATTGCAAATTTGCAGGAAAGTGTAATAAAGAATAAAGACAAGTAGAATCGCAGATTAATTTCAAAGTTGAAACTTGCAGACGATAAAATGTTTTTGACAAGATCACAAGAACGATAACACAAAAGTTTGACAAAACTGCATAAGCACGCTTGACTGGAAATGTATATTGCAAGATCGATAACTCTAAATGTCTATAGCTACGATTCTGGCTTTACAAGTTACAAGTTACAACTGGAGAAGATTGGAGTTATCGATCCCGCGATATATAAATTCCCCGACAGGTGCAATTTTGTTGCTCTTCTAAGTTGTAACATTACTGGCATGCTATGCATGTTACCATATAACTAAAAGTGAATTTATACGGTCAAATATCGAAAAATGGGACATAAACTACCACGGGACTGACGGGAGTGAGTCCGAGTGACGGAATCCATGGTAGTTACTAACTTACTAGTTATACGGTTGGTCGCCAATCATGCAGGCGATGTTCGTTCTAAAATCAAGGCCGATTTATTTTTCGGGTTGTTTGTTGTTGATGAGCATATAGCCGTACTGCCTATGCACAAGTGATATCGCGCCAGAAATGACTGATAACGAGTTGGAACTCGGTATACAAATAATAAAATCGTTGAATAAAGGGGTATGTGACAAACATTGACGATAGATCTGAATAAGTGAGCTTTTAATCTTATAAGAAACACAGTAAGAAGTCCGTAAAATACCGTTTTCTCATTCCCGGTTCCCGAATTTTCCCGATGGTAAAAATCCGGTTTTCGGGAACGGGAAGTAACCAATCGGGAAACGGGAATTCCCGGTCCCGAATTAAACCCTAGCGAAGACAAAAAGTTGGCTATTTTACAAGACAAACGGCAAAATTATTGTCTTTGTTTTACAGTAAGAAAATTGTGAAGGCCAGAAACACCTGTTACTTAAGTCTAGTGACAATCGGACCATCCACATAAGAGATGTAGAACAAAGACATAATGCCACACGTTGGGGAGGTGATTTGCATGTATTTTCTTCGTTTTACTGCAGGGACATGACTCACTTAAAAGCTTTTCCCATAAACGATCTTTATTCCAAATTTCATTGAAATCTGATAACCCAAACCTTATAAAACAAAGACAATGCCACATGTTGGGAGGTGATTTGCATGTGTATTTTCGTTGTTTTACTGCAAGGACATGACTCATTTGAAAGACTTTCCCATAAACAATATTCATTCCAAATTTCAGTGAAATCTGATAACCCAAACCTGAAATATGAGGCGAAGAGACAAAAAATGAGCTATTTTATGAGACAAACAGCAAATTTGCAAAGTTAAAAGGGGGGGATAAGACTAAAAATAGGCCGATGAAATCGTCAGATGTGTACCCATATGCGCAACTAGTAGAAAGCTGTATGACGGAGGGCCACCACGGATGCCGACATTATGTACACCATACAAGGTATGGGTACATATAGAAATGGATTGAAGGAGTGTCTAATTTGATGGATAAAGGGTTAATATCTCCGTATCAAATTATCAGATTTACATAAAAAACTATACAGCACAGCACAGCACATCAGTAACCTGAATAAATATATAAAGTAACATGACAATCAGATTGATATTTTTTGAGTTATCTCATGCCAAGGGATTGGAGGAATTTTCAATTTGAAGGATAAAGGGTTAATATCTCCGGATCAAATTATCAGATTGACACCAAAAACTATACAGCTCAGCACATCAGTAACCTGAACACAATTATAAAGTAACTTGACAATCCAAGCAATATTTTTCAAGTTATCAAATGCCAAAGGGATTGGAGGAATTTTCAATTTGAAGGATAAAGTGTTAATATCTCAGGATCAAAATAACAGATTTACACCAAAAACTATACAGCTCGGCACATCAGTAACCTGAACACAAATATAAAGTAACTTGACAATCCAAGTAATATTTTTCAAGTTATTGAATGCCAAAGGGATAGGAGGAATTTTCAATTTGAAGAATAAAGGGTTAATATCTCAAGATCAAATCATCAGATTTACACCAAAAACTAGACAGCTCGGCACATCAGTAACCTGAACACAAATATAAAGTAATTTGACAATCCAAGCAATATTTTTCAAGTTATCGAATGCCAAAGGGATTGGAGGAATTTTCAATTTGAAGGATAAAGAGTTAATATCTCAGGATTAAACAAGTGTTTGACCACCGAGGTGGTATTAGTCCCCTACGGCGCTTTTGTGACATAAGGTGTTTTTGTCACAGAAGATACTAGAGTATATAAGCATCTTGAATTTTTTAAAAAAAATATTGAGCGTGCATAATCCCCTCACAACCCTTTATCCATGTACCATATATGAAAGGCGTAGCTTGAACCATGTTGGAGGGAGGGGTGGTAACATAAAATTCAGAAAAAAGCTTAAAAAACACAACAAAAATGGCCGCCATTCTGCCATCTTGGATTTTGAAAAATAAATATTGACTGTGCATCATCCCCTCAGAACCATTTATCCATGTACCAAAGATGAAAGGTGTAGCTTGAAGCATATTAGAGGGAGAGGTGGTAACATAAAAACAGACAGACAGATGTTAGATTCTGAAAAAAAATATTGAGCGTGCAACATCCCATTACAACCCTCTATCCACGTGCCAGATATAAAAAGTGTAGCTTGAACCATGTTGGAGTGAGGGGTGGTAACATAAAATAGAGAAAAAAGCTTAAAAAAAACACACAAAAAAATTGCCGCCATGGCACCATCTTGAATTTTGGAAAAAAAATATTGAACGTGCAACATCCCATTACAACCCTCTATCCATGTGCCAGATATAAAAAGTGCAGCTTGAACCATGTTGGAGTGAGGGGTGGTAACATAAAATAGAGAAAAAAGCTTAAAAAACACAACAAAAATGGCCGCCATGCCGCCATCTTTGATTTTGAAAAAAAAATATTGAACGTGCATCATCCCCTCCCAACCCTCTATCCATGTGCCAAATATGCAAAGTGTAGCTTTAACCATGTTGGTGGGAGGGGTGGTAACATGAAAATAGAGAAAAACTAGAGGATGGCCACCAAAGGGTGGCTGATTCCCCCGAAAAAAGCCTTGATAGCCATTCCAACCTTATTCGCGACACACCCTCTGGTTGTGGGCAATAATAATACCAAGTATCATTAATATCCTTGAAGGCTGTAAGAAGTTATGGAGCGGACACGAATTCCGTCTATGCCCGGACGGACAGACGGACGACGTCACGGCTAGATTCCCCCGGATTTTTTTCGGGGGAATAAAAAACTTAAAAAACACGACAAAAATGGCCGCCTTTCCGCCATCTTGGATTTTGAAAAAAAAATTTTCAGCGTGCATCATCCCCTCAGAACCATTTATCCATGTACCAAATATGAAAGGTGTAGCTTAAAGCATGTTGGAGAGAGAGGTGGTAACATAAAACAAGAGGCCCCACGTGGCCTTAATCGCTCACCTGACAAAGTGACTCTAAGAAGTATTTTAGGTCACCTTCACCATGTCATGCCTCATCAACATTAACTGGTTGAGTGATAGATTTTGTTTGAAGTTCAACATTTGTTACCTAAAATTAGTTTTATTTAAAATCATTGGTGTGTGGCCAATCTCCAATGATTTTTAATAAAGCAAATTTATCTCTGCAGACAAACTGGTTTAGCATGAAGCACAAACAAGGAATGTGAAGAGATAGCCTTGGACATCTCTCCCCAACTGTGGATATCTTCCATGTGCTACATGTATATATTTGCATGCAAGAAAACAAAAATTTTCACAAATTTTATTTTTTTTTATCATCATTGGAACAAGCTCAAACAGCTTATTCCAATAGGGGTATGGGAAGATCAGGTATATTTTTGAGACAGAAATGTGAATATATAAATAATGGTGTTTTTTTGTGAATGATGCTGGAGAATTTTGCGTAAAGATATGGTAAATGGTTTGTTCTAGATACAGAATGATGCAAAAGTATTTAAATTTGATTAGGCAAGTTATTCCTATAATGCATTTAAAAATTGAAGTAACTGTTTTTTTGCTGCCGAACTTTTAGATGTGTGTGTCTGTGTTTGTATGTGTGTGTGTGTGTGTGTGTGGGGGGGGGGGGGGGGGAGGGGGGGGAGGGGGGAGAGTGTTCTTGCAAACAAAATTCCTGAATAAATGGAAAATTTTATTTTTTGTGTGAAAGACATAGTGCGTGAATGTTGATTGGAACAAGCTTAGAGAGCTCATTTTAATGTGAAGTCATAAGGCTGTGTTTTACGTACGAAATTCTGGAATAACTAAAAAATTGCTTTTTTGACTCAAAAAGCATGGTGTGCGACCTCTCATTGGAATGAGCTCAAAAAGCTCATTCCAATGGGGTATTTACAAGCGATAAGTACATGTATGTTTAAGAGACAAAAATTAAAATTTGAATAGCGATTTTTGCGAAGAATGCTGACAAGTTTTGGCAGTTATGCTGGTAAAAAGGTAAGATATGCAAAGTGGTTGTTTTTTAGAGGCGACATTTAATTAAGGGGAATTAACCCTTGATTACTGAGGTAACTTCTAAAAGTACTGAAATTTCATGAAGCAATGTGAATAACAGACAACAGTTGCCTAAAAATTTCATGAAGAACTAAAATTTTTATTCTTTTGTCTCGAAAACATGGCATATGACCTTTGTTGGAATGAGCTGAATGCGTGTGTTCCAATGAGGGGTCATAAAATTTGAACGGAGATTTGTGTGAATAATGCATTAGTACTGCTAGATTTGGGTAAACGGTTCACCCTGGATACCACCCCTTCTATAGTAGATCTTTTCTGCAAATTTTGTCTAAGATTCTATCAACTTTACAAATAAATACGTTCATGAATCACAATCAGATCCACCCCACAATGTTGCATACCAAATATCAAAAGATTCTGCCTGCTGGATCTGGAGAAGAAGATTTTTTAAGAAATATGCCTGAAATGCACTAAGTTAAAATTTGGGCTCCTATACGGAGCTCAAATATAAACCCAGGGGGCTGATTTGAACAAACTTGAATCAGATCCACCCCACAATGTTGCTTACCAAATATGAAAAGATTCTGAAGCTGGATCTGGAGAAGAAGATTTTTTAAGAAATTTGCCTGAAATGCACTAAGTTCGAATTCGAGCTTCTATAGTGAGCCCAAATATGAAACTAGGAAGCCGATTTGAACAATCTTGAATCAGATCCACCCCACAATGTTGCATACCAAATATCAAAAGATTCTGCCTGCTGGATCTGGAGAAGAAGATTTTTTAATAAATTTGCCCGAAATGCACTAAGTGCGAATTCAGGCTTCTATATTAAGCCCAAATATGAATCCAGGGGGCCGATTTGAACAAACTTGAATCAGATCCACCTCGCAATGTTGCATACCAAATATCAAAAGATTCTGCCTGCTGGATCTGGAGAAGATGATTTTTTTAAGAAATTTGCCTGAAATGCACTAAGTTCGAATTCGAGCTTCTATAGTAAGCCCAAATATGAATCTAAGGAGCCGATTTGAACAAATTTGCATCAGATCCATCCCACAATGTTGCGTACCAAATATCAAAAGATTCTGCCTGCTGGATCTGGAGAAGAAAATTTTTTAAGAAATTTGCCTGAAATGCACTAAGTTCGAATTCGAGCTTCTATAGTGAGCCCAAATATGAATCTAGGAAGCCGATTTGAACAAACTTGAATCAGATCCATCCCACAATGTTGCATGCCAAATATCAAAAGATTCTGCCTGCTGGATCTGGAGAAGAAGATTTTTTAATAAATTTGCCTGAAATGCACTAAGTTCAAATTTGGGCTCCTATACTGAGCCCAAATATAAACCCAGGGGGCCGATTTGAACAAACTTGAATCAGATCCACCCCGCAATGTTGCTTACCAAATATGAAAAGATTCTGCCTGCTGGATCTGGAGAAGAAGATTTTTTAAGAAATTTGCATGAAATGCACTAAGTTCAAATTCGAGCTTCTATAGTGAGCCCAAATATGAATCTAGGAAGCCGATTTGAACAAACTTGAATCAGATCCACCCCACAATGTTGCATACCAAATATCAAAAGATTCTGCCTGCTGGATCTGGACAAGAAGATTTTTTAAGAAATTTGCCTAAATGCACTAAGTTCAAAATCGGGCTTCTATACTGAGCCCAAATATGAACCCAGGGGGCCGATTTGAACAAACTTGAATCAGATCCACCCTACAATGTTGCATACCAAATATCAAAAGATTCTGCCTGCTGGATCTGGAGAAGAAGATTTTTTAAGAAATTTGCCTGAAGTGCACTAAGTTCGAAATTGGGCTCCTATACTGAGCCCAAATATTAACCCGGGGATCCGATTTGAACAAACTTGAATCAGATCCACCCCACAATGTTGCTTACCAAATATGAAAAGATTCTGCCTGCTGGATCTGGAGAAGAAGATTTTTTAAGAAATTTGCCTGAAATGCACTAAGTTCGAATTCGGGCTTCTATAGTAAGGCCAAATATGAATCCAGGGGGGCCGATTTGAACAAACTTGAATCAGATCTACCCCGCAACGTTGCATACCAAATATCAAAAGATTCTGCCTGCTGGATCTGGAGAAGAAGATTTTTGAAGAAATGTGCCTGAAATGCACTAAGTTTGAATTCAAGCTCCTATACTGAGCCCAAATATGAATCTAGGGAGCCGATTTGAACAAACTTGAATCAGATCCACCCTACAATGTTGCATGCCAAATATCAAAAGATTCTGCCTGCTGGATCTGGAGAAGAAGATTTTCAAAGAAATTTGCCTGAAATGCAGTAAGTTCAAATTTGGGCTCCTATACTGAGCCCAAATATAAACCCAGAGGGCCGATTTGAACAAACTTGAATCAGATCCACCCCACAATGTTGCATACCAAATATCAAAAGATTCTGCCTGCTGGATCTGGAGAAGAAGATTTTTTAAGAAATTTGCCTGAAATGCACTAAGTTCGAAATCGGGCTCCTATACTGAGCCCAAATATGAACCCAGGGGGCCGATTTGAACAAACTTGAATCAGATCCACCCTACAATGTTGCATACCAAATATCAAAAGATTCTGCCTGCTGGATCTGGAGAAGAAGATTTTTTAATGTTTTTCCCATTGCCTACAGTGTTAAAAAGTGCTGACTCAGCACTTTTTCAAAGTCCCGAAACTGTACCCTATGATAAAACCGATGGCAATTTTTTTTTACCAATCCTTTCTGTTGGTCCTAAGGAAGCTGCACACCAAATAAAAATTCTCAGTGCCGTGCAGTTTTGGAGATATGGGCGTTTTAAATTTTTTCTATTTTTAGCTCCTGCGGTTCCCACGGGGCTGCGGGAAAATTTTTTTTTGCATAAATCAAGTACTCATGACCCAATAAGCCCTCACATAAAATTTGGTTCAAATCAGCCTCTCGGTTTGGAAAATAGAAATTTTGGGCGGGGCAAAAAATTTTGCCCCTCCCATAACGACGCCAAGTATAGCCCCACAAACTTCTCTTGAACAAATCTGAGTCTACACCTCAAAAGGAAGCTGCACACCAAATATCAAGTCTCTGCTACTGCTGGTTCATGAGAAGAAGATTTACAAAGATTTTGGTGCCCCTTGGGGGCGTGGCACCACCCAGGAGGAGGGGCAACTTCATTTGAACAAATCTGAATTGGCATTAGGTAATAAACATTTAGCCAACATTTGAATAAAATTGGGCTAGTGGTTTAGGAGAAGTCGATAATGTAAAGTTAACGCCGGACGGACGACGCCGGACGCCGGACAGAAAGTGATTAGTAAAGCTCCCCTTGAGCTTCGCTCAGGTGAGCTAAAAAGACAGATGGACGGCCGGACAGACGGACGGATGGACGGAGTGCAATCCTATAGTCCACTTACGGTTCCTGTAGGGGACTAATTATCAGATTTACACCAAAAACTATACAGCTCGGCACATCAGTAACCTGAACACAAATATAAAGTAACTTGACAATCCAAACAATATTTTTCAAGTTATCAAATGCCAAAGGGATTGGAGGAATTTTCAATTTGAAGGATAAAGGGTTAATATCTCAGGATCAAAATAACAGATTTACACCAAAACCTATACAGCTCGGCACATGAGCAACCGGAATACAAATAGAAACTAACTTGACAATCCAAGCAATGTTTTTCAAGTTATCGAATGCCAAAGAAATGGATACGGATGCCGGACGGACAGACAGACGGACGGACAAAGGATGGACGAACGACGGATGGTCACCCCGGATGCCGGCATTATGTGTACCATACATAGTATGGGTACACATAAAAGGCGAAAAGTAAAAAAATATTATTAGAGACTCATTTGAAAGCCTTTCCCATAAACAATTTTCATTTCAGATTTCATTGAGATCAAATGACCCAAACCTGAGATACGACGCGAACAGACAGAAAATAGCCTATTTTTGTATCCAAAACTCACAGAAAAAATATTCCCTCATCAAAACGGCTAATGCTGCTTCAAGGTCTCATGATAGTGAACATCACTACGAAATTTCATCAAAATCTGAGCAGTAATGTTGAAGTTATAATGCAAACTGAGTTCGGACGGACAGACGTCCAGATGCAATCCAGTCTACCCCACTTTTTGAAAAAAGTGGGGGTATAAAACCGAAACCATAGTCAACTCTTTTTTAAAAATAGGCCGATGAAATCGTCAGATGCATCATACCACTTTTTGACCAAGTTTGATGAAGTATGAGCAAGTTTTTATTTATCATCAGTGTTTAAGGAATTTTTCAACATCTATGGCAATATCATGATCAGTACAGATTTTGAAGTCGAGCCAGTCGTTCATATCTATGCAGCCCACTTTTAGAGGACTTTCACACAAAGACATTGGTAACCAGGTCCAATTTTACCAATAAAACCAAACTTGTTTAGGCCAAATAAAGATTTTTGGTTCTCGAGCAAATAAATTTTCAAATCAATGAGGGAGGGAGGCTTTTAACTCTCTACACTCTGATGGCAAAACTTTCACCAGCATATATTTCCCATAATGCAGTTTGATATTTACCCTAATATACTTGTTTGACAGAGCTCAGCGAGCTGTCAAACAAGATATAATTGGTTTATTTCATAGTTAACTGTTAGCATACTGGTGGTGGATATTCCTGCCCAGGACACAAAATCTCTTGCCACCAAAATATAATAAAGACACAATTAACCAAATTTCTGGCCTATGAATTGAATGGATCTTTTGATCAAGGTTTTCTCAAGTTTAATTTAGATGAATTTTTCATCAAATCTAGTCATGGCTGCTGTGAAGTTTTATGTTTGTTAACTGGTCAAGGGCTGGAAGCCCATATTTGGGCTCTATTTTTAAGTGCAGGTACCACAACTTAAGGTTCATTATTCTGTGGATGTGGTTCACATTATCTTGGAAGTGATATTTATTTTGTCTATATGCATTTGCCTTGTTAGAACAGGGCTTGCCTTGAGTCGGGGCTGATCAGCCCAGGCCCCGAGATCAGCCCCGAGGAGCACTTGCTGGGGGCTTTTTTTCAAGCCCCGACATTTTCCACAAAAAAGCACTAACAATAATGGACAAAATGGAAAATCAGCCCCGAAAAGGCCCCGACCTCAATATGTGGGGCACTTTTTTTAGGCCCTGACCATTTTACTCAAGGCGAGCCCTGTTAGAATTTATGGGAGAGTGCAAGGCAAAGACATGTCAAAAGGTTTTGGCAACCAAGAAAAAGTTAGCACTCTTTAAGTTAAAAAGAAATATATACATTTGTGTTCAGTTACACTTATACAATTTCTTAAAAGAAATAAATACCATCCACCTAATACTGGGAGTAATTTTCTGCAGAACAGAGCAAATTGGATGTTCACAGAACAATTATAATAATCAGACACTGTTTTTTAATCATGCTCTGTTGCAAACCTGTGGAAATAAATATACATCAATCAGAAAAGGTAACATGCAAAGTCTCACGGCATCTTACTAATTTTGGAAGACACTGCAAGTCAAACTAGAAAAACTGTGAGCACTGCTCACTAAATGATACCACCCACTCCCACCAAGAAACATTTTACAACAGTAATTATTTATTTATTGGTGTTTAAGGTCACATATTTCTGCTCAATGGCTAACCATGACCGTGACAGTTTTACGGGGAGGAAGCCGGAGAGAACAACCGAGCAACGGCGAGCAACTGTCAGCTCCCCAACATACCAACTCCACACAAGCAGGGTTAGCATTGGTTGAAGACAGGTGCACCATCGATGTGCAGTACACCTTAGTACACAGCGTCACCGTGCCCCCACGTGGGCAATGGGAGTGAAGTGTCTTGCCCAAGGACACAACGCGATTGTCGCAGGTGGGATTCGAACCGAGGACCTCTTGGCTTGCAGCCTGCACCTCTACCAACTGAGCCACCGCCCAGTAATTTTACAACAGTAAAAGTGTGTTTAATGTAGAGAGCACAAACACTGACACCAATGTTTGAAGGTTTCATTGAAATCCATTCACTAGTTTAAAAGAGGTCGTGGATAGCAAATGTCAACAACTCCCCCACGCAAGCTTGAATTGACAAAGCCCATTTTTAAATATGGGAAACCCTAAAAATATCTGAAAACAAAACAGGAGGTGCACATCTTCAATGTATGTAAAAGAATGTCTGAGTGTTTCAATGAAATCCGTTCACTAGTTTACGAGGAGTTGCGGATAGCAAATGTGTACCCCCCCCCACCCCATAACACCCCTATAGCATAACAGACGGACGGACATATGTCGGAATATGAAAATATCTGAAAGAAAAATAGGAGGGGCACATCTTCAATGTATGTAAAAGAATGTCTGCAAGTTCCAATGGAGTTTGTTCAATGGTTTAAGAGGAGTAGCGGATAGCAGATCTATACCCCTCCCAACTAAAACCTGAATTGACAAAGACCATTTTTGAATATCGGGAACTGTAAATATGAAAATATCTGAAAAGAAAATAGGAGGTGCACATCTTCAATGTATGTAAAAGAATGTCTGAGAGTTTCAATGGAATCCGTTCACTGGTTTAAGAGATGCGGATAGCAGATGTGTACATCACTAAAGCGTAATGGATAGA
Organism: Pictodentalium vernedei; assembly: GCA_031216915.1. Classification (NCBI taxonomy): domain Eukaryota; kingdom Metazoa; phylum Mollusca; class Scaphopoda; order Dentaliida; family Dentaliidae; genus Pictodentalium; species Pictodentalium vernedei. The sequence goes on from CM062291.1 coordinate 101,662,090, forward strand.
CAGACGGACATCGAAATATGAAAACAACCGAAAGAAAAATAGGAGGTGCACATCTTCAATGTATGTAAAAGAAGGTCTGCGAGTTCCAATGGAGTTTGTTCAATGGTTTAAGAGGAGTAGCGGATAGCAGATCTATACCCCTCCCTACTAAAACCTGAATTGACATAGACCATTTTTGAAGATGGGGAACTGTAAATATAAAAATATTTGAAAAGAAAATAGGAGGTGCACATCTGCAATGTATGTAAAAGAACGTCTGAAAGTTTCAATGAAACCTGTTCACTAGTTTAGGAGGAGTTGTGGATAGCAGATCTGTACAGAATGTGAATTTGAATTTGAAGTTCATATTTCAATATGGGAAACTGTAAAACTGTAAAAATAGGCTGATGAAATCGTCAGATGAGTACCCATACACGCAACTAGTAGAAAGCTGTATGACGGAGGGCCACCACGGATGCCGACATTAGGTACACCATACAAGGTATGGGTACATATAGAAATGGATTGGAGGAGTGTCTAATTTGATGGATAAAGGGTTAATATCTCCAGAGTAAATTATCAGATTTACATAAAAAACTATACAGCACAGCACATCAGTAAACTGAATAAATATATAAAGTAACATGACAATCGGATTGATATTTTTTGAGTTATCTCATGCCAAAGGGATTGGAGGAATTTTCAATTTGAAGGATAAAGGGGTTAATATCTCTGGATCAAATTATCAGATTTACACCAAAAACTATACAGCTCGGCACATCAGTAACCTGAACACAAATATAAAGTAACTTGACAATTCAAGCAATATTTTTCAAGTTATCGAATGCCAAAGGGATTGGAGGAATTTTCAATTTGAGGGATAAAGGGTCAATATCTCAGGATTAAATTATCAGATTTACACCAAAAACTATACAGCTCGGCACATCAGTAACCTGAACACAAATATAAAGTAACTTGACAATCCAAGCAATATTTTTCAAGTTATCGAATATCAAAGGGATTGGAGGAATTTTCAATTTGAAGGATAAAGGGTTAATATCTCGCGATCAAATCATCAGATTTACACCAAAAACTATACAGCTCAGCAAATCAGTAACCTGAACACAAATATAAAGTAACTAGACAATCCAAGCAATATTTTTTTTCAAGTTATCGAATGCCAAAGGGATTGGAGGAATTTTCAATTTGAAGGATAAAGGGTTGATATCTCAGGATCAAATTATCTGATTTACACCAAAATCTATACAGCTCGGCACATCAGTAGCCTGAACACAAATATAAAGTAACTTGACAATCCAAGCAATATTTTTCAAGTTATCGAATGCCAAAGAAATGGATACAGACGCAGGACGGATGGATGGACAGACAGGGAACAGGAACGAACTTGAGTCTACACCTCAAAAGGAAGCTGCATACCAAATATCAAGTCTCTGCTATTGCTGGTTCTTGAGATTTTTTAAGAATTGGAGCATTTTTGCCCCATCCCTCTGCTCAACATGAGCCAAAACCTAATTCGACAAAAAATCAAAATGCCCTAAAATAACCCCTACTCACATGAAATTTCATTAATATGCGGCCAGTGATTTGGGAGAAAAAGGCCCAAACACCACCTTCACGACGGACGACAGACGAAAAGTGACCAGAAAAGCTCACCCTGACTTTCAGTCAGGTGAGCTAAAAATGCAATGCCCCTTGGGAACCATCACTCACACAAACTTTCACTTGAATTGGCCCAGTAGTTTTGGAGAAGACCAAAAAATGGTGTTGACAGACGGATGACAGACAATGGACAGAGAGCGATGGGATTAGCTCAGCTTGACTTTGTCAAGGTGAGCTAAAAACTACCTGCTGAGTGTGGTAGAAGGCCAGGGGCCCCATACGATTCTCACGGTTGATCGATCTGAACCCAAACGAGAAATTCATCTGGACATTCATTCAGAAATCCATCTGGATATCACAACACCAAGTCACTTAACAAAGTTGCAACAAAATCACTCATAAATACAGCCTGTAGGCTGTGTCGAAAGTTTTCTGAGCAAGGGTTCGAGAGGACCTCAACGTTGACCAACACGACAAATTCAGACCAAAATACATGTGGGATGTTCTCATCTAGTCATCAGACCAAGTCATAGTACCAAGTTACAAAGAAATTGCTTCATAAATATGACCTGTAGACTGTGGCAAATAAAGACTTTAGGATTCGAACCCACACAGCTGTCACAATTGACAGATCATGGCCAAACTAGGATATTCTCATCTAGACTCATACAAAAAGAAAGGATGTTTCATGTTTACGAAGGATTATTAAATAAGGCAACAATTGTGACAATATGCCAAGTTCTGTACCTCATAGTGTATGCATTCAACAAGAATAATAAGATGTGTACAATGTGATAAAGGAATTTTGCCTCAAACTCGTACGGCCCTCATGGTTGCTCGATCTCAACCAAAACAGGACTACAGGATGAAATAACTAGATATCATATCGAGTCATCCTACCAAGTTACAATGAAATCCCTTCATAAATATGACCTGCAAACAGTGCTAAAGGAATCTAGGTCACATGAAATATGGGATCCATTGGTCATTTTGAGTTGTTTTTCCGAATTGTGCAGAGAAGCAAAAACAAAAAATGTCTGAAAATACACCGAATCTAAAAGTTCAATCAAGTATCAAGAGCCACAAGTGGTAATACAAAACAAAGTACCGCTGACAGATAATTAAATTTGTTTCCATCAGATGGCCATCTGGCATTTTTTTATCCAAATAAATGCCCTGCATCACCCTCTTAGTCTGAACTATAAAATTTCAAAGTACTCTGAAAGCATCTCTTGAGTGTGAACATGCAACCAAGTGACTGCCATTTCAAAGTCACAATGGACATGCTTTTGTATGCAATGCAGAAAAAGGTTGTGGCATTTATCAAGTTTTCCTTTAGATACCTTAAAAGATAATGTATTTGACAAGACAGTCTAACGACATCCAATTCCCCTGCCGACTTCTGTTAGGATAGGAATAATCTCATTATCGACCTGAACATGTATTCATACCCTATAATGTCACTCACCAAATATCATTTAATTTCTTTAATCGCAACTGAAGATATCTTCCAAAAACCTGCAATTTTGGTAAATACAGTCGAAACAGGCTATAACTCTGGAACTAGAGTGATGTCATGCATGCAGCCCGACTGTCCCAGGAATGGCAATGCTTAGATGCAAAATAGTCGGAGCCATTTTTTGTTAACAGTTTACCTAACGAATCTGCCATATCTGCACTTGTGATATACAAAATTTGCTATTTAAATTTTTTTTTTTTCATTTCTCTACTTCAAAACATACCCCATGACCTATTAATGGAACAAACTTGATGAGCTTGTTCCAATAAGGAGTAATAAGCCATGGTTAGAAGTAAATAAAAACAAGAGGCCCCACGTGGCCTTAATCGCTCACCTGACAAAGTGACTCTAAGAAGTATTTTAGGTCACCTTCACCATGTCATGCCTCATCAACATTAACTGGTTGAGTGATAGATTTTGTTTGAAGTTCAACATTTGTTACCTAAAATTAGTTTTATTTAAAATCGTTGGTGTGTGGCCAATCTCCAATGATTTTTAATAAAGCAAATTTATCTCTGCAGACAAACTGGTTTAGCATGAAGCACAAACAAGGAATGTGAAGAGATAGCCTTGGACATCTCTCCCCAACTGTGGATATCTTCCATGTGCTACATGTATATATTTGCATGCAAGAAAACAAAAATTTTCACAAATTTTCCAAAATATTAGTTTTTTTTTATCATCATTGGAACAAGCTCAAACAGCTTATTCCAATAGGGGTATGGGAAGATCAGGTATATTTTTGAGACAGAAATGTGAATATATAAATAATGGTGTTTTTTTGTGAATGATGCTGGAGAATTTTGCGTAAAGATATGGTAAATGGTTTGTTCTAGATACAGAATGATGCAAAAGTATTTAAATTTGATTAGGCAAGTTGTTCCTATAATGCATTTAAAAATTGAAGTAACTGTTTTTTTGCTGACAAACTTTTAGATGTGTGTGTCTGTGTTTGTGTGTGTGTGTGTGTGTGTGTTTGTGTGTGTGTGTGTGGGGGGGGGGGGGGGGGTAAGAGTGTTCTTGCAAACAAAATTCCTGAATAAATGGAAAATTTTATTTTTTGTGTGAAAGACATAGTGCGTGAATGTTGATTGGAACAAGCTTAGAGAGCTCATTTTAATGTGAAGTCATAAAGCTGTGTTTTACGTACGAAATTCTGGAATAACTAAAAAAATTGCTTTTTTGACTCAAAAAGCATGGTGTGCGACCTCTCATTGGAATGAGCTCAAAAAGCTCATTCCAATGGGGTATTTACAAGCGATAAGTACATGTATGTTTAAGAGACAAAAATTAAAATTTGACTAGCGATTTTTGCGAAGAATGCTGACAAGTTTTGGCAGTTATGCTGGTAAAAAGGTAAGATATGCAAAGTGGTTGTTTTTTAGAGGCGACATTTAATTAAGGGGAATTAACCCTTGATTACTGAGGTAACTTCTAAAAGTACTGAAATTTCATGAAGCAATGTGAATAACAGACAACAGTTGCCTAAAAATTTCATGAATAACTAAAATTTTTATTCCTTTGTCTCGAAAACATGGCATATGACCTTTGTTGGAATGAGCTGAATGCGTGTGTTCCAATGAGGGGTCATAAAATTTGAACGGAGATTTGTGTGAATAATGCATTAGTACTGCTAGATTTGGGTAAACGGTTCACCCTGGATACCACCCCTTCTATAGTAGATCTTTTCTGCAAATTTTGTCTAAGATTCTATCAACTTTACAAATAAATACGTTCATGAATCACAATCAGATCCACCCCACAATGTTGCATACCAAATATCAAAAGATTCTGCCTGCTGGATCTGGAGGAAGAAGATTTTTTAAGAAATATGCCTGAAATGCACTAAGTTAAAATTTGGGCTCCTATACGGAGCTCAAATATAAACCCAGGGGGCCGATTTGAACAAACTTGAATCAGATCCACCCCACAATGTTGCTTACCAAATATGAAAAGATTCTGAAGCTGGATCTGGAGAAGAAGATTTTTTAAGAAATTTGCCCGAAATGCACTAAGTTTGAATTCGAGCTTCTATAGTGAGCCCAAATATGAATCCAGGGGGCCGATTTGAACAAACTTGAATCAGATCCACCCGCAATGTTGCATACCAAATATCAAAAGATTCTGCCTGCTGGATCTGGAGAAGATGATTTTTTAAGAAATTTGCCTGAAATGCACTAAGTTCGAATTCGAGCTTCTATAGTGAGCCCAAATATGAATCTAGGAAGCCGATTTGAACAAACTTGAATCAGATCCACCCCACAATGTTGCATACCAAATATCAAAAGATTCTGCCTGCTGGATCTGGAGAAGAAGATTTTTTAATAAATTTTCCCGAAATGCACTAAGTCCGAATTCGGGCTTCTATATTAAGCCCAAATATGAATCTAGGAAGCCGATTTGAACAAACTTGAATCAGATCCACCCCACAATGTTGCATCCCAAATATCAAAAGATTCTGCCTGCTGGATCTGGAGAAGAAGATTTTTTAAGAAATTTGCCTAAATGCACTAAGTTCGAAATCGGGCTCCTATACTGAGCCCAAATATGAACCCAGGGGGCCGATTTGAACAAACTTGAATCAGATCCACCCTACAATGTTGCATACCAAATATCAAAAGATTCTGCCTGCTGGATCTGGAGAAGAAGATTTTTTAAGAAATTTGCCTGAAATGCACTAAGTTCGAAATCGGGCTCCTATACTGAGCCCAAATATTAACCCAGGGGGCCGATTTGAACAATCTTGAATCAGATCCACCCCACAATGTTGCTTACCAAATATGAAAAGATTCTGCCTGCTGGATCTGGAGAAGAAGATTTTTTAAGAAATTTGCCTGAAATGCACTAAGTTCGAATTCGGGCTTCTATAGTAAGCCCAAATATGTATCCAGGGGGCCGATTTGAACAAACTTGAATCAGATCTACCCCGCAACGTTGCATACCAAATATCAAAAGATTCTGCCTGCTGGATCTGGAGAAGAAGATTTTTGAAGAAATTTGCCTGAAATGCACTAAATTCGAATTCGAGCTCCTATAGTGAGCCCAAATATGAATCTAGGGAGCCGATTTGAACAAACTTGAATCAGATCCACCCTACAATGTTGCATACCAAATATCAAAAGATTCTGCCTGCTGGATCTGGAGAAGAAGATTTTCAAAGAAATTTGCCTGAAATGCAGTAAGTTCAAATTTGGGCTCCTATACTGAGCCCAAATATAAACCCAGGGGGCCGATTTGAACAAACTTGAATCAGATCCACCCCACAATGTTGCATACCAAATATCAAAAGATTCTGCCTGCTGGATCTGGAGAAGAAGATTTTTTAAGAAATTTGCCTGAAATGCACTAAGTTCGAAATCGGGCTCCTATACTGAGCCCAAATATGAACCCAGGGGGCCGATTTGAACAAACTTGAATCAGATCCACCCTACAATGTTGCATACCAAATATCAAAAGATTCTGCCTGCTGGATCTGGAGAAGAAGATTTTTTAATGTTTTTCCCATTGCCTACAGTGTTAAAAAGTGCTGACTCAGCACTTTTTCAAAGTCCCGAAACTGTACCCTATGATAAAACCGATGGCAATTTTTTTTTACCAATCCTTTCTGTTGGTCCTAAGGAAGCTGCACACCAAATAAAAATTCTCAGTGCCGTGCAGTTTTGGAGATATGGGCGTTTTAAATTTTTTCTATTTTTAGCTCCTGCGGTTCCCACGGGGCTGCGAGAAAATTTTTTTTTGCATAAATCAAGTACTCATGACCCAATAAGCCCTCACATAAAATTTGGTTCAAATCAGCCTCTCGGTTTGGAAAATAGAAATTTTGGGCGGGGCAAAAAATTTTGCCCCTCTCATAACAACGCCAAGTATAGCCCCACAAACTTCTCTTGAACAAATCTGAGTCTACACCTCAAAAGGAAGCTGCACACCAAATATCAAGTCTCTGCTACTGCTGGTTCATGAGAAGAAGATTTACAAAGATTTTGGTGCCCCTTGGGGGCGTGGCACCACCCAGGAGGAGGGGCAACTTCATTTGAACAAATCTGAATTGGCATTAGGTAATAAACATTTAGCCAACATTTGAATAAAATTGGGCTAGTGGTTTAGGAGGAGAAGTCGATAATGTAAAGTTAACGCCGGACGGACGACGACGGACGCTGGACGACGGACAGAAAGTGATTAGTAAAGCTCCCCTTGAGCTTCGCTCAGGTGAGCTAAAAATGAAAAAATCTGATTTTTCTGAAAAATAATTTGTACTGTTGGCTTCAACTTGTGTTAGGTAAAGGATTAAAGAAGCAGTGCATAAAGCAATGTTGGGCGATATGAGTCAATTTCTTTTTTGCATGTAATAACTCCCAATCCTTCAAAATGCATTTTGGGAATAATTTCCTAAGTGACACGTTTGTGTGTGTGTGGGTGGGGGTGGGGGGGGGGGGGGGGGGGGGGGGTTGTGGAACCTATATTGAAACCTAGCCTGTATTACTAGCTGGAAAATACACATGTCAACTTTGGTTGAAAACAAATAATTCAAACTGGAGTAATCAGTTGGAAACCAATTGTTTACAGACAGATGGACGGATGAAAGTCCTGACTATAGTCAGGCTAAAAATGCATTTTGTACCAAAGAAAAAATATTGCATGAATGGCCCTGGGTGAGGAGGTGGGGGTGAGGGAGAGTGGAGGTGTTAGGGGAGTCCATTTTTTTTTCCACATGTGGTCAGTCTAAATCCTTCCGAATGCATTTTGAGCAGAGAGAAAAAAAAATACCTGACTGGCACCATGAGGGGAGGGGGTGGGGGGGGGGGGGGGGGGAGAGGGGTGTTTGTCTGGGTTTTTAACCACAAACTTCAACCAAAACTGTAAAAATGCATTTCTGACAAAAGAAAACAAGAGGCCCCACGTGGCCTTAATCGCTCACCTGACAAAGTGACTCTAAGAAGTATTTTAGGTCACCTTCACCATGTCATGCCTCATCAACATTAACTGGTTGAGTGATAGATTTTGTTTGAAGTTCAACATTTGTTACCTAAAATTAGTTTTATTTAAAATCATTGGTGTGTGGTCAATCTCCAATGATTTTTAATAAAGCAAATTTATCTCTGCAGACAAACTGGTTTAGCATGAAGCACAAACAAGGAATGTGAAGAGATAGCCTTGGACATCTCTCCCCAACTGTGGATATCTTCCATGTGCTACATGTATATATTTGCATGCAAGAAAACAAAAATTTTCACAAATTTTATTTTTTTTTATCATCATTGGAACAAGCTCAAACAGCTTATTCCAATAGGGGTATGGGAAGATCAGGTATATTTTTGAGACAGAAATGTGAATATATAAATAATGGTGTTGTTTTGTGAATGATGCTGGAGAATTTTGCGTAAAGATATGGTAAATGGTTTGTTCTAGATACAGAATGATGCAAAAGTATTTAAATTTGATTAGGCAAGTTGTTCCTATAATGCATTTAAAAATTGAAGTAACTGTTTTTTTGCTGACGAACTTTTAGATGTGTGTGTCTGTGTTTGTGTGTGTGTGTGTGTTTGTGTGTGTGTGTTTGTGGGGGGGGGGGGGGGGGGGTAAGAGTGTTCTTGCAAACAAAATTCCTGAATAAATGGAAAATTTTATTTTTTGTGTGAAAGACATAGTGCGTGAATGTTGATTGGAACAAGCTTAGAGAGCTCATTTTAATGTGAAGTCATAAAGCTGTGTTTTACGTACGAAATTCTGGAATAACTAAAAAAATTGCTTTTTTGACTCAAAAAGCATGGTGTGCGACCTCTCATTGGAATGAGCTCAAAAAGCTCATTCCAATGGGGTATTTACAAGCGATAAGTACATGTATGTTTAAGAGACAAAAATTAAAATTTGAATAGCGATTTTTGCGAAGAATGCTGACAAGTTTTGGCAGTTATGCTGGTAAACAGGTAAGATATGCAAAGTGGTTGTTTTTTAGAGGCGACATTTAATTAAGGGGAATTAACCCTTGATTACTGAGGTAACTTCTAAAAGTACTGAAATTTCATGAAGCAATGTGAATAACAGACAACAGTTGCCTAAAAATTTCATGAATAACTAAAATTTTTATTCCTTTGTCTCGAAAACATGGCATATGACCTTTGTTGGAATGAGCTGAATGCGTGTGTTCCAATGAGGGATTTGTGTGAATAATGCATTAGTACTGCTAGATTTGGGTAAACGGTTCACCCTGGATACCACCCCTTCTATAGTAGATCTTTTCTGCAAATTTTGTCTAAGATTCTATCAACTTTACAAATAAATACGTTCATGAATCACAATCAGATCCACCCTACAATGTTGCATACCAAATATCAAAAGATTCTGCCTGCTGGATCTGGAGAAGATTTTTTAAGAAATATGCCTGAAACGCACTAAGTTAAAATTTGGGCTCCTATACGGAGCCCAAATATAAACCCAGGGGGCCGATTTGAACAAACTTGAATCAGATCCACCCCACAATGTTGCTTACCAAATATGAAAAGATTCTGAAGCTGGATCTGGAGAAGAAGATTTTTTAAGAAATTTGCCTGAAATGCACTAAGTTCGAATTCGAGCTTCTATAGTGAGCCCAAATATGAAACTAGGAAGCCGATTTGAACAAACTTGAATCAGATCCACCCCACAATGTTGCATACCAAATATCAAAAGATTCTGCCTGCCGGATCTGGAGAAGAAGATTTTTTAATAAATTTGCCCGAAATGCACTAAGTGCGAATTCGGGCTTCTATATTAAGCCCAAATATGAATCCAGGGGGCCGATTTGAACAAACTTGAATCAGATCCACCCCGCAATGTTGCATACCAAATATCAAAAGATTCTGCCTGCTGGATCTGGAGAAGAAGATTTTTGAAGAAATTTGCCTGAAATGCACTAAGTGCGAATTCGGGCTTCTATATTAAGCCCAAATATGAATCCAGGGGGCCGATTTGAACAAACTTGAATCAGATCCACCCCGCAATGTTGCATACCAAATATCAAAAGATTCTGCCTGCTGGATCTGGAGAAGAAGATTTTTGAAGAAATTTGCCCGAAATGCACTAAGTTTGAATTCAAGCTTCTATAGTGAGCCCAAATATGAATCCAGGGGGCTGATTTGAACAAACTTGAATCAGATCCACCCCGCAATGTTGCATACCAAATATCAAAAGATTCTGCTTGCTGGATCTGGAGAAGATGATTTTTTAAGAAATTTGCCTGAAATGCACTAAGTTCGAATTCGAGCTTCTATAGTGAGCCCAAATATGAATCTAGGAAGCCGATTTGAACAAACTTGAATCAGATCCACCCCACAATGTTGCATACCAAATATCAAAAGATTCTGCCTGCTGGATCTGGAGAAGAAGATTTTTTAATAAATTTGCTTGAAATGCACTAAGTTCAAATTTGGGCTCCTATACTGAGCCCAAATATAAACCCAGGGGGCCGATTTGAACAAACTTGAATCAGATCCACCCCACAATGTTGCTTACCAAATATGAAAAGATTCTGCCTGTTGGATCTGGAGAAGAAGATTTTTTAAGAAATTTGCATGAAATGCACTAAGTTCAAATTCGAGCTTCTATAGTGAGCCCAAATATGAATCTAGGAAGCCGATTTGAACAAACTTGAATCAGATCCACCCCACAATGTTGCATACCAAATATCAAAAGATTCTGCCTGCTGGATCTGGAGAAGAAGATTTTTTAAGAAATTTGCCTAAATGCACTAAGTTCGAAATTGGGCTCCTATACTGAGCCCAAATATGAATCCAGGGGGCCGATTTGAACAAACTTGAATCAGATCCACCCTACAATGTTGCATACCAAATATCAAAAGATTCTGCCTGCTGGATCTGGAGAAGAAGATTTTTTAAGAAATTTGCCTGAAATGCACTAAGTTCGAAATCGGGCTCCTATACTGAGCCCAAATATTAACCCAGGGGACGATTTGAACAATCTTGAATCAGATCCACCCCACAATGTTGCTTACCAAATATGAAAAGATTCTGCCTGCTGGATCTGGAGAAGAAGATTTTTTAAGAAATTTGCCTGAAATGCACTAAGTTCGAATTCGGGCTTCTATAGTAAGCCCAAATATGTATCCAGGGGGCCGATTTGAACAAACTTGAATCAGATCTACCCCGCAACATTGCATACCAAATATCAAAAGATTCTGCCTGCTGGATCTGGAGAAGAAGATTTTTGAAGAAATTTGCCTGAAATGCACTAAATTCGAATTCAAACTCCTATAGTGAGCCCAAATATGAATCTAGGGAGCCGATTTGAACAAACTTGAATCAGATCTACCCTACAATGTTGCATACCAAATATCAAAAGATTCTGCCTGCTGGATCTGGAGAAGAAGATTTTCAAAGAAATTTGCCTGAAATGCAGTAAGTTCAAATTTGGGCTCCTATACTGAACCCAAATATAAACCCAGGGGGCCGATTTGAACAAACTTGAATCAGATCCACCCCACAATGTTGCATACCAAATATCAAAAGATTCTGCCTGCTGGATCTGGAGAAGAAGATTTTTTAAGAAATTTGCCTGAAATGCACTAAGTTCGAAATCGGGCTCCTATACTGAGCCCAAATATGAACCCAGGGGGCCGATTTGAACAAACTTGAATCAGATCCACCCTACAATGTTGCATACCAAATATCAAAAGATTCTGCCTGCTGGATCTGGAGAAGAAGATTTTTTAATGTTTTTCCCATTGCCTACAGTGTTAAAAAGTGCTGACTCAGCACTTTTTCAAAGTCCCGAAACTGTACCCTATGATAAAACCGATGGCAATTTTTTTTTACCAATCCTTTCTGTTGGTCCTAAGGAAGCTGCACACCAAATAAAAATTCTCAGTGCCGTGCAGTTTTGGAGATATGGGCGTTTTAAATTTTTTCTATTTTTAGCTCCTGCGGTTCCCACGGGGCTGCGGGAAAATTTTTTTTTGCATAAATCAAGTACTCATGACCCAATAAGCCCTCACATAAAATTTGGTTCAAATCAGCCTCTCGGTTTGGAAAATAGAAATTTTGGGCGGGGCAAAAAATTTTGCCCCTCTCATAACAACGTCAAGTATAGCCCCACAAACTTCTCTTGAACAAATCTGAGTCTACACCTCAAAAGGAAGCTGCACACCAAATATCAAGTCTCTGCTACTGCTGGTTCATGAGAAGAAGATTTACAAAGATTTTGGTGCCCCTTGGGGGTGTGGCACCACCCAGGAGGAGGGGCAACTTCATTTGAACAAATCTGAATTGGCATTAGGTAATAAACATTTAGCCAACATTTGAATAAAATTGGGCTAGTGGTTTAGGAGGAGAAGTCGATAATGTAAAGTTAACGCCGGACGGACGACGACGGACGACGGACGCTGGACGACGGACGACGGACGACGGACAGAAAGTGATTAGTTAAGCTCCCCTTGAGCTTCGCTCAGGTGAGCTAAAAAAAGTGCCTAATTGGCGGGGGATAATTTCTGTCTGGATTTTTAACCACAAACTTTAACAAAAAAAGCATTTTTGACAAGAAGAAAAAAAGGTTCTGCATGTAGTGACTGAAAGTAGTTCAAAATGCATATTGGAGGAAATAAAACAAGAGGCCCCACGGGGCCTGAAGCGCTCATCTTGTACAGAACACAATTTAAACAGAGTCCAAGAATGAGTCTACATTAAGCAAGCCATCTCCATAGGCTACACTGTCAATCCTTGAGTCCCTCAGGAGTGACAAAAATAATCCGGGCATCATGCCTTTTCTTCAGTTGATCATAAGTAAAATGTAGAGCTCCCCTATGAAGCCCCTTGATATAACCTATGTGGATTAATCTTAGTACCTCTAGAGGGTACTGAATACAAAATTTTTAATTCTTCAGCAAAATGGCCAATTCCGGCTCTCATAGAGAGCCCAAATATTAACCCAGGCTCTTGATTTGAACACAGTTAAATCTGACTTCCCTAGAGATGTTGTGTACCGAATATGAAAGCATTCTGACTGTTGGATCTGAAGAAGAGAAATTGTAAAGAAATTTCTTCGAATTGCACTAAATTCAAATTTGGGCTACCATAGCGAGCCCAAATATTGACCTATGGATCCGATTTGAACAAACTTGAATCTGACCCCCCTAGAGATGTTGTATACCAAATGTGAAAGCATTCTGACAAGTGTATCTGAAAAAGATTTTTGAAGAAATTCCCTCATATTGTACCAAGTTAAATTTCATGTTCCCATATGGAGCCCAAATATTAACCTAGGCACTCGAATTGAACAACCTGGAATCTGACCCCCCTAGAGATGTTGTATACCAAATATAAAAGCATTCCGACTGGTGGATTTGAAGAAGAAGATTTTTAAAGAAATTTTCTCATATTGCACTAAGTAAAAATTTGGGCTACCATAGTGAGCCCAAATATATACCTAGGGATCTGATTTGAACAAACTTGAATCTGACCCCCATAGAGATATTGCATACCAAATATCAAAGCATTCTGACTGATGGATCTGATGAAGATTTTTTTAAATTACCCTCCATATTGAACAAAGATAAAATTTGGGCTTCCGTAGGAAGCCCAAATATTAACCTAGGGACTTGGTTTGAACAATCTAGAATCTGATCCTCATAACAATGATGTATACCAAATATTAAAAGATTCTGACTGGTGGTTCTGAAGAAGAAGATTTTTAAAGAATATTCCCCATATTACTCTGACTGGTGGTTCTGAAGAAGATTTTTAAAGAATATTCCCCATATTACTCTATGTTAAAACTTTGGGCTCCTGTAGAGAGCCCAAATATGAACCAATGAGCTTTATTTCAACAAACTTTTATCTGACGCCCCTATGAATGCTGTATACCAAATATCAAAAGATTCTGATGATTGGTTCTGGAGAAAAGATTTTTTTTAATTTTTGCAAATATGCTGACTCAAGCATTTTTTCGATGCCCATTACAGAACACCCTAACATAACCGATGGCAATTTTTTTTTACCATTCAATTCTACTGGTCATAAGGATACTTCATACCAAATAAAAGCTCTCTGTTCCGTGGGGTTTGGGAAATATGGGCGTTTGAAAATATTTCTATTTTTAGCTCCCAGGGTTCTCATGGGGATGCGGGAATTTTTTTTTTTGCATGGGTCAAGTACTTATGACCCAATACTACCACAAACCAATTTGGTTCATACCGGACCATCGGTTCAGAAAATAGAAATTTTGGGCGGGGCCAAAAATCTTACCCCTCCTATTACAAAGCCAAATATTACTTCACGAACTTCGTTTGAACAAACTTGACTCTATACCTCATATGGAAGCTCCATAGCAAATATCAAGTCATTGTACACACTGGTTCTTGAGAAGAAGATTTTAAAAATATTTTGGAGCATTTTCCCCCACTCCCTCCCTATGGGGCTGGGCATGCTGAGTTGAACAAAAATGAAATGCCCCTTTGGGACCATCACTCACACAAATTTTCACTTGAATTGGCCCAGTGGCTTTGGAGGAGAAGACCAAAACATGGTGTTGACGGACGACGGACGGGAAGCGATGAGATTAGCTCAGCATGATTTTGTCAAGATGAGCTAAAAAAAAATAAAAAGCCTAAGTGGGGGGGGGGGGGGGGGGGAAATTGTAAACAAGCATTTTTGACGAAAGGAAAAAAAAAAGTGCCTAATTGGCCTTGGGGGGGGGGGGGGGGGTGGTACATTTAAGTACCTGTAGACTGTGCTAAAGGTATTCGGGCCCCTGTTGCCCAAAAGGGGACGTTCTCATGTACACATTATATGAAGTCAACCTATCAAGTTACAATAAAATCCCTCCATAAAGTGTAGACTGTGCCAAAGTTTTCGGGCTTCGGGCAGCCATCATGGTTGAATGATCGCAACCAAAAGGGGACATTCTCATCTGGGCATCATCTGGAGTGATCCTACGAAGTTACAATGAAATCCCTTCATAAATATGACTGTAGACTGTGCTGAAGGTTTTCGAGTTTGGGGCACCTGTAGCCGTCAAAGTTGCCCAATCACGTCCAAAAGGGGACTTTCTCATGTTGACAATATATGAAGTCAACCTATCAAGTTACAATGAAATCCCTCCATAAATATGACCTGTAGACTGTGCTAAAGGTTTTTGGGTTTTGGGCTCGGGCAGTTGTGACGGTTGATAGATCACGCCCAAATGGGGAAATTCTCATGTAGACATCATACGGAGTCATCGTATCAAGTTACAATGAAATGCATCCATATTGAACATGACCTGCAGACTGTGCTAAAAGTTTTTGGGTTTCGGGCTTGGGCAGCCTTCACGGTTGACAGATCATGCCTATTCGGGGACGTTCTCATCTAGGCATTATACAGAGGCATTCTATGAAGTTGCAATGAAATCCCTTCATAAATACGACCTGTAGAATGTGCTAATGGTTTTCGGGCTTTGGGCTCGGGCAGCCATACCGGTTGACCGATCACGACCAAAAGGGGACATTCTCATGTAGACATGACCTAAAACCGGCATATGAAATTTCGTGACGAGCAGACAAGAACTACCGGATATAGTCTGTACTTGAAGGTTGAATAAAAAACTTTAACAAAACTCCAATGTCAACTAAACAGGAAAAGACAAAAAAAACAAACAAAAAAAAACACTTGAACCTTCAGTAAAAAACTTTAACCACAAATTTTAACCAAAAAATCTAAATGTTAACGGACAGACAGATGGACGGACAAAAGTCATTACTATACCTCTCACTGTAAACAGTCGGGCTAAAAATTATTCGAATTGATACTTCCATTCCATATGCACATGTACACATCATACTCATACACTGCACATCAAGTTTCATAAAAATGCATGAGGAGTTAAGAAGATAAGCATTTGTGACAGAAATTTTGCTATTACCAAGGGCCGTATTCACGTAAAATTTGTCACATCAGAAATTCCTGACAACATGCACATCTACACTTGATACTGATATTTAAGACCAAGTTTCGTAAAAATCCAATAAAAAGTGTAGGAGGAGTTAAGCGAACAAGCCTTTGTGATAGAAATTTTGCTATTTCCAAGGGCCATTACCAAGCAAAATTTGTTGCATCAAAAATTCCTGACCACATGCACATCTTCACTTGATACTGATACTTCAGTTTCGTAAAAATCCACTGAAAACAGTAGAAGTAAACGTACAAAGTTTGTGATGGAAGGACGGACAAGCGAACACCATTTCAATATCCCCCCTCCCAACTTCGTCGGCGGGTGATAATAAACTGTGATATGACAGACCCATTCCTGTAAGACCCTTATTTGGAGAATAACAAAAACAAGAGGCCCCACGGGGCCTGAGGGCGCTCACCTGATACTGGCCGAGTCATATCACCAAAATAGCAAGGGATTCTGCCTTGTGGTTATTATCAGTTTTTCAACATAAAAGTGTTTTCTCTACTTAGTAACCCAGAGTGTTCATATGTTAGATCCCCATATTGGGTACTCAATAATTTATCTATTTATTTATTGGAATTTAAGGTCACTTTCAGCATCTAAGGCTACATCTTACAGAGGCGTAATTATAATATCAAGTTTGGTCAATCGTTTATGCCTATCACTGCCCACTTTACAGGGCTTTCAATGCAGGAATTGGTTACTACTGGGCCCAATTTTATCAATAAAGCAGAACTTGAACAAACTTCAATTTGCCACTTCTAAGAAAATCAAAAATCAAATATCAAAAGATTCTGACAGGAGTAACAGAAAAAAAAGATTTTTTAAGAATATTTCTCATACTGAACTAAGTTATACATGGGCTCCCATAGGGAGCCCAAAAATAAAAGCTTCTGAAGCAGTGTTTTGGGAGAAGAAGATTCTTCAACGTTATTCCCATTAGCTACACTGTTAAAAAATGATGACTCGGCACTTTTAGTCCTAGAAAAGAACCTTATGATAAAATTTTTACCATTTTTTTCTTCCGGTCCTAAGGAAGCTTCACACCATATAAAAATTCTCAGTGCCATGTAGTTCTGGAGATATGGGCATTTAAAAAGAAAAAAAATTTTTAGCTCCTGCAGTTCCCGTGGGGGACAGGAAAACAATTTTCGGCATAAATTAGGTACTTATGACCCAATAAGCCCTCATATCAAATTTGGTTCAAATCGACTTTTTGGTTTGGAAAATAAAAATTTTGGTATAATTTGGGCTCCCACAGTGAGCCCAAATATGAACCCAGGTACTTGGCTTTACCAAACTTCACTCTCAGCCCCTAAGAATGCTG
The DNA here is from genome assembly GCA_031216915.1 of Pictodentalium vernedei. Taxonomy (NCBI): domain Eukaryota; kingdom Metazoa; phylum Mollusca; class Scaphopoda; order Dentaliida; family Dentaliidae; genus Pictodentalium; species Pictodentalium vernedei. Next base: position 101,679,453 of record CM062291.1, read on the forward strand.
TACATCAAATATCAAAACATTTTGACTGGTGGATCTGAAAAAAAATTTTTTTTTAAAGAATATTCCTCATATTGAACTAAGTTATAATTTGGGCTCCCACAGGGAGACCAAATATGAGCCGAAGGACTTGACTTGAACAAACTTGAATCTCACCTCCCTAAGCATACTGTATACCAAATATCAAAAGATTCTGACCGGTGGATGCGAAGAAGAAGATTTTAAAAGAATATACCTCGTATTGCACTAAGTTACAATTTGGGTTCCCAAAGGGAGTCCAAATATGAACTCAGGGACTTGGCTTGAACAAACATCAATCTCACCCCCCTAAGGATGATGCATAGCAAATATCAAAAGATTCTGATTTGTGGATCCGAAGAAGAAGATTTTTAAAATATATCCCTCATATTGCACTAATTTGAACATTTGGGTTCCCATAGGGAACCCAAATATGGACCGAGGAATTTGATTTCTACAAATATGTGAATCAATGTTCCAAAGATGTTATATGTAAAATATGAAAGCTTTTAGAGCAGTGGTTTGGAAGAAAACAATTCTTTATTTTTTTCCCATTGCCTACTGTGTTAAAAAATACTGACTCAGCACTTTTTCAGAGTCCCGAAAAAGTACCCTATGATAAAACCGATAGCAATTTTTTTTTACCAATCCTTTCTGTTGGTCCCAAGAAAGCTTCACACCAAATAAAAATTCTCACTGCCGTGCAGTTTTTGAGATATAGGCGTTTTAATTTTTTTCTATTTTTAGCTCCTGTGGTTCCCACGGGGCTACAGGAAAAAAAATTTCTGCATAAATTAGGTACTTATGACCCAATAAGCCCTCACATAAAATTTGGTTCAAATTGGCCTCTCGGTTTAAAAAATAGAAATTTGGGGTGGGGCCAAAATTTTTGCTCCTCCCATAACATCGCCAAGTATAGACCTACAAACTTCTCTTGAACAAACTTGAGTCTACACCTCAAAAGGAAGCTGCATACCAAATATCAAGTCTCTGCTATTGCTGGTTCTTGAGAAGAAGATTTTTTAAGAATTGGAGCATTTTTGCCCCACCCCTCTGCTCAATATGAGCCGAAACCTAATTTGCCCAAAAATCAAAATGCCGCTATATAACCCCTACTCACATGAAATTTCATTAACATGCGGCCAGTGGTTTGGAAGAAAAAGACCCAAACACCACCTTCACGCCGGACGCCGGACGACGGACGAAAAGTGATCAGAAAAGCTCACCCTGACTTTCAGTCAGGCGAGCTAAAAAAGAAAAAGAACATACCTGTTCATATTATTAAGTGCATTGTTAATGGCATTCTGATCATTTGGTATCACATTGTCAACTCTGTACACTTGCTGAATATTTTCTTTTCGACTCGGATTATAACCATTTCTATTTTTTGTATTGTTAGACCCAGTTTTTGATTGTGTAGGTCCATTTCTTGGATTCTGGGGTGATTTTTCCTTTGCAATATTTCGGGGTTTATCCATGTTATTTCCAGATTTCCATGGCTCACTGTTATTGTTCCTTCTAAATTGACGTTCAGAACCAGGCCGTTGACTAGAAAAACTTTTCTTAATTGGATTACTATTGTTTTTATCTTTACTATCTCTTGCCTCTTGGAAATCATGATTTTTATCAAAGTCACTACTTTCAGATGCAGTTTCCCACTGTTCCTCATTTGCAACTTCTGTAGAATTCTCTTGAGACAGCTGAGGTTTCTTTGAATATGAGGGAGCACTGGAACCCCTTCCACGTCCTCTTGAACCTCTCATACCTCGATCGTATCTTCCTCTCTCTGGAAATCCACCTCTTCGTGCAAATCTTGGTGGTGGGGCAGGTCTTTCCTGTCTTCGATCTCGCCTGGTAAGTGAAAACAAATTTTTATAATCAGGCATAAACATGTTTTAATTCAGAATCGAAGAGACAATCTATTCATTTATTGGTGATTAAGGGCACACATGTCTGCACAACAGCTATCATGACCACAACATGGAGATAAAGTCAAGTTGAGTCAATCGATTATACCTATGTTCACCATTTTAGAAGATTTCCACCCCAAGAATTGGTGAATGGGTCCTATTTTACCAGTAAAACAAAGAACTTGTTTATTCCAGTAAAAAGAAACTTAAATCACATGTCATATTTACTTATTGTTATGCAGATTTGTATCCTGCTAAACCCATTTTACATGCATTGATTCTTGACAAACAGAACAAAATAAAATACATCTTAATCTATGATTGCTTAACTGGCCGAGGGCTACATTTTTTTGGTGGTCTGAATTTGTTCATCAAAATTTGTTTTATTATGAATTATTGAAGAGTGCCCATAGGCACTCTTCAATAATTTGCCATCAAACAAACTTCTATAAACAAAAAGTTATTTGAGTCTGACTGAATATGAAAAATGAACAAAGAAAATGTCGGCTTTTCCTCTAGTACCCTCATTTTTTTGAAAGCCCTGATAGTGACTTCTAGCACTCAACCAGTTAAAAAAAAATTAATTCGGCTAATGAACTGAAAGAAAAGCAGAAAATACTTCCTTGATATTAAAACTTTTACTCAATAAATTTGACAAAGCTCAGCGCTAAACACTGAGCATATGATTTGTTACTGAAACAAGCTCACTGATTCCAATATGGGAACACCAGTCACAGTTGGGGTGGTTAGTTTCCTGTTATTAAACAAGAGGCCCCAGGGGGCCTGAGGGCGCTCACCTGACATGGTAGCCTAAATATCAACCCAGAGAATTGATTTCCACAAGTTGCATCTGCTCCTCCTAAGAAAAGCTGAAACCAAATATCCAAATATTCTGACCAGTGGATCTAAAAAAAGATTTTTAAAGAATATTCCTCATACTGAACTAAGTCATAATTCGGGCTCCCACAGGGAGCCCATATATGAACCCAGGGACTTGGCTTTAACAAACCTGAATCTCACACCCCTAAGGATTCTGCACACCAAATATCAAAACATTCCGACTGCTGGATCTGAAGAAGAAGATTTTTAAAGAAAATTCCTCATTTTGAACCAAGTTACAATTCGAGCTCCCACAATCAGCCCAAATATGGACCTGGGGACATGGCTTGAACAAACTTGAATCTTACCCCCCTAAGGATGCTGCATAAAAAATATCAAAAGCATTCATCTGCTGGATCTGAAGATTTTTAAAGAAAATTCCTCATTTTGAACACTAAGTTGTCATTCAGGCTCCCATAGTGAGCCCAAATATGAACCAAGGGACTTGGCTTGAACAAACTTGAATCTCAGCCCCCAAGGTTGCTCCATGCCAAATATCAAAACATTCCAACTGCTGAATCTGAAGAAGATTTTTAAAGAAAAATTCCTCATATTGACTAAGTTATAATTTGGACATTATGGACCCATGGACTTGGCTTTAACACACTTTAATCCCCCCCCCCCCCCCCCCCCCCCCCCAAGGATGCTACTCACCACATATCAAACCATTCGGACTGCTGGATCTGAAGAAGATTTTTTAAGAAAATTCCTCATTTCGAACAAAGTTACAATTCAAGCTCCCACAGTGAGCCCAAATATGGACCTAGGGACATGGCTTGAACAAACTTAAATCTTACCCCCCTAAGGATGCTGCATACCAAATATCACAAGATTCTGCCTGCTGGATCTTGAGAAGAAGATTTTCAAAGAAATTTGCCTGAAATGCACTAAGTTCGAATTTGGGCTTCTATCGTGAGCCCAAATATGAATCCAGGTGGCTGATTTGAACAAACTGGAATCAGATCCACCCCACAATGTTGCATACCAAATATCAAAAGATTCTGCCTGCAGGATCTGGAGAAGAAGATTTTTGAAGAAATTTGCCTGAAATGCACTAAGTTCAAATTCGAGCTTCTATAGTGAGCCCAAATATGAATCTAGGGAGCCGATTTGAACGAAATAGAATCAGATCCACCCCACAATGTTGCATACCAAATATCAAAAGATTCTGCCTGCTGGATCTGGAGAAGAAGATTTTTTAAGAAATTTGCCTGAAAAGCACTAAGTTCAAATTTGGGCTCCTATACTGAGCCCAAATATAAACTCAGGGGGCCGATTTGAACAAACTTGAATCAGATCCACCCCACAATGTTGCATACCAAATATCAAAAGATTCTGCCTGCTGGATCTGGAGAAGATTTTTTAAGAAATTTGCCTGAAATGCACTAAGTTCGAAATCGGGCTCCTATACTGAGCCCAAATATGAACCCAGGGGGCCGATTTGAACAAACTTGAATCAGATCCACCCTCCAATGTTGCATACCAAATATCAAAAGATTCTGCCTGCTGGATCTGGAGAAGAAGATTTTTTAATGTTTTTCCCATTGCCTACAGTGTTAAAAAGTGCTGACTCAGCACTTTTTCAAAGTCCCGAAACTGTACCCTATGATAAAACCGATGGCAATTTTTTTTTACCAATTCTTTCTGTTGGTCCTAAGGAAGCTTCACACCAAATAAAAATTCTCGGTGCCGTGCAGTTTTGGAGATATGGGCGTTTTAATTTTTTTCTATTTTTAGCTCCTGCGGTTCCCATGGGGCTACGGGAAAAAAAAAATCAGCACAAATTAGGTACTTATGACCCAATAAGCCCTCACATAAAATTTGGTTCAAATCAGCCTCTCGGTTTGGAAAATAGAAATTTCGGGCGGGGCCAAAAATTTTGCCCCTCCCACAACGACGCCAAGTATAGCCCCACAAACTTCTCTTGAACAAATCTGAGTCTACACCTCAAAAGGAAGCTGCACACCAAATATCAAGTCTCTGCTACTGCTGGTTCATGAGAAGAAGATTTTTTAAGATTTCAGCTCACTTTTTGGGTGTGGCCCTACCCACGGGCGGGGCAACTTGATTTGAACAAAATCAAATTGCGATGTCATAACAAACTATTATCTCAAATATCAATTAAATTGGTTCAGCGGTTTGGGAGGAGAAGATGCAAACACCATGTTCACGGACGACGAGTGATCACTATAGCTCTCCTGACTGAAAGTCAGGTGAGCTAAAAAAGATTAGAAGTACAGACCCATAAGTTTTTGAGATCTGGTGAGAACTCTTCAGGTAAAAAAAAATATATGACTGTAACATCAGCATGCAACACTTGATAAATGCATTTTGCTACATTATATTCCACAGGAATAAGAGGCACAATTTTCCTCTTGTAAGCATGTATAGCTACAAAATAGTTACTTCAACAGAGTTTGTACAGAACTTGAAAAACAAAATTTGAGTACTTTTCAAGACTCTATGGTTAATTTTCATGTACCGGTACCTAAAAAGAACAAATATAATTTTTCTCATTACCATCAATCTTGATATCCTCTTGAAATAAAATTTCCCAGGCACATTAATCCAGTAAGACTGCATTTTACAATTATCCATTTGGTAATACCGGTATAGGGTATAGGGGAGGCCATATCTTTTAATAACCTTGTTAATTGCATATAACTTCCAAACACCAAACTTTTCACCATACCTTCAGTATAAATTTACTTGTTAATTGCATGTAAGTTGTAAAGCAAACCGTTAATTGAAAAATCTTATAATTTGTCAAGAAATTAAGCTAATAATCACCGAATTCCCATTGTTTATAGACCTATCTGGCCTAGCAAATTCAATTATATCTTGTTTGACACTGTCATAGACCTCCATGGGCTATGTCATATAAGATATAATAGAATAAATGCTCAGTTTATCTCAAGAAAACAAGACAAGAGGCCCCAAGGGGCCTTAATCGCTCACCGGCCAAAGTGGTTCAAAGAAGTATTTGGGCTCACATTCAGTTAGACATGGTTCATCAACACTACAAAGGAATGAAGTCATGAGAGGCAAATTTTATGGAAAAAACACTAAGGAATGGATTTGAACAAACCTGAACCTAACATGCCCCCCTGCCCATAGAGCCCAAATATTAAGCCAAGGAGTCAAATTCAACAAACTTGAATCTGATTTTTTTTTCCGTTTCAAAATTGATCATAATGCATAATGCAAAAAATCCCCCCAAAATGTCCGAATTTTTGGTCCACAATTTCGGAGCCTGAACCAGGATAAAAAATTTGGAGGGGTGGGGTGGGGGGCGGTAAGTCATCTCAAAATTGAACAAAATGCATAAAAAAACGGAAAAAAAAATTTCCCAATTTTTCGAAGTCTGAACCGGACCCAAACTTTTCAGGTTAAATTTTTTTTCTTTTTTGGTCTCAAAATTGAACAAAACGCACAAGAATCAACAACAAAAAATTCAGAACCAGACCCAAAATTTTCCGGCTAAACTTTTTTTTTTTTATTCTCAAAATTTAACAAAAAGCATAAAAAATAGGCCGATGAAATCGTCAGATGTGTACCCATACACGCAACTAGTAGAAAGCTGTATGACGGAGGGCCACCACGGATGCCAACATTATGTACACCATACATGATATGGGTATATAGAAATGGATTGGAGGAGTGCCTAATTTGATGGATAAAGGGTTAATATCTCCGGATCAAATTATCAGATTTACATAAAAAAAACTAGACAGCACAGCACATCAGTAACCTGAATAAATATATAATGTAACATGACAATCGGATTGATATTTTTTGAGTTATCTCATGCCAAAGGGATTGGAGGAATTTTCAATTTGAAAGATAAAGTTTAGGTTAATATCTCAGGATCAAAATAACAGAATTACACCAAAAACTATACAGCTCGGTACATCACTAACCTGAACACAAATATAAAGTAACTTGACAATCCAAGCAATATTTTTCAAGTTATCAAATGCCAAAAGGATTGGAGGAATTTTCAATTTGAAGGATAAAGGGTAAATATCTCAGGATCAAAATAACAGATTTACACCAAAAACTATACAGCTCGGCACATCAGTAACCGGAACACAAATATAAAGTAACTCGACAATCCAAGCAATATTTTCCAAGTTATCGAATGCCAAAGGGATTGGAGGAATTTTCAATTTGAAGGATAAAGGGTTAATATCTCGGTAACAAATCATCAGATTTACACCAAAAACTATACAGCTCGGCAAATCAGTAACCTGAACACAAATACAAAGTAACTAGACAATCCAAGCAATACTTTTCAAGTTATCTCATGCCAAAGGGATTGAAGGAATTTTCAATTTGAAGGATAAAGGGTTATCTCAGGATCAAATTATCAGATTTACACCAAAAACTATACAGCTTGGCACATCAGTAACCTGAACACAAATATAAAGTAACTTGACAATCCAAGCAATATTTTTCATGTTATCGAATGACAAAGAAATGGATACGGACGCCGGACGGACAAACGACGGATGGCCACACCAGATGCCGGCATTATGTGTACCATACATAGTATGGGTACACATAAAAAATCAAAAACAATTGTTTTTTTCTTCGAATTTTGGTAAAAAATTTCTAAGTCCGAACCAAACCCAAATTTTCAACCCAGGGACCCGATTTGAACAAACTTGAATCTGACCCTCCTAGAGATGATGTATATCAAATATGAGAGGATTCTGACTGGTGAATCTGAAGAAGATTTTTAAAGAATATTGGGAGCCCAAATATTAACTCGGCGACTCGATTTGAACAAACTTGAAACTGACCCCCCTCTCCCTATAGATGTTGTATACCAAACATGAAAGGATTGACTGGTGGATCTGAAGATTTTTAGAGAAATTTCCTTAAATTGCACCAAGTTAAAATTTGGGCTCCAATAGAGAGCCCAAATACTAACTCCGGGGCTCGATTTGAACAAACTTGAATCTGATCCCTCTAGAGATGTTGTATAACAAATATGAAAAGATTCTGACTGGTGGATCTGAAGAAGATTTTTTTAATTTTTGAAAAAATTTGTGGGTGCTATCAGAATTAAGCCCCTTCTGGTGCCCCCTATGGGCACGGCAAGTTTATTTGTACAAACTTGAATTGACATCTGATAAGGAACATGCACACCAAATTTGGTTCAATTTGGTCCAGTAGTTTGTGAGAAGTCGATAATGTAAAGTTATCGGCGGACAATGGATGACAATGACGGACGACAAGTGATAAGTTAAGCTCCCTTCGGCGAGCTAAAAAACTAAATTAAATTCAGTGAATACTCATATTAACTGAATAATTTTCAAAGAAAAAGTGGCCATTCAATTGACAAGGTTTCAATGCATTGCACTTCGTTGTCTTATCTCAGTACAGACAAAATATTCAACGTTTTGAATGCAAAGTTATTTAGGCATTTCATTAGCGCCATGTGACTTTTTCATCATGATTTGTCCACAAGGATCTATACCTCGTACTGTGAAAATGTGTCATTTCCAGCACCAACAGTTTGACCTGCAATTTCTCTTTTACACAATAACAAAGTGTAAATGAAAGTGTAAATGACACTGTAGCTTAACTTAACTGTTAAGTGTTTGATGAAAATGATAAAGTTCAATGTTTATGAAAGGATTATGAAATAAGCCAAAAATTGTGATAATTGAGAATATGTTAATTTCTGGTCCCTATATGCTATGTTTTCAATAAGAATAATTTGAGGTATAGACTGTACTCAAGAATTGCGGCCGGGGTTAATGTATCCCTCACAGCTAATGTATGTCAACCAAAGTTATCAAGTTACAGTAAAATCATTCCAAAAGGAGTCATCCTACGAAGTTACAATGAAATTCCTTCATAAATATAACTTGTAGACTTTGCTCAAGGAATCTAGATCACATGCAATGTTACAATGAAATCCCTTCATAAAAACAACCTGTAGACAGTGCTAAAGAAATTTAGGTCATGTGACAAGGTTGCGGTAACGTCTAACCGATCGTGACCAAAATAGGACAGTCTCATCTCGACATCATACCGAGTTATTCTTCCAAGTTAAATGAAATCGCTTCATAAATATGAACTGTAGACTCTGCTAGACAAATCTAGGTCACATGCCTGTGCAGCCATCACGGTTGACCGATCACGGCCAAAATATGATTTTCTATCGAGACATTATACAAAAGACTGTGCTAAAGGAATCTAGGTAATGTGCCCCTGTAGCGGTCATGGTTGACTGAACCCGACCAAAATAGGACGTTCTCATCCAGACATTATACAAAGTCATTCATCCTACAAAGTTACAATAAAATCCCTTCATAAATATGGCCTATATAAATATGGCCTATAACCGTCACGGTTAACCGATAGTGACCAAAAGGGGACATTCTCATCTAGACATGATCTTGAACCTGCATATGAAATTTCGTAATGATCGGACAAGAAGTACGGGGTGTAGCCTGTGCTTAAGAAATTGTGAACAGACTCACAGACTTCTGCACACGTGATGGCAATAGCTTATCTTGACTTTGGAATTCACTAAGCATGTACTTGAAATGTGAGTGACCAATCCACACAATTGTTATCCTATCACAGACTTTTGTACTGTCTATTCATTTCTGAGTATATCTGTATTGGGTTACGTATATCATATTTAAGACTTATTTTTTTAGCTAAGTATACAATTTATCATTTTTGTTCTCGACATTGAATCCTGGCAGGGGGGGGGTCATTCCCTTCCCCAGACCATTCATCTTTCCTTGGGCGTTCTGGCAAGAATTTGTACTCCCTGCGTTAATCAACAGACCAACACTGAGAATCAACAACAGATAGGTAACATGCTTACTTGGGTGGTTCATTTCTTCTGTCAAATGATTTCCAATATCCCCCACCCCTAGGAGGTGCAGAAGTAAATCGTCCACCATAACCACCTCTATTCACGGAGCCTCCTGCAAATGAAACAAACATATGCAAAAGAAAAATGAAAGAAATATACAAAAATTACATCCACTTTCAAACTTAAAGACCATGAGAACATTTTTTGCAACACTTTTGACAGTCTACATTCATTATCTATGGAGTTGTTTCAAGGCAAGTCTTGGCTGCCAAAATAGCCAGTATGTAACTTGCAACTGTACCTGCAGAGTGCCTGCTGGGGCACCCATTTTATTTCATTAAAAAGTGATCAATGTCAGAATTAGAGCTTTAAGGGTTAAAATACTTTCTTCCACGACAGATGGGCTCAGCCCGTTCTTAAAAAACAAAGTGTGCATAATTCATGCAATGAAATGTGACAAATTGGTAGATATATTTCAATAGGACTGCACAATTCATACTATTATACCCAGACTCTGGGTGCAAAAATTAAGCTCAACAAGCACATTTTTCAACAGACAAAGGACCATAACTCCTGAATGAAATTCTCTGGCACTGTAATTTAGCATTGTATTTGGCTTATGATGAGGAAGATACATACCAAGAGAGGGAATGGTAGGTATAGGGCTTATCTACCACCCATACTTTAACAATTATAACAAATTAAAGTGTCAATGACACTGCAGCTTAACCTGACTGTGTGGTGTGTTTGATGAAAAGGAGAATGTTCAATGTTTATGAATGGATTGAAAACGTAACATACAGGGAACAGAAATTAACATATTCCCAATTATCACAATTCTTGTTTTATTATGAAATAAAACAAGAATTGTGATAATTGGGAATATGTTAATTTCTGTTCCCTGTATGTTAAGTTTTCAATAAAAATAATTTGAGGTGTATACTGTACTAAAGAATTGTGGGGCGGGTTAATTTGGCCCTCACAGTTAAAGTATGTGGCCCTTACAGTTAATGTATGTCAACCAAAGTTACCAAGTTACAGTGAGATTATTCCAAAATGAGACATCCTATCAAGTTACAATGAAATCCCTTCATAAATACAGCCTGTAGACTGTGCTAAAGGTTTTCACTGAAGTAAGCTCCATAGAAGAAATCTAAGCATTGTTGCAAGTGGCTTAGAAAAAGAGGATTTTTAAAACGTTTTACGCTTATGTAGCATTAACCCTACACCAGGGGATATAGTAATTTGGGGTGGAAAAAATCAGAAGAGAAAATTCCACCAGCCTGAAGATGACGGCAGCTTCATTTGAACAAAGGAGAAAAGGTTTACTCCAAAGATGGTCTGTGCCATAAATGAATGAATTTGGCCCGGTGGTTTTAAAGAAAAGTTAAAAAATTCATAGTAATTTATATATTTTTTATATTTACCAATGACCCAGACTTAGCTGGTGCTAACTCTAAAATATTGAGGGCCAAACACAAATTTTACCCCCCAATCTCCAAAATTTACATCTAAAACCGAAAATTACATGTCCTATATGGTCCTCCATACTTTTACTCCACTGCACATGCGCAGTGTCAAGGAGGTCTCGAAATTGCCGCCAAATGACATTCTTACAACCAGTGTCTGGTAAGCGTTATGTACTCAGCAGGGAGGTATGAGTTCCCAACTCATGGGAGGGCCATCCCCATCTGGGTCATTGGTAAGTTTTAAAAATATATAAATTACTATAAATTTTTTAAAATTTTTATACTGTACCAATGACCAAGACTTAGCTGAATAGTAAAAAGGTTGGAGGGCCTAGGACATAAGGAAAATTCAATAGACTCAATTACCTATAACAGACCTATCCCCTTAAGGAGAAAAGGAGAGATAGTCTTACATGTATCTTTCTTATTTGTAACAAAAAAGAAAGACACAATACTATTCTGTAATTGAGCACAATAACATCAATGATCTCTATAAACATCTAGTACAACCCTTTATACAAATATTTTTTTTAAGGAAAGCCAATAAATATGGGAGTCTAGAGAAATGAGACTCTATATACTCATTTAAAAGTGTTCGAGGACTGTATATTAACGCTCAATTAATCACGTGATATATACGAATGCTTCACACCAATCAACACTTAAAAATATTACACAGATGAGTAAACATAGGCTTAACCCTAAAATCATCTCGGAACCGACACAGAATTACTAAGTCCAAGGGAGGTATTCCCTTGCTTTACACTATAAAGCAGGTGACCTAAGGGAACCGCCCCCCCCCCCCCCCTTTCCCTGGATCAAATACTCCAGAGCAAAGAGGGCAGCAGGACAGAGTCACTGCCGGAACCAAAAGCCTATACAGTAACACACATAGTTGCCACTGTTTAGTAGACATTCTGAGTAAAAAATAGCAGACCTAAACAATGTAGATCTAAAGGACTCAATATTCTCAGATACAAAATCGTGAAAATGGAGGGCTAACACCAATATGCAGCCCTCATTAAATCTGTAATAACAATATTAATAGCTTAAGCCCATGAAGTAGAAGAACTCTTACTTCATAAGTTTACAACTAAAACACAGACTGCTGAATGAAGATATAATCATAAGCAGAACTGATAGTCGATTAAATCCATCTGACCATAGAATGGACCGAAATGTGGAGGAAGCTTCCACGGCATGTCCCACAACAGACGCCTGAGTAAATTAGTCCACAGTCTTTGTATAATAATTTCGTTCTGGGTAACGGCAGACGAACAAAAAAGTTGTGTGTTACGAAGCTCCTCCCCCGGTGGGTGAATGACTTGGATGACAGCAGATCCGACTTCTCCTTGTTAACTTAACCCTTTACCTAACACAGAAAAGCAGACGACACTTACAAATAAAATTCTTGAATAACTTTTTTCATTTTTTATCACAAAAACATAGCTTATGACCCCTCATTGGAACGAGCTCAGCGAGCTCGTTCCAATGAGGGGGTCATAAGCTATGTTTTTGTGATAAAAAATGAAAAAATAATGAAAATTGGATAGTATTTTTTGTGAATAGCGCTGGCTGGTTTTGGCCGTTACGTTGGGTAAAGGGTTAAAAAACCGAGACGTTGGAGCAATAGAAGCAGATTCTGCACATAGTTCTGAAGCGTTAACTCATTGCCATACCTGTATGAATATCATCCAGGTAGGCCGACGTTATCGCAGACGAATAAGCTCGGAAATGAGTCATTACCGAGTCCGTTATTCGAGCGAAGGCTCAGAGGGCTCGATTCAGACCGAAGCATATTGCCCGGAACTGATATATGACTCCTATGATAAGGAAGCGAAGATACTTTCTGACGCCTGATGTACCATGACGTGAAAGTACGCATCTTGAGATCTATGCATGTAGCATAATCGTACACCCGAATACTCGCTCTGACAGATCGGGTGGACTCCATATATAAACTTGGAGCCACGATCAGCTTGTTTGTCCAGTTCCGAATAATGAGTGAACGGTACGAGCCGTCTGTTTTTTTGGAACCAGAAAAGGACGGTTGTAGAAACCTGGATTTCTACGACCTCCATCGAGATCATTCCAGAAGAGACTAGACTTCTGATGGAAGCGAGCCTCTATCCTACGGACTTGGCGGAATCAAAGTCCATCTTGGACTCCGAGTTAACAGCGGATTTCGTTTGAGGAACAATTTAGTCCTTCCGAAATCACCCCTTGAAACCAAGGGATGTCCGTAATCTATTCCCAAATAATTGAGAAACTCGACAGTCTTCCGCTCACTAGTAAAACCATTACCACCTGGTCCTGCGAGGCTTGCGGAAGGAGAAGACTTGCGTTAGGAGAAGCCATGTCCTCCACGGTCCGCACCTCGCCCCGTCGACCTAGGGACGTCTGACCGTAATTATGGCCCCTATATGAGTCGCTACCCTGACGGTCTCTAGAATAAGACCTAGAGGACGCATAGGAACCTCTATAGGAACTTCCCTTGGATGTATTCATCCCAGAAGTGCCTGTCCTACTCTTCTCTGCTGAATCAGACTATATGGAAGCGAATTTTAATAGAGAGTCTAAAGCTTTTTTAGTTAACTGATCATAGACTGCGGAAAGCTTGCCGTCGAACAAAACTCTCCTGAGACCTGAGCGACTCAGAGAGTTTTTCACCTTACTATCTACATGCGTGGATGTAGCCAAGGCCGCTTTACGTCAAACCAACTCCATATTGCCACTAAAGGACAGAGTTTTATGTGAGGCCCTTGAAAGAACTCTTAAGGAGATTGTGCAACTTAGAATTCTTTTTCCTTTGAGACGTAATGATAACGTTCTGGTAAGGTGATCTGCGTACGATGCTGCATCTAAGCTGACCCTGCTAGACGATATTGTTAAAAAACAATACTAGGTCCTGACCTGGTCGTCTAGATGCAGAGAACTCTCAGAATGCTCTGTCCTGTCGTTTCAAAATATTCGTTGAACTGATGAAAGGCAGATATAGAGCATATTGCCGATAAGAAACCTGACCTGCCCATTTAGGTAGCAAGTTAAATAAATATAGCATCGTTCAACAGATCAAATGTCTGTGAGACATATCTGGACTATGTCAGAAACTGAGGAAACTGATGTCCCTAAACCGATTAAGTGGCACTATCAGTCTCTTATCCGGCAACGCAGCATTTTGGTCCAGAGGAACGTCAGATGTTAATGCCGGATGCACTCTACAGCAATTATGTTGTTCCGAAAAGGGAAAATACAACTCATCCGTATCCCTTTCGTCATCCTGTCGGACCACTTGTAATTCTTGGTCGTCCGTGCCTGAACCTGCAGCGGAACGTGCCAACCCAGCTTCCTCGGATAATTCCTGATCCGACAGAGTTACTGTCGGGTGCTGGGATGCTGCAATAATTTGTGCTATCTGCGATAGCATGTCCGTAACAGAGGCCTGTGGAGCTGCAGTCTTATAGGATTTAGCCGCTGGAAGCTCCTTGGACGTTCACTCCTGCATACATCTAATATGCGAACGTCTGGAGTATGAAGGCCTCGTATCCTTGGCTATCGGATGGCGTGACCTGGTCGCCATGGAATCCCTGGTCGGCGATGTTGGTTGAATATCACGTCTTTTAGCCAAGGTGCGGTCGCGTGTGCTGCCATGAGGATGAGGAAGCCAAAAGAGCAGTCTCTCCAGACTGTCTATATAACGGAGCGTCCCGAGCATTGGATGTATGCTCCGACTGAGCGTTTTGAACCACAACATCTGGGCCCAGATGTTGTGATACGAGAGAGGAACCTCTCTCGGTCGCAGCCCGGATGGACCTGGACGAGCTAGGAACCGGACTAATAGGGTTCCTCCGTACCATCCTCGTATCCGTCGTCACTGGGTGTGCACATTGTATTTTATAGTGCTGGCATCACCCAAATCTCTTTCCTGGCCCGCAACGGACGAACCCGGCTGCTGAGCCATTGGATGAATGGTCACTACACCAGGCAAGCTAGCGGACGCCAACGCCGTCGATCCTACTTGGGACCTCTTAGGCAATTGACGTATCTGTATATTGAGCACTTTTACCGCTAGCTCTTCATTTGACTGTGACGACGGAAGCACACTTTACGAAGACATCACAGTAACATCACCTTGTTCATGTTACTCAATGAGACCTGTGGAGCCGCAGTCCTACGTGAAATATCCGCTGGAAGCTCCCTGGACGTTCATTCCTGCATTTATATAATATGCGAACGTCCCAACTGGAAAGGCCTCGTATCCTTGGCTAGCAGATGGAGTGACCTGGTCGATGTGTATTCCTTGGTCGGCGAAGCAGGAGCACCAGGGACGTTCAATCCTGCATTTATATAATATGTGAAAATAGCCTGGAAATCTGATCATATAGCCAAGGTGCGATCGTGTGTGTTGACGAGGATGAGGAAGCCAATATAACAGCCGCGTCGCACTGTCATGCGACGGAGCGTCCCGAGCAGGAGGAGTGGACGTAAGCTCCAACTAAGCGAACAACATACAACATCGCGGCGCAGATGTTGATGCAAGAGAGAGGGGGCCTCTCTCGCTCGCGGTCCGGGGGACCTGGACGAGCTAGCTACCGGACTGACAGGCTTTCTCCGTACTATCCTCGGATCCGTTATTGCTGGGTGTGCACATCTGAAGTTTTATAGAGCTTGCATCACCCAATCTGCTTCCCTGGACCGCAATGGACTAACCCGGGTGCTGTGCCATTCTTTCCTGGTGAATGGACGCGACACCGTGCGGACTAGCGGGCGACAATGCCTTCGATTGAACCAGCAAACTCCCAGCAATTGTCGTAATACCTTGAGCACTTCCCGCTAGCCCTAATATTGCAACGACGGAGACACACTTATTGAAGACATCACGGAAACATCACTCTGAATTCTGAAAAAGAAACTGATAATATATAGTGACCCTACGGAGAGAGGACCGTAATGGACCACTCACCGCTAATAAAATACTGTGACACACGTCTCCAACGTTGTCATATCAATCAACACACACAGAGCAAGAATTAATGCGACTACACTAACTATAAGAAACACAATGAACTTGTGAATTAGAGGAAGATATCCTCGCATTACGAATGAAGAATATTTTTTTCAACCAGAAAAAATATACACCGTCATATTACTCGCACTAACCCTTGAAATAAATATACATAATATATTATAATTCATTATAACTTTTCAAAAGAAAATAATTTTCAAAAAAAAATTGACAAAATTTTCAGAAGAGCCCAAGTTCCCAATGGGAACCTTGAGCCCAAAGGATCCAAAAAGAGCCTAAGTGTGGACAAAATTTTTTAATCATTTTGAAAAATTAATGTAACACTTGCGGACAATATTAATGTATCTTGCTATGAACTAAATTAAGCAGAAGACAAGTAATCACTGTCAGAAGTAACAGTTGTCAACATAAGCAAAAGTGTCAACAAACCGGAAACATGACTCCAGGCACTGAAACAAACATAGCCCGAAATCAGTTACCAATTTAAACACTATCTGATGCATAACAGAGGCTTCCAGAGAAGAAACTGTAGAACATCAGATGGTAGATGCAGACCAAAACGCTTAAACACCCCTAGGGTGAGGACGTAGACATGGAGAAATAAACAGCTGCGCCATGAGCACATGATACGCCCGTTATTAATTACAAGAGGAAACCACACAATATTAGTATACATGTGTACTTGTCAGGTTACATGTACTTGCCACCAAAAAATCATGAAAATTGCTCAAAGTCCAACATGTGGAAAATTGCCTATATTTTGATGAATAAAGTCCCATAACTCTGGAATGACAAATCAGACAGCGACACAAATTGAAAGGGAGATTCCTTCTATCAACATATACTTGCAACCCAAAAAATCATGAAAATTGCTCTAAGCATTTTCAAGTTATTGTTCGACATGTGAAAAATAAAGTCCCATTACTCTGGAATGACTAATCGAACAGCAACACCAACCGAAAGGGAGCTTCCTTCCATCAACATAAACCACCTACCAAAAAATCGTGAAAATATCTTGAAGCGTTCTCGAGTTATCATACGACGTGTAAAAAATCAACAATTTTCTAAGTAATAAAGTCCCATAACTCTGGAATGACTAATCAAACGACGACACTAAACAAAAGGGAGCTTCCCTCCAACATAAATCACCTACCAAAAAATCGTGAAAATATCTCGAAGCGTTCTCGAGTTATTGTACGTGTAAAAAATCAACAATTTTCTAAGTAAAAAAGTCCCATAACTCTGGAATGACTAATCGAACAGAGACGCTAAATGAAAGGGAGCTTCCCTTCATCGATATACACCACCTACCCAAAAATCATGAAAATCTCTCAAAGCGTTCTCGGGTTATCGTACGACTTGTGACCGGACGGACAGAGGTATACCATAATACGACCGTTTTTTCAAAACGGGCGTATAAAAACAGAAAATAATTCTGTTACCAAGCCAAAACTCCCAAGAAATTTTAGTAATAAACATTACAAAAAAATAAGCCAAAAGCATGGGAGAATAGCTAGGGGGGAATAAAGGAAAGGAAGAGAGGAAACACTGATTAAACAATGGAACATTCATAGCAAGAATGACCACAACAAGGTCATGCCTCGAAAATAGCTAACATGAATAATTTCGTATAATAATTATAAGTTACAGCCCTGAACATTTGTTTCCACTGTTTTTTCCTCTCCACCTTCTATTTCCACCATATATCCACCATTTCTCTCATAATTATGCGTCTGGCATCTTTAAAACTGAGATTTACAAGCACAAATAACACTGAAGTGTAACTATTGAGGGCCAAACAAAGAATGACTTTCGCTGGCAATTTCGAGACCTCCTTGACACTGCGCATATGCAGTGGAATAAAAGTATGGAGGACCATATAGGACATGTAATTTTCGGTTTTAGATACAAATTTGGGGGATTGGGGGGTAAAATTTACGTTTGGCCCTAAATATTTCAGAATTAGCACCAGCTAAGTTTGGGTCATTGGTCCAGTATAAAAATAAACAAATTTCAAACTAGAGAAACAGAATTTTACTGCCACCAGTAAATTCAAGTCTGTGTGAAAATGGTTAAAGCATCAAAAACTAGAGGGGGTATCAGTACCCCGAGGCTCACCAACAGGTGGCCAATGTGAAGGGGTGGTTGGAGTAAAAAAAAAAATGTTCAAAACTTGCACACAAAAGTCCAAAATTAAAGAAAATAAGCAGCTAAAGGGTTAAATAATATAATAACCCCTTAAGATGCATGCTAACATAAAATAGGAACCATTGAAATATGCTACAAGGTTAGTCTCCACTTTGAAAAAACGAAAGACAAACCTCAAAACCTGCACATAAAGGTAAAAAAAGTATCACATTTGTTTCAAAGGGTTAAAATTGAGAAAAATACCCTGAAAATATTACAATAACCAGCATAGCAATATGCCAGTGAGATAAAACTCCACTTAAAAAAAATATCAAAACCTGCACACAAAAGTACAAAACCTGCACACAAAAGTCCAAAATTAAAGTAAACTAGAACTATCACTGAAGGTGATTAATACCCCCGCTTTGGGTTTTTAGAGGAATGCACTTCTGATCATGTAGGCGAAGGCCATAAGGAAATGTATACATAAAGATCATTTTTTGTTGTTGAAATTTGTATTTGCATGTGGCCTTCCACAGAACAGCACTGAATACTTAAAGAGCCCACACATATATGGTTTACATTTGGAAAAACACATTTACAATGTGCAACATGTATTCAAAATCGGTTCATTAATGTAGGAGGAGTTGCACACACAAGAATCCCATTTGAAAACCCATAATAAATCCAAGTTAAAGGGAGATAACCTGGTTAAAATTGTCGCAGATCAAAAATTTGGGAATATGCGTATGTTCACTTAGTTGTGATAATGTTTGAAAGGTTTCGTCAAAATTGATTGATAAATGAATTTCATGTAGAAACCCATAATAAATCTAAGTTAAAGGGAGATAACCTAGTTAAAATAGCCACAGCTAAAAAAATTTGGAATATGCGCATGTTCACTTAGTAGTGATGATGTCTGTAAACTTTCGTCCAAATTGATTGATAAATGTAGGAGGAGTTGTGCACACAAGAATTTCATGCAGAAACCCATATTAAATCAAAGTTCAAGAGAGATAACCTGGTTAAAATTGTCGCAGATCAAAAAGTTTGGAATATGCACATGTTCACTTAGTAGAGATGATGTTTGAAAGGTTTCATCAAAATCGGTTCATTAATGTAGGAGGAGTTGCGCACACAAGAATTTGTTCGAACGGAAAGACATAATAAATCTAAGTCAAAGGGAGATAACCTGGTTAAAATTGTCGCCAACCAAAAATCTTGGAATATGCGCATGTTCACTTAGTAGTGATGATGTCTGAAAAGTTTTGTCCAAATTGATTGATAAATGTAGGAGGAGTTGCACGCACAAGAATTTCATGTAGAAACCCTTAATAAATCTAAGTTAAAGGGAGATAACCTAGTTAAAATTGCCACAGCTCAAAAATTTTGGAATATGCACATGTTCACTTAGTAGTGATGATGTCTGTAAACTTTCGTCCAAATTGATTGATAAATGTAGGAGGAGTTGCGCACACAAGAATTTCATGCAGAAACCCATATTAAATCAAAGTTCAAGAGAGATAACCTGGTTAAAATTGTCGCAGATCAAAAAGTTTGGAATATGCACATGTTCACTTAGTAGAGATGATGTTTGAAAGGTTTCATCAAAATCGGTTCATTAATGTAGGAGGAGTTGCGCACACAAGAATTTGTTCGAACGGAAATACATAATAAATCTAAGTCAAAGGGAGATAACCTGGTTAAAATTGTCGCAGATCAAAAATCTTGGAATATGCGCATGTTCACTTAGTAGTGATGATGTCTGAAAAGTTTTGTCCAAATTGATTGATAAATGTAGGAGGAGTTGCGCACACAAGAATTTCATGTCCGGAAAGACGTATGGACGGACGTACGGACGTACAGGGCGATTCCTATATAGCCCCCACTTCTTCGAAGCGGGGGTATAATAAGCAGCTAAAGGGTTAAATAATATAAAAATAGCCCAAGAAGCAACCTAATATAAAATAGGAACCATGGCAATATGCTACAAGGTAAGTCACCACTTGGAAGAAAAGAAAGACAAACCTCAAAGCCTGCACATAAAAGTAAAAAAAGGATCACATTTGTTTCAAGGGGTTAAAATTGAGAAAAATACCCTGTCACAGTAACCACAATGGCAATATGCCAGTAAGGTGAAAGTCTACTTGAAAAATATCCACTTGGAAGAAAAGAAAGACAAACCTCAAAACCTGCACATAAAAGTATCACATTTGTTTCAAAGGGTTAAAATTTAGAAAAATACCCTGAAAATGTTACAGTAACCACCATGGCAATATGCCAGTGAGGTAAAACTCCACTTAAAAAAAAAATATCAAAACCTGCACACAAAAGTACAAAACCTGCACACAAAAGTCCAAAATTAAAGTAAATAAGCAGCTAAAGGGTTAAATAATATAAAAATAGCCCAAGAAGCAACCTAATATAAAATAGGAACCATGACAATATGCTACAAGGTAAGTCGCCACTTGGAAGAAAAGAAAGACAAACCTCAAAGCCTGCACATAAAAGTAAAAAAAGGATCACATTTGTTTCAAGGGGTTAAAATTGAGAAAAATACCCTGTCACAGTAACCACAATGGCAATATGCCAGTAAGGTGAAAGTCTACTTGAAAAATATCCACTTGGAAGAGAAGAAAGACAAACCTCAAAACCTGCACATAAAAGTAAAAAAACCCATCAAAACCTGCACACAAACGTCAAAATAAGTCCAAAATTTGATTCAAAGGGTTAAAATTAAGATGAAATACCCTGGAAAAGAGTTAAATATTATCATCAACCCCCACAGCAAAATGTAAAGAAGAAAAAATTTTTTTTAAAAGCACAAAAATCCAAACCTGTAAACAAAAGAAGTCCAAAATTGAAGTAATTAAGCAGGAAAAGGGTTCAAGAATACAACGTAGCCCTAAGATGCATGTTTACATACAATAGAAAGCATGGACATATGCTACAAGGTAAATCTACACTTGGAAGAAAGAAAGAGAAAACCCATGAAAACCTGCACGCAAACGTAAAAATAAGTCTAAAAATCTATTCAAAGGGTTAAAAAAATTTTTTAAAATGCACTGGAAAGATATCAATGTTATAATAACCACCACTGCAATATGCAGTGAGGTCAACCTCACTTGAAATTGTTTTTTTTTATCACAACCTGTACATAAAAGTAAGAAGCTGTAAGCCTAAGTCCAAAAGCTGTACATAAAAGTCCAAAATTGAAGTAATTCAGCAGGAAAAGGGTTAAATAATACAAACATAGCCTAAGATGCATGTATACATACAATAGAAAGCATGGACATATGCTGCAAGGTAAATCTCCACTTGGAAGAAAGGAAAAAAAACCCCATCAAAACCTGCACGCAAAAACAAAATAAGTCTAAAATTTGATTCAAAGGGTTAAAATTAAGACAAAATACCCTGGAAAAGAGTTAAATGTTATAGTGAACCACCATAGTAATATGCAGAAACTCTACACTTGGAAGAAAGGAAAAAAAAAAAACCCATGAAAACCTGCACGCAAACGTCAAAATAAGTCTAAAAATCTATTCAAGGGGTTAAAAAAATTTTAAAAATGCACTGGAAAGATATCAATGTTATAATAACCACCACTGCAATATGCAGTGAGGTCAATCTCACTTGAAATTGTTTTTTTTTATCACAACCTGTACATAAAAGTAAGAAGGTGTAAGCCTAAGTCCAAAAGCTGTACATAAAAGTCCAAAATTGAAGTAATTCAGCAGGAAAAGGGTTAAATAATACAAACATAGCCCTAAGATGCATGTTTACATACAATAGAAAGCATGGACATATGCTGCAAAGTAAATCTCCACTTGAAAGAAAGGAAAAAAAACCCATCAAAACCTGCATGCAAACATCAAAATAAGTCTAAAATTTGATTCAAAGGGTTAAAATTACGACAAAATACCCTGGAAAAGAGTTAAATGTTATAGTGAACCACTATAGCAATATGCTGAAACTAAAAAAAAATTTGAAAAGCCAAAAAATCAAAACCTGTACACAAAAGTTCAAAATATTTGAGAGCGGACGCCGACATGAGGGCTATGCCATAGGCTCACACAACTAACGTTGGTGAGCCAATAAACAAATCAGAAAGAGAATTTATGGAGGCTTATTTTGGGGGGCAAAATGTTTTTAAAGAAATCAGAAATAGGTTTTCGTTAACAGTATTACATGAAATAAAATCTTTGGAACACACATTGAAGTCTTGAGAGGGTTAAATTAAAGATATTCATACAGGAATCAGAGAAATTTTTTCCAAGAAACCAGAAAAGCACTTGAAAAGGTTTGATCAAGGCATCAATAAAATCTTTGAAACACACACTGAATACTTGAGAGGGTTAAATTAAAGACATTCATACAAATTAAAGACATTCATACAGGAATCAGATAAATGTTTCCAAGAAACCAGAAAAAAAAAACGTGCACAGCAAACAAAGGGTTCAACATGAAATAAAATCTTTGGAAAACAAACTAAAGTCATGAAAGAGTTAAATTAAAGATATTAATACAGGAATCAGATCAATTTTTCCTCTATGACTTATGGAAGTCTTGAGAGGGTTGAAAGTATTTCAGAATTATTTTCATTCCCTTTAGCTTAACAAAACAAAATGACATGTGTTTGACAGGTAGATGTTGACAGAAGTTGATGGAAGCGATAAAATTGGAAACTAACAATTTGTACAGGGAAATGTTACTACAAAAATGCTGACTCACTTTTTCAATACCTCTACAGGACACCCTGATAGAACCAGCGGCAATTGTTTTTAACCAATCCATTCTACTGGTCCTCCAAAGGATGCTTCATACCAAATAACAGTTCTCTGTTCTGTGTGGTTTGGGAAATATGGGCTTTTGAATTTTTTTTCTGTTTTTTTAGCCCCTGGGGTTGCCACAGGGCTGTGAAATTTTTTTTTTTTTTTTTTGGGGGGGGGGGGGGGGGCATCAATCAATTACTTAGGACCCACTTATACTACATGCCAAATTTGGTTTAAATTGGCCCACCAGTTCTTGAAAGAGAAAATTTGGGGGGAAACACAAAATGGATGTGCCCCCACAGAAAGCCCAAATATTGACCTATCAACTTCCCTTGAACAAACTTTAATCTTCTACACCAAAGGATGTTTCATACCAAATATCAAGGCATTCCCTCTGGTGGTTCGTGAGAACATTTTGAAGCTTTTGGGGCATTAACCAGAGCCCGAAGATGGCAGCCGCTTCATTTAAATGAAAGTGTCAATGACACTGTAGCTTCACTTGTGTGTTGTGTTTGATGAAAAGGATAATGTTCAATGTTTATGAAAGGATTATGAAATAAGACAAGAATTGTGATAATTGGGAATATGTTCATTTCTGTTCCCTGTGTGCTATGTTTATGATAAAAATAATATGAGGTGTACACTGTACTAAAGAGCTGAGGGGTGGGTTAATATGACCTCACAGTTAATGTATGTGGCCCTCACAGTTAACATATATCAACAAAAGTTACCAAGTTACAGTGAAATTATTCCAAAACGAGTCATCCTATCAAGTTACATTAAAATCCCCTCATAAATACGGCCTGTAGACTGTGCTAAAGGTTTTCAGGCTTCGGGCCCCTGTAGCCGTCAGTTTCCCAATTGCGTCCAAAGGGGACGTTCTCATCTAGACATTATATGAAGTCAATCTACCAAGTTACAATGAAATCCCTTCATAAATATGACCTGTAGACTGTGCTAAAGGTTTTCGGGCTTCGAGCTCGGGCAGCCATCATGGTTGAATGATCGCAACCAAACGAGACAATCTCATCTGGGCATTATGTGGAGTGATCCTGCGAAGTTACAATGAAATCCCTTCATAAATATGACCTGTAGACTGTGCTCAAGGTTTTCGGGCTTCGGGCACCTGTAGCCATCACAGTTGACCAATCACGACCAAAAGGGGATGTCATCATCTAGGCATTATATGGAGTCAACCTAACAGGTTACAATGAAATCCTTCTATAAATATAACCTTTTGCCTATGCTAAAGGTTTTTCGGCTCGGGCACCCATCAAGGCTGAATGATCACGGCCAAAATGGGACGGTCTCATCTAGACATTATTTGGAGTCATCCTACCAAGTTACAATGAAATCCCTTCATAAATATGACCTGTAGACAGTGCAAAAGGTTTTCGGGCACCTTTAGCCGTCAAAGTTGCCCAATCATGTCCAAAAGGGGACGTTCTCATCTAGACATTATATAAAGTCAACCTACCAAGTTACAATGAAATCCCTTCATAAATATGACCTGTAGACTGTGCTTAAGGTTTTCGAGCTTCGGGCAGCCATCATGGTTGAATGATCGCAACCAAAGGGGACAATCTCATCTGGGCATCATCTGGAGTGATCCTGCGAAGTTACAATGAAATCCCTTCATAAATATGACCTGTAGACTGTGCTCAAGGTTTTCGGGCTTCGGGCACTAGTAGCCATTACAACTGACCAATCACAAACAAAAGGGGATGTTATCATCTAGGCATTACATGGAGTCAACCTAACAGGTTACAATGAAATCCTTCCATAAATATGACCTTTTGCCTATGCTAAAGGTTTTTGGGCTCGGGCACCCATCAAGGCTGCATGATCGCGATCAAAATGGGACGTTCTCATCTAGACATTATTTGGAGTCATCCTACCAAGTTAAAATGAAATCCCTTCATAAATATGACCTCTAGACTGTGCTAAAGGTTTTAGGGCTTTGGGCCCCTGTAGCCCTCACAGTTGCCCAATCATGCCCAAAAGGTGACTTTCTCATCTAGTATGATCAATGTATGAAGTCAACCCACCAAGTTACAATGAAATTCCTCAATAAATATGACCTGTAGACTGTGGTAAAGGTTTTCGGGTTTTGGGCTCGGGCAGTCGTCACGGTTGGCAGATCATGCCCAAATGGGGAAATTCTCATCTAGACATCATAAGGAGTCATCCTACCAAGTTACAATGAAATCCCTCCACATTAAACATGACCTGCAGACTGTGCTAAAAGTTTTTGGGTTTCGGGCCTGGGCAGCCATCACGGTTGATAGATCATGCCCAAAAGGGGACGTTCTCATCTAGGCATTATACAGAGGCATCCTACCAAGTTACAATGAAATCCCTTCATAAATACGACCTGTAGACTGTGCTAATGGTTTTCGGGTTTTGGGCTCGGGCAGCCATACCAGTGCCCGATCGCGACCAAAAGGGGACGTTCTCATCTAGACATGACCCCAAACCTGCATATGAAATTTCGTGATGATCAGACAAGAACTGCGGGGTGTAGCCCGTGCTAAAAGAAAATGTGAACAGACGTCACGACTCACAGACTAACAGACTTCCGCACGCATGATGGCAATAGCTTATCTTGACTATGTCAAGTTAAGCTAACAAAACAGAAAGGGTATACTCCCTAGATAGTCTGTGCTATATATGTTTGAATTTGGCCTAGTGGTTGTGACGTTTGCAAAAGTTAACGGACGACAGATAACAGACGGCAAGGGAAGGAAATAGCTCCCACTGACTTGAGGTTAGGTGAGCTAAAAAAAAAAGGACAAAACTTGTTACTTGTGAATATCCTTCCACAATGGAGGTCTATCAGCATATCAAAGATCATTTAAATCCAACATCCACTGACTGAGATAAACGGCCTAAAGTTGTTACAAACGAATTGACAGACAAATGAATAGATGGAACGCATTTCTATATCCTCCCGCAAACTTATTTTTGCGGGGGATAATACCCCCCCCCCCCCCCCCCCCCCCCCCCCAAACAATGAATCTGTAAACAAATTTTTGCGAGTGGTTGCAGCTGATACATTATTTAAAGGCTTAATTGTCAGAAAGGTACAGGTCAGTCAGAATGAAACATTTTCTTAAACAATTGCAAGTTTTAGTCCTGCTTCAACAAATTTATGTAAACAAGTGTTTGACCACCAAGGTGGTATTAGTCCCCTACGGCGCTTTTGTGACATAAGGTGTTTTTGTCACAGAAGACACTAAAGTATATAAGCATCTTGGATTTTGAAAAAAAAATATTGAGCGTGCATAATCCTCTCACAACCCTTTATCCATGTACCATATATGAAAGGCGTAGCTTGAACCATGTTGGAGGTCGGGGTGGTAACATAAAATAGAGAAAAAAAGCTTAAAAAAACACAACAAAAATGGCCGCCATTTCTGCCATCTTGGATTTGAAAAATAAATATTGACTGTGCATCATCCCCTCAGAACCATTTATCCATGTACAAAATATGAAAGGTGTAGCTTGAAGTATATTAGAGGAAGAGGTGGTAACATAAAAAACAGACAGACAGACAGATGTTAGATTTTGAAAAAAAATATTGAGCGTGCATAATCCCCTCACAACCCCTTTATCCATGTACCATATATGAAAAGTGCAGCTTGAACCATGTTGGAGGGAGCAGTGGTAACAAAATAGAGAAAAAAGCTTAAAAAACACAACAGAAATGGTTGCCATGGCGCCATCTTGAACTTTTGAAAAAAAATATTGAACGTGCAACATCCCTTTACAACCCTCTATCCATGTGCCCGTTATAAAAAGTGTAGCTTGAACCATGTTGGAGTGAGGGTTGGTAACATAAAATAGAGAAAAAAGCTTAAAAAACAAAACAAAAATGGCCAAAATGCTGTCATCTTGGATTTTGAAAAAAAAAAAAATTGAACGTGCATCATCCCCTCCCAACCCTCTATCCATGTGCCAAATATGCAAAAGTGTAGCTTGAACCATGTTGGTGGGTAACATGAAAATAGAGAAAAAAAAAGCTTAAAAAACACAAAAATGGCCGCCATTCCGCCATCTTGGATTTTGACAAAAAAAATTTTGAGCAAGCATCATCCCCTCAGAACCATTTATCCATGTACCAAATATGAAAGGTGTAGCTTAAAAGCATGTTGGAGGGAGAGGTGGTAACATAAAAAAACAGACAGACGGACGGACAGATGGACAGACAGACAGACAGAGTGCAATCCTATAGTCCCCCTTACGGTTCCCGTAGGGGACTAAAAATAGAATGATCGAACTTACCTCTACCCCTTCTAGAAGGTTCTCCTCTCTGGACAAATGTATTATTGTATCCTCGATTTCTATTTTTTGAATCATCAAGATTTGGATCCTGTTCTTTTTTCACCCCCCTCCCTGGTGCCCTTTCCTTGATGGAAAGAACCTCCCCTGGAGGGGGCCCTGTCGTTTCCCTGATATGACCTCGGGTCTCTATAACTAGATCTGTCATGGGATTCATCTTTAGATTTAGGATCTCGGTTTTCTTTGTTTTGATGATTTATGTCTCTAGATTCTGAAGCTCGTTCACTAGACGTTTCACTGTAAGAACCACCACTACCTTCTTCAACAGAAACATCACTTTCTTCATCCTTACGACGTCTCCTGGAATCGGTTTCTTCAAACACATCATTCTCATCCCCACGATGAAAGTCTATTTTCTTTCCAGCATTGAAGTGTGTCCTTGGGTCATTTCTAGGCTTTCCCCTATTATCATAAATCCCTTGATCACCCCTATCAAAACTTCGGAAATCCCATGCACCTCTACCACGACCACCACCTTGATATCCTCGCCCTCTTGAACGAGATCTGCCGCCAAGACCACGAACAAATTCTCTGGTTCTCCCAGGAGGTCCACGCAATCTATCTCTATCACTGAATTTTTCTCTTGGTTCCTCTTTGAATTTTTTGACTGCTGGACGTTCAGTCTTCTCTGGAACACCTCTGTCTCGCGATTTCTTATCATCTTTAAAGTTTTTGTCTTCTTTTTTTGAACTTGACTGATCCTTTGAGTCTGATACACTATTTTTAACTTCAGCTTTCTCTTCAGTTTTACTGGAAAAAAAATAACTTAGAAGTTGAAAAAGACAAAATAAGATATTGCACGAGAGCTGCAGGAATACCACCACAGGTGCAAAGTTGAAGGGTAGGGCTGTGCCTGAACAGAATGACAGACCGATGTATTCCAGTATATCCCCAAGACATTGATGTATATTAACCAAAATTCTTCAAATTTACCGAGACAATTGGTATAAACTGGGGGGGTTTTATTCTAAAGAAAAATACAGGGCATACATTCAAATTCTTAAATGGCAGACCTTTTACTTCTATAAATTTACATAGAAATGGACTCCAAGACCATTTTCATGTAAATTTATATAAACTAAATTTCAGTATTTTGGTCTCTAGCCGAAAGCAGATAATTAGTTGAACTTCCTCATGCCTAACTGATGCATCAAGATTAGGCAGACTATGTTTCCAAATATTTTTGTCTTATCTATTTCTCTGTTGGGGCAATAATGTAAAGAAAATATTTTTTTATTTCATTTATAATTAAACTTTTTTTTCTGTTCATGCATTTTCAGGCAAAATGATTGGCTAAAGTATTTTTTTTTTCACACAATGAACCAAAAATGAAAGTGTCAATGACACTGTAGCTCAACTTGTTTAAGACATGTACATGTATAGTATGTGACACAGCAATGACACACATCTAGGTAATGACCTTATAACAAAGGTACATGTAAAGTATTGTAAAGGTCTGTATATAAATACTGACCGTAGCCTTTAACAAAAGTACAAGTAAAGTATTGGAAAGGTGGGTGACAGTCAGATGCCTTTAGCCAGAGCCGTATTGAAATATGCACTTACTGTGTATAAGTAGCATTGAATAGATCAAAGTTTGTCCAATTGGCCGCCGGCGGCAATCTTGAAATTTCGGACCGCACACAAAAACAATCGTTCTCATTCCAAAGGTGATAACAAAGGTACCCAAGAAGTTTCGAGAAATTTGGTTCATAAATACAGCCTCTATCCTGAATTGTATTGACATGTGTACTTACTGTGTATAAGTAGCACTGAATAAATCAAAGTTCATCTAATTTGCATAATTTCTGCACGATAAAAAAAACGTATTATATGTGATGTATTTCATGTTACTAAACATTCAAAAATTTATTCAAATCAGCACCTTCATATAGAAGTTCTGTACAAAAAACTGATTGTACCTAATTTCGATACAAAATGGCCACCAGCAGCCATCTTGAATTTTAGACCGCACACCAAACACACATTCTCGTCCCAAGGTGATAACAAAGGTACCAAAGAAGTTTCGTGAAGATCGGTTCATAAATACAGCCCATAGCCCGAGCCGTATTGACATGTGTACTTACTGTGTATAAGTAGCACTGAATAAATCAAAGTTCATCTATTTCGCATAATTTCTGTGCAAGAAAAAACCCTGAATTATATGTGATGTTACTAAACATTCATTCCAA
This sequence comes from Pictodentalium vernedei, assembly GCA_031216915.1. Taxonomy (NCBI): domain Eukaryota; kingdom Metazoa; phylum Mollusca; class Scaphopoda; order Dentaliida; family Dentaliidae; genus Pictodentalium; species Pictodentalium vernedei. The sequence continues at coordinate 101,709,028 of CM062291.1, forward strand.
AATTTATTCAAAGCAGAACCTTCATATTGAAGCCTGAGCCGTATAGAAGTTCTGTACAAAAAACTGATTGTACCTAATTTCTGTACAAAATGGCCACTGGCAGCCATCTCGAATTTCGGGCTGCACCCAAAAACACCCGTTCTCGTCCCAAGGTGATAACAAAGGCACTGAAGACGTTTCGTGAAGATCGGTTCATAAATACAACCCCTAGCCCGAGCTGTATTGACATGTATACTAACTGTGTATAAGTACCACTAAACAAATCAAAGTTCATCTAATTTGCATAATTTCTGAACGAGAAAAAAACCTGTATTATATGTGATGTATTCCATATTACTAAACATTCATACACAAATTTATTTAAATCAGAACTTTCATACAGAAGTGCACAAATTTATTTAAACTTTCATACAGAAGTTCTCTACAAAAAACTGATTGCACTAATTAGGGCCCCGCCATGAGGCGGATACCCTCTAGTGATCGCTCTGTCCGTACGTCTGTGCATCCATGCTGTAATCTTTCTCTCTTAATAGATAAGGTTTTGATATTTGACATGTGGGTATATTATCTCAAGACGATGTGTTGCGTACCAAGGTTGCCATGCTTTGACCTTGAACTTTGACCTCAAGGTCAAATTATTCCATTTTCGGGGTTCTTTTCTGACAAGTTCGTGTCCGGGCTGTAACTTTTTTCCCTTAATAGATAGGGTTTTGATATTTGGTATGTGGGTAGATTATCTCAAGACGATGTGTCGCGTACCAAGGTTGCCATGCTTTGACCTTGAAGTTTGACCTCAAGGTCAAATTATTCAGATTTTCTTTTTTTTCTGACAAGTTCGTGTCCGGGCTGTAACTTTTTCCCCTTAATAGATAGGGTTTTGATATTTGGTATGTGGGTAGATTATCTCAAGACGATGTGTCGTGTACCAAGGTTGCTATGCTTTGACCTTGAACTTTGACCTCAAGGTCAAATTATTCAGAATTCGGGGTTCTTTTCTGACAAGTTTGTGTCCGGGCTGTAACTTTTTTCCCTCAATAGATAGGGTTTTGATATTTGGTATGTGGGTAGATTATCTCAAGACGACGTGTTGCGTACCAAGGTTGCCATGCATTGACCTTGAAGTTTGACCTCTAGGTCAAATTATTCAGAATTTGGGTTTTTTTTCTGACAAGTTCGTGTCCAGGAAGGGATTTTAATCAGATTTTACCTATTGCTTGAAATATTTTAGCATTACGGTTCACATCAGTTTATACCGAACATCGGTTAGTTGCTGCGGGGCCCGCAGAGATGTATTCCATCTCCGTGATATCTAGTTTCGGTACAAAATGGCTGCTGGTGGCCATCTTGAATTTCGGACCACATCCAAAAACACTTGTTCTCTTTCCACGGTGATAACAAAGGTACCCAAGAAGTTTCGTAAAGATCGGTTCATAAATATGGCCTCTAGCCCGAGCTGTATTGAATTGTTGACAGACGGACAGATAGACGTCCAGACACGCCATGGCATAACCTCAAATTTGACTATGTCAAAGTTGAGCTAAAAATGCATTTAGGCCCGCCCTAAAGCACGCTCCCAATGTCTGTCTTACGTTGCAGTGTGATTGGAAAAGAACCTCTGCATGCTCATTTTGTTTCAACATGAAAAGTAATTAATATTTATCTCATCATATTAAAAAGACTTTCAAAATAACATTTAATAAACAATGAAATCCTTATCATGCTTTTTATTCCAGTTTCTATTTGTTTATATGCGTTCATCGTTCTACCCAAATCAAGCATCAACAATGGTCGGTCATAATAATCCACAAACGAAACCCACGCAAACAAAACTTTCCAATTTCCAAATAGCCTGAATGAACTCTTTCCGAGTTAGACCGCTTGAAAAAGTAGGGAACGAGAAGGTGAACTAACAGGCAGAATAACAGCTTAACTGTGGCCTTCTACCAGAAAGGGCTGCCTTCACCGACTCAACTCAAATTACATCAGGATTAAATATTGTTTAAAAAACTAAATAATAAATAGGGAACGAGAAGGTGAGTAAACAGGCAGATTAACAGCTTAACTGTGGCCTTCTACCAGAAAGGGCTGCCTTCACCGACTAAACAAAAATTACATCACGATTAAAAACTGTTAAAAACTAAATAATAAATAGGGAACGAGAAGGTGAATTAACAGGCAGATTAACAGCTTAACTGTGGCCTTCTACCAGAAAGGGATACCTTCACCGACTCAGCTAAAGACTAAATCTAAAATTAAACAAAATGTGCTACTTTGATCTTTTTACAGTTTACATATTCTAATGGAAACTAATTCTACCTTCTTCTTTTAAGCAGATACACAGAAGATGCTTTTTGACCAGTACCCCCAAAAACCCTTTACCTAACATGAAAAGCAGACAACACTTGCCCAAAAAATTCTTGAATGACTAATTTTTTTTCATTTTTTTGTCTCAAAAACATAGGTTATGACCCCTCGTTGGAACGAGCTCGTTGAGCTCGTTCCAACGAGGGGTCATAACACATGTTTTTGAGACAAAAAATGAAAAAATAATGAAATTTAATTGGCGATTTTTTGGAATAGCGCTGGCCGGTTTTGGCCGTTAAGTTGGGTAAAGGGATAACCGCTATGGACAGTCTAATCGTTATGGTAACAGTAACCCCCATGGTTCCTGAACATCCTCCATTCCATCCCTAAAAATGGTCGACCACTTTAAGGGAGGCGAGCGTTGGTCCTGCATCCCGCCTCTACCTCTTTTTGTAAGCGCCTTGCACATCTTTTGTCCCAACCCAATAGGATTACAATGCAGGCCTGCCCCCAAACCAGGGAAGTTCGGGTCTTCTTTCTGGTGGTCCCTGAAAGGGGTCGTTGTTGTTTTCTTGCAAAGAGTCCAACCAAATAGAGACAGCCTGAGGCAGACTATACTTGCCAGTGATGGCCATCAATCAAAATCATCTCAAAAGTGGCAGACTTTACTTGCCTGAAAATCGATCTACTCGCCTGAAAACCTAGAATCACTGCACCCTCGGGGAGAGGTAGTACCTTTGTGAGAGGACCCAACCTCCCACACTCGTCCTCACCCGAGGGTCCAACCGAGATATGTCAACGAAGCCATCACACCGCAACCAGAGACACCTGCTGAGTACCTGAACCTTTTCCTCCTTTGACATGCCTAGACATGTGAAAATCAATCATTTACAGTCACTGAGGGTCGAAAGGGGCTTGTTTCTTATACCGTCCCTGCGCGCCTTTGGTGCGCGAAACTATTCCTTTGTTGTGTTTTCCAAGACAAAGTTCCGCCAACTTCATATCATCTGAGTTTATATCGAACTCCCCATTTACAAACTGCCTTTTCAGTTTCTCAGGAAATGGTCAAAATCAGAATTAAATTTAACTCAGTGTTGCTTTGAATGACAGCACCCTCCCGTCAAGTGGAAAAGGAGATTGAAGTTTTGTGTGGGCGTGGCTTATGACATTCCTTTTAACTTATGTAATTCATTAGTCAATAAAACTTTTACTGACACAAGAACATGTTTCAGTGAAATGTATCATCAATTCAAACAGAATTTTAGAAAACTATGCCGTTTTCATTCAGTTATCACTCGGAACCATGATGCGACCTGGTTTTTATTTCAATTCTGCAAAGTAGAGAGTGTTTAAGGGGTCGTCCAACCTAACTTTGGTCAATTTTTTGACATTTTTCCCAATGCCTGAGAAACAGATAAGAGAAGTAAGGAAAGGCAAATTATATATCAAAATAATGAGTAAAGTGCATAGAAAAGGTACATATATTTTTTTTCAGGAAAAAAAGTGAATTTTATGATTTTGAAGAAGATTAATTTGCAAATGGCATAAGTAACGAACCGGTAAAACCACAAAATAATCGGTAATTCGAAAGCCTTGTCCTCAATATAATGATAACATACTACAGACTCGGAGAAAGCATTTTTTTGACACACACTCTGGTGGGTTTTGACGTTTGAATGTAATAACATCAACACAAATTTTTGATGTTCCGGATGTGGCCATGTTTCAACGATGTTTTTCCGGTCATGTGATTACGATGTGGTTCTTGCAGAAATACTCAATTTGGGCAATCGTAAGAATGCAAGGACGTGATCACGCCCTTTATTTGTTCGAGACAATGTATGAGCGTATTTGCAAACAGGTGACAGCAAGTACTTGAGCTGTTAATGTCATAACTGCAAAATATGGTTCGAAATTCCCTCTCGTGTTTACAGGCCGTCTGAACTTTTTTGTTGACAAAAAATCTGAATTATTGCGCACTAGAAAGACAACATGAACCACTTGTAAAAAAAATAACCGAGTGTATAAAATCGGGACGATACACATAAAATAAGGCAATATTCATAACAAAGTAAGCAGAATGCTTCAGAAATCACTTTTTCACGAAGTATATTCCAAGTGACCTGGAACTATATTGAGTGTGTTAATTCCCCCCTGTCGCTGCGAAGTTATTTACGTCCAAGTAACCATGGAATTTGAAGACAGGTATGTTTGATGTCTGCAAAGGACCGATTGAAGATGGGTTGAAAATGATGCATTCGTGCTTTTAAATAAGGTGCGCTTGGACGATGCTGAGAATTTAGTTTTTTTTTCCAACCAACCATAGTAATACAAGCGTCGATCAGCGGTTTTTTTTTATCATTTTACACTGACAAATGTGACAAATCTCCTTCACCGGAAACCATCCCCCAATTTGCATATCACAATAAACATAACCGCTGTCACGGAGTGTTAGCGTGGCCGTGTGGTCAAAACCGAAACGAATTATCGAATGCACGGTCAATATTAGCTGCAATTGGCTTTTAAATAAATGAAATACACGAAATATTCGCAATTTCTTCATTATTCATGCCGAGTTACTTTTTAATCAAACCACATGCGTTCAGTTTCGTTTGTTGGCATCAAACTGATATTGTTTGTGGTAATTAAATAGTACGAGAAGGCGAAGGAAGCCAAATATTTTTACATCATCTATTATTTAATTCAAATTGATAATTTCTTTTATTTAACTGAAATTATGAACTGATAAGTTGGGTGTGTTGCGATTATTATGCCCCAGACCTGGAACTTAGTGGAAGTTGGAAAATCAAAGGTGCATCTAGGGTCGTGCAGTGGTGACCCCCTGTCCTCTTAATCTTAGTCTTACCCATTCATCATTGCATGTACCAACATTCCCCCTTGTATCTCAACCATTGCTACTCCAATTTGAAGGATATTTGGTTTTGTGATCGAGCATCATGGAGAAACAATGCCTGTGTAGCTGCTGTAGCATGTGTTTCTTCCCACATTTTTTCAGAGTTGTGGTACTTTTTCACTCTTTTGAGTTAGAAAATTTTGTTTATAACTAGTTGATTTGTTACAATTTGTTGCAGAGTGCCTGCTAATACCCTCAATTGTATTGCTGCAGAATTTTCTTGTGAAGATTTTGTTCCTATTACTTATCAAGCAACAACCTAATGAATATTCTGTATAAAGCCAATAATCTGATGTTTGACACTTTTATTGGAGCTGTTTTGAAGGCTTATGGAACTCAAAATGTTGATTATGGCAGGACTTTTCTATTCACCCATGAATCAATAAATTAAGTGTTATAGTTGGAAGTAAGAAGCATGAAAGGTCCAGAACTAAAACTCTAAAAAGAATGTTTTGCAATGTAACATGATTTTTGCAGATAGACTTATTTGGAGGTTTACCTGTCTGATAGTGTTTGGAACATGTGTGGCCAGGATCTTCAAAAAGAAAAAAGAGTTAAACTTTGAGAAAAAAGGCATATGCCTTGAGTGCCGGACGTAGAGTCATACAAGGAAGAGAGCCCCCCCCCCCCCCCCCCCCCCAAATTTTCTGTGTCAAATGGAGCTCACTTGTCATCTTTTGGGGATTGCTTTGTGTACTGCGTTCTTGAAAAAAATATGTGAGACCCTCTGGATGTGCCCTTCTGATCTCAATATGTCAGTAAGCCTCCTTGGGGAAAGTACATGCAATAATGGTTATGTAAGGTTGATTTGATGTGTTTTGAATAACAATGTACTTTTAAGTACATTAGATGGTTTATTGCAGTGACAGGTTACAGTTACCCTTATTTCTTCTCCAACAGATATCATGAGTGTATTGGTGTCCAAGAGTTAAACAAAGCTAATGTACTTATTGATAAACCAGACAAATTTAACAATTTAATCACTATCAAATTGATGCATGGGATAAAAGGGGTTACAGTGCAAGGGGTTTGTAAATATATTTATTCAACTACAATGTATGACTTTGCAGTGCATTCTACATAGGAGAATATCATATTTTCTTTCCAAACCATTACAGTAACACATACATCTTGATATTGGGAGACACTCTTTTGTCCTTCCATACTTCTTCTGCTGGACTCCTTCAAGTTGACCTTTGTTGAACTCCCCAAATCAAAACATAAACAAAAGAAAATGTCTGCCTTCAATCAGTGAGCACTCCACTTATAACATTTGGTCTCAATCTTCATTACTTTCATGAATTAGGAAAAGATTTCTTCGAGTATGTACTTAAATGTTTATAGAATACAGCTGTTATTTTATTTTGAGGTATTTTATTGTAAAAATTTTGTTCTCTTACTTATGCCATAGCAGACTTTCAGGTGGTGCTATTTACACATGGCAGCAGTTCCATGGCAAATTTCAGTTTCCACATGTTCTATGTTTCATTCCAAGCATTTTGGTATATAATTTATTGGGGTTATTCATTTTGGGCCTTTTTTAGACTTGAAAGAAAATTACATGAAATTTGACCAAAGTTAGGTTGGACGTCCCCTTAAATTTATCGCCCCTCAAGTTTAATTATAAGGAATGTTCGTTTGTTTTTCACTATTTCTTGAGTTATGAACCTCAAAAAACAAAGGCCAACATAGTGTAAATGTACGCCCATTTACACAGTTTGGATTTGTTTTTTGAGGTTTATAACTCAATAGACAGAAACAAACGATCATTCCTTATATTCATTCAGAAATTGGTGGTTTTCATGTGGGAGCACTTATCTCTGTTGATATACGAAAGGAATATTGATATACCATAGAAAGGAAAATCAAACTATTGTGTTTTATTGTATTATTATTTTATATGGGATACTGCTCATTACATTCATATACAGAACGTCATCCTTCAAATAATAATTCATGCAAGGCACAATCCAAGTTTCTGTTAGTGACATTGTAACAAGCAATAATTGCCCATGACAGTTAAGTTAGATAACTGAGCATGGGCTAAAATTAGTTACATTCAACTGTGAACGTCAAGAAACCTCTTCATGGGATAGAATTACTCAGAATGAGGATCCAGAATGAAAATAGAAAAATAAAATGACCCAAATTATTATTTAGATCCGTCGGCATATGCCCAAGATAATGCAACATCCAAGATAATGTAAACCACATCCACAGAATATGAAACCTGCAAGTTGTGGTAACGGAACCAAAGAATGAAACCCAAATATGGGGTTCAAGTACTCAAAACAGTCAACAAACAAAAAATACAAGAGGCCCCATGGGGCCTGAGGTGCTCCCCTTGAACAGTACATGATATAAACAGAGTCCAAGAATGAGTCAACATTGAGCAACCCATCTCCACAGGATACATTGTCAATCCTTGAGTTCTGACGGAAAAAGTCTGAGCATCATGCCTTTTCATCAGTTGATCATAATGTAAAATGTGGCCAATTACGGCTTAGGGAGCCCAAATATTAACCCAGTCTCTCGATCTGAACTAAGTTGAACCTGACCTCCCCAGAGATGTTGTATACCAAATAAGAAAGCATTCTGACTTTTGGATATGAAGAAGAAAAATGCTGATGGAACAACGATACAATGTCGAGTTGTGACAGGAAGCTCAAATATTAACGCAGGGACTTGGTTTGAAGAATTTTGAATCTGTCCCTTATAACAACAAGAGCTGGACTTTCGTCCGGTGCATACCATGCTGATGGAACAACGATACAATGTCGAGTTGTGACAGGAAGCTCAAATATTAACGCAGGGACTTGGTTTGAAGAATTTTGAATCTGTCCCTTATAACAACAAGAGCTGGACTTTCGTCCGGTGCATACCCCCACGTGGTGTACCGCCTAGTGTGGGCATACCTATGACTAACAAATATCTTGAATATTCTCGTATGGACTGATGGACGGATGCACAGATGGATGGACGCAATCCAGTATACCCCCCCCCCCCTTCCAATTTCTTTGATAGTTTTCAACAATTTCCAACAGTCAAAAGGTATGGTAAATTGTTTGGTGTTTGGAAGTTTTATGCAATGAGGCAAAAGCCTTTGTCATAGGCAAACTGCATGCCATATTTCACTGAAATCCGATAATCCCAATCCAGTATGCCCCCCCCCCCCTCCCATTTTCTTCGAAAGTTTTCAACAATTTCTAAGTCAAAAGGTATGGTAAATTGTTTGGTGTTTGGAAGTTTTATGCAATGAGGCAGAAGCCTTTGTCATAGGCAAACTGCATGCCATATTTCACTGAAATCCGATAACCCCAATCCAGTATGTCCCCCCCCCCCCCCCCCTCCCATTTTCTTCGAAAGTTTTCAACAATTTCTAAGTCAAAAGGTATGGTAAATTGTTTGATGTTTGGAAGTTTTATGCAATGAGGCAGAAGCCTTTGTCATAGGCAAACTGCATGCCATATTTCACAAAAATCCGATAACCCATACCTGAGATATAGGCTGAACAGACAAATAATGTCTATTTCCTACAATTTCTAAGTCAAAAAAGGGGGATAACTCTAAAAAGGAGAATGCGAGAAATATCGTTGAATACTTTTTTAAAGCTATACCATAAGCAGTGTTCATGGCAAATTTCATTGCAATAGAACATTGGATATCCGAGATACAGGCTGAACAGACAAAATTTGGCTCGGACGGACACAATTTCTAAGTGAACAAGTAATGAAAAAAAAAAAATAATAAAAAAAATAACTAGTGTGGGCATACCTCTCACCAACAAATATTATAAAAAATAATAATTTACTTAAGTTATGAATACTTTCGGACAGACTCACACACGAACGCTCCAATATTTCGGGTTTATGGGCTACCAAAAAACATTTTCTATGTCCAAAACCTTATTTTATCCAGAAACCCACCCCCTCCACCCTAGAACTTATATTTAACCCTAACCCCACCCCTCAACCCAAAAACCACACCCTAACCCTACCCCACCCTGACCCTAAAAGCCCACCCCAGAACCTAACCCCCACCCACCCCCGGGACCTAACCCCCCCCCAACCTTAAGCCCTACTCTGGGGCTACCCCTAACCCCCACCCCTGACCCAACCCCACCCTAGCCAACAATAGGATCAGGAGCTATTTTTCGGTTTAGGGGCTACTAAACCCCCCCCCCCCCCCCCCCCCCCCCCCCCCGGACCTAACCCTCCCCAACCTTAAGCCCTACTCTGGGGCTACCCCTAACCCCACCCCTGACCCAATCCCACCCTAGCCAACAATAGGATCAGGAGCTATTTTTCGGTTTAGGGGCTACTAAACCACCCCCTGGACCTAACCCTCCCCAACCTTAAGCCCTACTCTGGGCTACCCCTAACCCCACTCCACTCCTAACCCTAACACTACCTTAATTTGGAGGTAGCCCCTAATAATAATATCCCCTAAACCCCCTATGTTGGCCCGGACGGACGCATGTAATCCAGTATACCCCCATTTTCTTCAAAAGTGGGGGTATAATGATGTGTACCAAACATTAAAATATTCTGACTGGTGGTTCTGAAGATTTTTAAAGAATATTCCCCATATTGCCTAAGTTAAAAATTTGGGCTCCTGTATTGAGCCCAAATATGAACCAATGGGCTTTATTTTAACAAACTTGTATCTGACCCCCACCCCCTATAAATGCTGTATACCGAATATCAAAAAGATTCTGAGCATTGGTTCTGGAGAAATGATTTTTTAAATGTTTACAAATATGCTAACTCAGCAGGCAATTTTTTTTTACCATTCAATTCTAATGGTCCTAAGGATGCTTCATACCAAATAACAGCTCTGTGTTCCGTGTGGTTTGGGAAATATGGGCATTTGAAAATATTTCTATTTTTAGCTCCAGAGTTTCCCATGGGGATGCAGGAATATATTTTTTTTGCACATGTCAAGTACTTATGACGCAATAATAATACCACATACCAAATTTGGTTCAAATTGGGCCATCAGTTCAGAAAATAGAAATTTTGGGCAAGGCCAGAAATCTTACCCCTCCCAGTACAAAGCCAAATATTGCTTCACGAACTTCGTTTGAACAAACTTGATTCTACACCTCAAAAGGAAACTCCAAATCAAATATCAAGTCATTGTACCCACTGGTTCATGAGAAGATTTAAAAAATATTTTGGAGCATTTCCCCCACCCCATCCCTATGGGGCTGGCTGGGCATGTTGAGTTGAACAAAAATGCAATGCCACTTCGGGACCATCACTCACACAAACTTTTACTTGAATTGGCCCAGTGGTTTTGGAGAAGACCAAAACATGGTGTTGACTTTGTCAAGGCGAGCTAAAAAAAACAAGAGGCCCCAAGGGGCCTTAATCACTCACCGGGCAAAGTGATTCAAACAAAGTGGTTCAAAGAAGTATTTGGGGTCACATTCAGTAAGACATGGTTCATCAACACTACAAAGGAATGAAGTCATGCGAGACAAAATTTATGGAACTAGGGACATGGCTTGAACAAACTTGAATCTTACCCCCTTAAAGATGTTGCATACCAAATATCAAAAGCATTCATCTGCTGGATCTGAAGAAGAAGATTTTTAAAGAAAATTCCTCATTTTGAACTAAGTTATCATTCGGGCTCCCACAGTGAGCCCAAATATGGACCTAGGGACATGGTTTGAACAAACATGAATCATCCCCCCCCCCCCCCCCCTCTCTAAAGATGCTGCATACCAAATATCAAAACAGGCCGCTGGATCTGAAGAAGAAGATTTTTTAAGAAATTTGCCTGAAATGCACTAAGTTCGAATTCGGGCTTCTATACTGAGCCCAAATGTTAATCCAGGGACCGATTTGAACAAACTTGAATCAGATCCACCCCACAATGTTGCATACCAAATATCAAAAGATTCTGCCTGCTGGATCTGGAGAAGAAGATTTTTTAAGAAATTTGCCTGAAATGCACTAAGTTCAAATTTGGGCGTCTATAGTTGAGCCCAAATATCAATCCAGGGGACCGATTTGAACAAACTTGAATCAGACCTATACCAAGATGCTGCATACCAAGTATCAAAAGATTCTGCCCACTGGTTCTGGAGAAGATTTTTTCATAATTTTTCTATAATTCACACAATGCTATCAGAGTTATGCCCCATACAGAGCCCCCATGGGGCGTGGCCATTTCATTTGAACAAACATGAATTGCCATACAGTAATGAATATCCACATGAAGTTTCGTGAAAATCGGACCAGTGGTTTCAGAGATGTCGTTTGAAAAATGTTCACGACGACAGCCGGCCGGCGATAAGTTAAGCTCCCTTCGGTGAGGTAAAAAACCCTCCATCCCTTAATGATTTGAAAAATTAATTGTAGTGCTGCCGCGGTTAAGACTTTTTTCTGACCAGTTAACCAGCGTGTTTGACCGTGGTTAACCGTGGTTAACCGCATTTAAGGTACCTATATTTGTAGTGTGTTCTTGCTTCAACTGTAACTATTATATCGGGCCGGCCAATGTTATTTACATTGACCATAAATAATAATAAAGAAGTATTCTATTTAGTCGTTGTTGTTCAATCGCCCATGTGTTTACATCAGTGCGTGTAATATGAAATCAACAGGTTTGTGGGGCCAATATGGATGAAACCATAAAAAATACAAAATCATCAAAATAACAACGAAAAAATAAATAATAACACATTAAATGTTTGCCAGCAATACCTGGAGAGACGTATTTATTTATTCCCTGAACTCCAATTCACTGGTGTGTAATGTCCGGTTATAAATTACGCACACGTGCACCAGGTAAAGTTAGATCCAAGAGCACCAACAATGCTTAAGTGGGACAACAATTTGAAAATAATTTGCGCTGTAACCTGCGCATTTGTTGTATTTTTATTGGTTTTTCCAAAACATTCTCGTGTTCCGGAAAAAACAACTTAATCACAACAACTGCACAGGTTACAGCGCAAATGGTGCTCTGAATCATCTGATTCGGAAACTATGAAGTTTCAGCCACAAACGAGCGTTGGATTGTCTTGACAGGGATGAAAACATTGGGGTGATAAACAAACAACGAAAAACAAATAAATGCGAGTATTTTTTAAATCTTTAATAATAATTTTCCTTTATTCTTTTATCTTATTCACCACGTGGTAACTCGTGAAAACTTACCTATTTCCGTTGCATCCCAAACGACTTATACACGGGGGCGACTTATACACGGACATATACGATGAGTATAGTGAATGTAAGGTTAACTGATTAAAACATTTTCTTGACCGGTCAAAGTTTTAACCACAGGTTAACCGGTTATCCGGATAACCGCGGCAGCACTAATTAATTGCTCAAGAACCAAATGTATTTATTTTATTTGGCCTCATAATCTTACCACAGATCACTTTTGATTTCTTTCTATGGGGAAAACAAGCTGGTTCATTAGTCAATATTTCACAAGTGAGCAGAGTGAAGACCGACCGCCCGACCGCCCCCCCCCCCCCCCCCCCCCCCCCCCCCCCCCCAGAAAATGCTTTTCTTAAATAAAACTGTTCACATACCGGTTTTCTTTCTCTGGTTTACTCTCTTCTTTCTGAGGTTTTTCAACTTGTTCCTTTGGGGGTTCTATTGACTTTGTCTCTTTGCTGAGTGATTTAAAATCTTTCAACTCCTTTTGAAGAAAAAAATCACAACCATCATTAAGCAACAAAAGTCTAACATAATCAACTGGATAATGGTGCGAGATCCCATATCTTTATTCCCAAAAGTAGAGGCATCTTTCTAAAATGAGTCTAAATGAATTAAAATTGACACTTCAAATAATATTACAGGGTTTGTACATATTGGAGAAAAATGTAGGATTTTCAAGGACTTTTCTTGGATAATTTAACTGTAGCCCATTTATGTCGAGTTCTGGGGACTTGTCAACAAAATATATCTCTACAAATAGGTATAATCTTCTTATTAGAGCAGTTACGACTTGATTTGATGAATGAATGTTGAGTGTTAATCTGCTCTGTGTTTGTACATGTATCATAACAGTTAGCTAACACTTTTTGTACATGAAATTCAATACAACAAGCAAATTCAGTGAATTCATGTCTCCCGCTGGGCAGCAGTTTCAAGGGGAATTAATGCATCCAGTGGAATATAGTTGAGTTGCAAGTGGAAGTTATTTGGAAGAGACAGGACAGACAGTGCTTCAGACAGTGGTTATCATATTTATTTTCACGGAGGTCATTGTTAAAGCAAGTAAAGTGATGTGGAGTATAACTGTGAGAATCACTAAAAATTAAGACTGTATGATAGGACATATTACATTAAACTGATGTGAAAAGTAATCCATAAATGAAATTTCATTGAAATCGGTTGACTCTAAGGAAAGTTAGAGTCTGGAAACCATCAGCCAATCAAATTTAAGCAACCTAATTAAATATGCGCGGAAAATGCCCATGTTCGAACTTGGAGGAAAGTGATCTACTAACCAAATTTCATCGAAATCGACTGACTGTAAGGAAAGTTAGAGTCTGGAAACGAAAAACACGGAAGGTGTACACTTACTGTGTATCAGTTGTAGCACTGAATAAATCAAAGTTTCCCTAATTTGCAAAATTGTTGCACGAGAACAAAACCCGTATTATATGTGATGTATTGAATGTTACTAAATATTCATAAAAAAATTTATTCAAATGCAAACTTTCATATAGAAGTTCTGTACAAAAAACTGAGTACACCCAATTTCTGAACAAAATGGCCGCTGGCGGCCATCTTGAATTTTGGACCAAAACACATATTCTGGTCTCATAATGATAACAAAGATACCCAAGAAGTTTCGCGGAGATCAGTCCATAAATACGGCTTTTAGTCCGAGGTGAATTGACACACAGGGCAGACGGACAGATTTTCGGTACAAAATTTCCCGCATTCAAACTTGACCTAGGTACCGATAAAAGTAATCCATATATGAAATTTCATCGAAATCGGTTGATTTTGAAGGAAAGTTAGAGTCTGGAAACCATCAGCCAACCAAATTTCAGTAACCTAATTAAATATACGTGGGAAAATGCCCATATTCGAACTTGGACCCACAATTCATGAAAGTGATCTACTACCCAAATTTCATCGAAATCCCGGTGCCTGTACGGAAAGTTAGAGTCTGGAAACGAAAAACACGGAAGGACGGAAGGACACCCCGAATTTAATATCTCCCGTTTTTTTCAAAAAGCGGGAGAGAATAATACCTGCACCTGAAACTGAATGGTGGGAAGTCCTCTCAGAGAGTTTCTCAAGGATCCAGGTCATGTATCGTATCATTTCAATGGATCAAGAAATTCACTTTTGGCAACAGAAGCACACAAATACCATGGTAAGGACACATCTAGATATTTTTCCAGGACTTTTTCGAAGTACAATTTTCAAGTACTTTCAAGGATACGCAAACAAACCATGATCTTAATTGATCAATAATATCCAATTTTCCAAAAATAATACTCTTGATAATCACAGAAAAAGATTCAAAAGCAGATTGATGAACACTCTGCCTGCAGATTTTACACAAGAGGCCCCAGGGGGCCTGAGGGCGCTCACCTGACATGGTAGCCTAAATATCAACCCAGAGAATTGATTTCAACAAGTTGCATCTGCTCCTCCTAAGAAAAGCTGAAACCAAATATCCAAATATTCTGACCAGTGGATCTAAAAAAAGATTTTTAAAGAATATTCCTCATACTGAACTAAGTCATAATTCGGGCTCCCACAGGGAGCCCATATATGAACCCAGGGACTTGGCTTTAACAAACCTGAATCTCACACCCCTAAGGATTCTGCACACCAAATATCAAAACATTCCGACTGCTGGATCTGAAGAAGAAGATTTTTAAAGAAAATTCCTCATTTTGAACCAAGTTACAATTCAAGCTCCCACAATCAGCCCAAATATGGACCTAGGGACATGGCTTGAACAAACTTGAATCTTACCCCCCTAAGGATGCTGCATAAAAAATATCAAAAGCATTCATCTGCTGGATCTGAAGATTTTTAAAGAAAATTCCTCATTTTGAACTAAGTTGTCATTCAGGCTCCCATAGTGAGCCCAAATATGAACCAAGGGACTTGGCTTGAACAAACTTGAATCTCAGCCCCCAAGGTTGCTCCATGCCAAATATCAAAACATTCCAACTGCTGAATCTGAAGAAGAAGATTTTTAAAGAAAAATTCCTCATATTGACTAAGTTATAATTTGGGCTCCCTCAGGGAGCCCACATATGGACCCATGGACTTGGCTTTAACACACTTGAATCCCCCCCCCCTCCCCCCCCCCCCCCCCCCAAGGATGCTACTCACCACATATCAAACCATTCTGACTGCTGGATCTGAAGAAGAAGATTTTTTAAGAAAATTCCTCATTTCGAACAAAGTTACAATTCAAGCTCCCACAGTGAGCCCAAATATGGACCTAGGGACATGGCTTAAACAAACTTGAATCTCACCCCCCTAAGGATGCTGCATACCAAATATCACAAGATTCTGCCTGCTGGATCTTGAGAAGAAGATTTTCAAAGAAATTTGCCTGAAATGCACTAAGTTCGAATTTGGGCTTCTATCGTGAGCCCAAATATGAATCCAGGTGGCTGATTTGAACAAACTGGAATCAGATCCACCCCACAATGTTGCATACCAAATATCAAAAGATTCTGCCTGCAGGATCTGGAGAAGAAGATTTTTTAAGAAATTTGCCTGAAATGCACTAAGTTCAAATTCGAGCTTCTATAGTGAGCCCAAATATGAATCTAGGGAGCCGATTTGAACAAAATAGAATCAGATCCACCCCACAATGTTGCATACCAAATATCAAAAGATTCTGCCTGCTGGATCTGGAGAAGAAGATTTTTTAAGAAATTTGCCTGAAAAGCACTAAGTTCAAATTTGGGCTCCTATACTGAGCCCAAATATAAACCCAGGGAGCCGATTTGAACAAACTTGAATCAGATCCACCCCACAATGTTGCATACCCAATATCAAAAGATTCTGCCTGCTGGATCTTGAGAAGAAGATTTTCAAAGAAATTTGCCTGAAATGCACTAAGTTCAAATTTGGGCTCCTATACTGAGCCCAAATATAAACCCAAGGGGCCGATTTGAACAAACTTGAATCAGATCCACCCCACAATGTTGCATACCAAATATCAAAAGATTCTGCCTGCTGGATCTGGAGAAGAAGATTTTCAAAGAAATTTGCCTGAAATGCAGTAAGTTCAAATTTGGGCTCCTATACTGAGCCCAAATATAAACCCAGGGGGCAGATTTGAACAAACTTGAATCAGATCCACCCCACAATGTTGCATACCAAATATCAAAAGATTCTGCCTGCTGGATCTGGAGAAGAAGATTTTTTAAGAAATTTGCCTGAAATGCACTAAGTTCGAAATCGGGCTCCTATACTGAGCCCAAATATGAACCCAGGGGGCCGATTTGAACAAACTTGAATCAGATCCACCCTCCAATGTTGCATACCAAATATCAAAAGATTCTGCCTGCTGGATCTGGAGAAGAAGATTTTTTAATGTTTTTCCCATTGCCTACAGTGTTAAAAAGTGCTGACTCAGCACTTTTTCAAAGTCCCGAAACTGTACCCTATGATAAAACCGATGGCAATTTTTTTTTACCAATTCTTTCTGTTGGTCCTAAGGAAGCTTCACTCCAAATAAAAATTCTCGGTGCCGTGCAGTTTTGGAGATATGGGCGTTTTAATTTTTTTCTATTTTTAGCTCCTGCGGTTCCCATGGGGCTACGGGAAAAAAAAAATCAGCATAAATTAGGTACTTATGACCCAATAAGCCCTCACATAAAATTTGGTTCAAATCAGCCTCTCGGTTTGAAAAATAGAAATTTCGGGCGGGGCCAAAAATTTTGCCCCTCCCATAACGACGCCAAGTATAGCCCCACAAACTTCTCTTGAACAAATCTAAGTCTACACCTCAAAAGGAAGCTACACACCAAATATCAAGTCTCTGCTACTGCTGGTTCATGAGAAGAAGATTTTTTAAGATTTCAGCTCACTTTTTGGGTGTGGCCCTACCCACAGGCGGGGCAACTTGATTTGAACAAAATCAAATTGCGATGTCATAACAAACTATTATCTCAAATATCAATTAAATTGGTTCAGCGGTTTGGGAGGAGAAGACGCAAACACCATGTTCACGGACGACGGACGCCAGACGACGGACGACGGACGGTGAGTGATCACTATAGCTCTCCTGACTGAAAGTCAGGTGAGCTAAAAAAATACCAGTTTCACGATAGTATAATTCTGCCTCGTGTTAACAAAATACACTTCTACAAATAGGAGTAATCCTTTTATCAAAGATTTCTTGATGCCAAACTGTTGAATTTATCATCAAATCAAGTTATAGCTGCTATGTAGCAACCACTGTCTTGATTTTATGAGAACTTCAAGAAATACTCAGTGGCTCAGGAGTTAATGTTACACAATTGTACGATTAATGTTCGCAAACTATAACAGGTTTTCTTTATACAGACACAAATGGCTCAGAAAATTTTGAAGATAAAAATTTAGTCTTGTTGTGCCTGTCTCTTGTATATGGACCACACAATATCCCGACAAACACAGGAACACACAAGCTCACTCAGTTTAGCATACCCACACCTACATTTTGCTTCTAAGGGTATAAAAATAACTTCATTTTGACAAGATAATCCGACTTTGAAGAATAAAAAAAAAATTTCTTGCCTTGCTCTTAGATGAAACAAGAGCGCACATATCGCTGAAGCAATACAATGTCCCCAACCAGACTAATGAGCATTAATAATTATACAAATGTTATAACCTAGATGTGATCAGCATGAATTCCATTGAAGAGTTTCCAAAAAAAGTCTGGAAACTTAAAAAATTTATAGTAATTTATATATTTTTTATACTTACCAATGACCCAGACATAGCTGGTGCTAACTCTTAAAAATATAGGGCCAAACACAAATTTTGCCCTCAATCCCCAAAATTTGCATCTAAAACCAAAGAAAACATGTCCTGAATGGCCCTCCATACTTCACCTCTACTGCGCATGCGCAGTGTCAAGGACGTCCCGAAATTGGCGCCATTAATCATTCTTACCAACAGTGCCTGGTAAGCGCTATGTCCTCAGCGGGGAGGTATGAGTTCCCAACTCCTGGGAGGGCCATCCCCGTCTGGGTCATTGGTAAGTATAAAAAATATATAAATTACTATAAATTTTTTAACATTTTTATACTGTACCAATGACCCAGACATAGCTGAATAGTAAAAAGGCTGGAGGGCCCAGGACATAGAGGAAAATCCAATAAGCTCAACTATATAAATAGTCATCTCCTGTAGGAGAAAAGGAGAAATAGGCTTCACGTGTATCTTTCTTCTTTATGACAAATTAGAAAGACACAATACCTTTTATAATTGAGCATAACATCCATGATCTCTATTAATATCCAGTATAATTTGTATACTAATTATATTTAAAGTAAGCCCATAAATAAAGTTAGTCCAAAGAATTGAGACTCTTTATACTCTTTTAAAAGTGTCCGAGGATAGTATAATAACATCCGTTTGACACATGACATTTACAATTGCTATACTTTAAAACTATGACATGAATGAATTTAAAAACCTAACTTTCACTTAAGAAACCATCCCAGTAACAGCTCAGAAATACTAACTCCGGAGGAGGTATCCCCTTGTTTTTATAATAAAAACAGGTGACCCAAGGGAACACCCTCCCCCCTCCCCCCTTTTTCTTGCCCTGGGTCAAATATCCCAGAGCGAAGAGGGCAGCAGGACGGAGTCACTGCCGGAACATAAAGCCTACATAGCTATAGTTGCAATTGTTAAGTGATCGACTTTCTGAGCAGCTGATAATGGACCTAAACAATGCAGGTCTCCAGAAATGGATACAATATTTCTGAGATAAAAATTCATGAATGTGGATGGTTGAGACCAATATGCAGCCTATTTAATCTATAATAGCAAAACTATACGTCAGCCCAAGATGTAGAAGAGCTCTTACTTCATGAGCCGAAATCTTAAGCACAGACTGCTGAGTTAAGGATAGATTATCCTAAGCAGTACCGATAGTTAACTGAATGCATTAAGTAATAGAATGGACCGTAATAACCCTTCTATTAGGCATCAGAGCCAGAAGAAGCTTTACGTCCTACTGATAAACTGAGATCTGTTAATAAATACATAAAGGTCTATCCGGACAGAGTAAAGGCCTATGCCCGCTCGAAGACAGAAGGACCTTAAAAACAATAGGTTCCGGATATCATTAGGAGCCTGATTCTTAACCAAAAATACAACATTAGTAGTAAAGGTAATAGAGTTCCCGATACTACGAAAGTGAGAATCGTCCACCGATAGTGCATGAAGCTCACTGACTCTTCAGCAGAAGAGAAGGCTAAGAGAATCGCTGCCTTAAAAGACCAGAATTTGAAACTGCTGTCTCAAGGATTCAAATGGTTGCTTTAGTTAATAAGAACCCAAGCTGAATTCCGAATAGGAATTAATCTAACGATTCTAGGTCTCTTATCGAAAAGTTTCAAACTAACTTAGATAAAGAGACATTAGGCTCCATTGTAAACTATCATGATGTGCCTAGGTATCGGATAACAAAGACCTATAACCTATAAAAGTAACTGGCTGCAGTTGATCTCGTCAAACAAGTATACTAGAAAGTTTGCAATGTCTGGTATGGAGGAATCAAAAATATCAACATAAAGATCCCTACACCAACGACGGAAGACCCTCCACTTTAGCCGCATAGTATAGCGAAGAGGAGGTCCTTCTACAGTTAGGAATCGTGTCCACTGCTGGTCCTATACAGTGCTTGCTATGCAAGAAGGACCGCACAACGGAATACGTGAAGGTTGAGACCTTGCGGGTTGTGATAGAGTTGACACGATTTCTCCAGCGAAAAAAGATCCTCTCGTGGAGGAAGTTTCCGCGGTAAGTCCCACAGTAGACATCAAAGTAAATTTATCCACCGTCTCTGTGAGGCAGAGATGCAACCAACAGAATTGTATTGTGAATGAATAATTCTAGCAATACTTGCTGAATCAACAACGATGGAGGATACGCATATCCTATCATAGCGTCCTACTAGATCGATAGAGCGTTAACTACATATGCTCAGGGATCCGGACACGGTGACACATACGTCTACAATTGATTGGAGAGTTGTGTCACAAATAAATTATCACTGGGCGCTCCCATTGATAGCAAATCTGATTGAATACTTGTTTGTTGATAGTCCATTCCGACGGCAACAAACGACCCTTACGTGAAAAGGAGTCTGCTAATACGATTCGACAACCGAGAATATGACGAACCGAAACAGAACTTGGTGTTCTATAACAAACAGAAGAATTCTTTCCGTTAAAATTAATAACGGAAACGAATGAGTGCCTCCCTGGTTCCGGATATACGCAACTACTGTCGTATTATCGGACAGGATTGAACATGCGTTTCTGAATAAAATTCATCCAATGACGTAGTGCAAGCCAACATAATATTCTTCCTTGGAAGTAAGGAGCTTGCCTAAAAACTGCGGAACCCAAAGACCCTGGCACTTCGAATCCGTTGGGATCAAAATTGTGTCCCAACCTGTTTGACTGACATCCGTCATAATCAAAAAACTCGGATCCGGCAACTACAGTGGAACTCTCTGAGTCAACCACCGAATGTTTGCCCACGTCTGAATCTCTTGTTACACTTGATAAACAAGAGAACGTGTATATCGAGCAATTCAAGATTGCTGAAATGTTGCCGTCGAAGAGAAGCTTCTCGGAGACCGAAGCGACTCTGAGAGTTCTTCACCTTACTATCCATGTGTGTGGATGTAGCTAGGGCTGCGTCACGTCTAACCAACTCCCGGTTGCCACTGAAGGGCGGAGTTATACGTGAAAAAAAAAACTACTGCCCCTGAAAGAAATCTCATTGAGGATCATATCCTGGAATTCTTTCTGTTGAAGACGTGATGATAAACGTCTCAGTAAGGTGGTATACGTATGATAAAGCGTCTAAGTTAAGTCTATTATACATCAATGTCGTTTCCAACATCGTGGTTGGAATTGACATAGACGGCGAAAAAGATAATTAGCAGTCTTCAGTCTCGCCGTCTTAGACGCAAAGGAACTCTCGGTAAGCCCAGTTCTGCCAATAAACAATTATTTCCTAGAATTCACGAAAGGCAGAACAGAGCATTGCGGACAAGAAACTATACTAGCATGTTGATAGCAAGCTTATATATATATAGCGTCGTTCAATAATTCAAATGTTCTAAAGACATTATTGGACTGCGTCGGCAACTCAGGGACAATGTCCCTGAACCGATCCAAAACTCCGTGTCCAATCACGCTATAGTCTCTTATCCAGCATCGCAGCAATGTAGTCCGACGGAACAACCTCTGGAAGATAATGCCGGAAGAAATCTATGGCAGCTTCTGTTGTTCCGAAAGGGAAAGCTCGAAATCATCCGAATCCCTTTCGACATCCTGTCGGACCCTATGAAATATTCGGTCGTTCGTACCTGATGCAACAGCGGAGCGTACCGACCCAGCGCTGTCGGATTATTCCTGATCCGACCGAGAATCTGTCGTTTGCTGGGATGCTACGATAAGCTGTGCTATTTTGGATAGCACGTCCGTCACTGAGGCCTGTGGAGAAGCGGTCTTACGATGTATTGCCGCTGGAAGCTCCGCGTTCGTCACCCCGTGCATACTTCTATTATGCGAGCGACCGGAGTGTGCAGGCCTCGTGTCCCTTGGCTACCGGATGGCGTGACCTGTTCGCCATGGAATCACTGAATGCCGAAGCTGGCCGGATATTCAAGGTCACGTAGCCAATGTGCAGTCGTGTGCGCTGCTGTGAGGATGAGGAAGCATTATCGACAGTCACTCGGACTGTCTATATAACGGAGCGTCCGGAGTGACGGACATACGCTCCGAAGGTGAAATGTCTGTACCACAACATCCGGTCCCATATGTTGTTGCACGAGAGAGGGACCTCTCTCGCTCGCCGCCCGGACGAGCTAGGAACCAGACTAACAGGCTTCCTCCGATCTCTCCTCTAATCCGTCATCACTGGGTGTGTACTAAAGTCTATTATAGTGCACGCATCACCCAAATCTCCATCCTAGACCGCAACGGTCGAACCCGACTGCAGAACCATTCGATGAATGGACGCTACACCGGGTGAGCTAGCGAATGTCAACTCCGTCGATCCTACTAGGGACCTCTTAGGAGATTGACGTAATCCATGAGCACTAATTGCCGCTAGCTCTTCATTAACTATGACGACAGAGGCACACTTTTGAAAAACATCTCAGTAATTTTGCGAACAAGAAACCAGATATGCTTGTACATAGCAAGCATATAAAAAATATATATAGCGTCGTTCAATAAATCGAACGTATCTGAGACATTATTGGACTGTGTCGGAACTGAGGGACGAAGTCCCTGAACCGAACCAAAAATTTCTAAGTCCACCGACGCTATCAGTTTCTTATCGGGTATCGCAGCATTCTGGTACGACGAAGAACCTCTAGAAGAAGAAGTCGGATGACATATACAGCAGCTTATGTTGTTCCGAAAGGGAAAGCTCGAAAACCTCCGAATCCCTTTCGGCATCCCGTCGGACCGTATGAAATTCTCGGACGTCCGCACCTGATGCTTGCGCGGAGCGTCCCGACCCAGCGTCGTCGGATATTATATTATGCGACAGAGATTCTGTCGTTGCTGGGATGCTGCGATAAGTTGTGCTATTTGGGATAGCACGTCCGTCACCGAGGCCTGTGCAGAAGCGGTCTTACGATGCTTTGCCGCTGGAAGCTCCGTGTACGTTGACTCCCGCATACTTTCTTATGCGAACGTCCAGAGTCTGCAGGCCTCGTGTCCCTGGCTATCGGATGGCGTGACCTGATCGCCGAGGATTCTCTGATTGGCGAAGTTGACTGGATATCGGAGGTCACATAGCCAAGGTGCGGTCGTGTGCGCTGCCATGAGAATGAGGAAGCCTTATTGACAGTTTCTCCGGACTGTCTATATAACGGAGTGTCCTGAGCGGCAGACGTATGCTCCGAATGCGATACATTTTGTACCACAACATCTGGGGCCAGATGTTGAAGTACGAGAGAGGGGCCTCTCTAGCTCGCAGCCCGGATGGGCCTGGACGAGCTATGAACAGGACTAAAAGGCTTCCTCCGTTCTCTCCTCTAATCTGCCGTCACTGGGTGTGCACATGGATGTTTATAGTGCTCGCATCACCCAAAACTCCTTTCTAGACCGCAACGGACGAACCCGGCTGCCGAACCATTCGATGAATGGACGCTACACCGGGTGAGCTAGCGGACGTCAAAGGCCGTCGAACCTACTAGGATCCTCTTAGGCAATTGACATATTACCTGAGCACTTTTCCGCTAGCTCTACATTAATTGTGACGACGGATGCACACTTTTTGGAAGACATCACGGATACATCACCCTGATCATGATCGTCTGAAATAGAGATTGATAAAGTAGAGTGACCCTGCGGGGAAAGGACCGGAATGGCCAATTCCCCACTAACCTACCGTGACACACGCTTCCCATGTTGTCATCGTAATCAACACATACAGAACAGGAGTTAGTGCGAGTACACGGACTACATTATACAATGATTATGAAAGTCAGAGGAAGATTTCCTCTTATTACAATTGAACAATATCCTTTCAATGTGAAAAGAAAACAAAGTCCTAGTACTCGCACCAACCCCTGACAATCAAAATACATAATAACAAGATCCATTAATATAGAAAAAATAATTGAATCAAAAACTTTTGAAAAAATATTTTTTCAGAACAGCCCAAGTTTCTGAAAAGTAACGTTGAGCCCCAATGGATCCCAAGTCTAAGTGTGGACAAAAATTCTAAAAATATATTAAACAATTTATGCAACACTTACGAATAATAATGTGTCTAGTTATGATTAAATTAACATCAAGATATTATTTTCAAGAAATCCCCCCTCACACAGAGGGCTGTTGGAAATGTAAACAATAAGTGTAAAAACACTAGATCAAGACTCCAGGCACCCTGGCCCGAAATCAGTTACCAATAATACACTATCTGATGCAAAACAGAGACTTCCAGGGAAGAAACTGCATAACATCAGATGGTAGATGCAGAACACTACGCCTAACCACCCATAGGTGAAGACGTAAACATGGGGAAAAGAACAGAATACATTCTGTTATCCAGCTAAAACTCCCAAGAAATTTTAGTAATAATATTACAGAAAATATGCCAAAAGCATGGGAGAATAGCAAGAGGGGACTTAAAGGAAAGGGAGAGAGGAAAACACTGAATAAGCAGTGTAATCTTTATAACAAGAATGACCACAACAGGCAGTTGCCTCGAAAATAGGTAACTTAACATAATTTGATCAAAAAATTTTAAGTTACAGCCCTGATTATTTTCTGTCACTCATTTTTCCTCTCCTCCTTCAATATCCTCCTTAGAATCACCATTTCACTAATATTTATGTGTCTGGCATCATTTAAACTGAGATTTACAAGCACAAAGATCAGTCAGATGTTAACTGATGAAGGGCAAACTAAGAATGATTAATGGCGCCAATTTCGGGACGTCCTTGACACTGCGCATGCGCAGTAG
The DNA here is from genome assembly GCA_031216915.1 of Pictodentalium vernedei. Taxonomy (NCBI): domain Eukaryota; kingdom Metazoa; phylum Mollusca; class Scaphopoda; order Dentaliida; family Dentaliidae; genus Pictodentalium; species Pictodentalium vernedei. The sequence goes on from CM062291.1 coordinate 101,733,928, forward strand.
AGGTGAAGTTTGGAGGGCCATTCAGGACATGTTTTCTTTGGTTTTAGATGCAAATTTTGGGGATTGGGGGGCAAAATTTGTGTTTGGCCCAATATTTTTAAGAGTTAGCACCAGCTATGTCTGGGTCATTGGTACAGTATAAAAATACTGATATTTTGGCGCTTTTCCATATTTTCAAGGACCATAACTCACACAAGAATAATGCAATCAGCATGAAACTCAAACTTGATCTGTAAGTCATCGTTCTATAGTAGGTCACCAAGAATGAAATCATTCGGTTGAAGCATTTCCAAAAAAAGTCTGGAAAACTAAAGTATGACTGACAGACTGACGGATGGACAGAGTGCAAATGAAACTTGATCTGTAAGTCATCGTTTTAGTGTAGGTTACCAAAAATGAAATTCCGTTGAAGCGTTTCCAGAAAAACTCCGGAAAACTGATATTTTGGAGCTTTTCCATATTTCCAAGGGCCATAACTCACACAAGAATAAGGCAATCTGTATGAAACTCAAACTTGATCTGTAAGTCATCGTTCTACAGTAGGTTACTAATGAAAGTGTCAATGACACTGTAGCTTAACTTGTGTGTTGTGTTTGATGAAAGGATAATGTTCAATGTTTATGAAAGGATTATGAAATAAGACAAGAATTGTGATAATTGGGAATATGTTAATTTCTGTTCCCTGTATGCTATGTTTATGATAAAAATAATATGAGGTGTACACTGTACTAAAGATCTGAGGGGTGGGTTAATATGACCTCACAGTTAATGTATGTGGCCCTCACAGTTAACGTATGCCAAAGAAAGTTACCAAGTTACAGTGAAATTATTACAAAATGAGTCATCCTACCAAGTTACATTAAAATCCCTTCATAAATATGGCCTGTAGACTGTGCTAAAGGTTTTCGTGCTAAAGGTTTTCGGGCTTCGGGCCCCTGTAGCCATCAGTTTCCCTATTGCGTCCAAAGGGGACGTTCTCATCTAGACATTATATGAAGTCAACCTACCCAGTTGCAATGAAATCCCTTAATAAATATGACCTGTAGACTGTGCTAAAGGTTTTTGGGCTTTGGGCTCTGGCAGCCATCATGGTTGAATGATCGCAACCAAAAGGGGACGTTCTCATCTAGACATTATTTAGAGTCATCCTACCAAGACATTACATGAAGTCAACCTACCAAGTTACAATGAAATCCCTTCATAAATATGATCTGAAGTCTGTGCTAAAGGTTTTCGGGCTTTAGGCTTGGGCAGCCATCATAGTTGAATGATCGCAACCAAAAGGGAACATTCTCATCGGGACATCATCTGGAGTGATCCTATGAAGTTACAATGAAATCCCTTCATAAATATGACCTGTAGACTGTGCTCAAGATTTTCGGGCTTCAGGCACCTGCAGCCATCACAGTTGACCAACCAAGACCAAAAGGGGATGTCATCATCTAGGCATTATATGGAGTCAACCTAACAAGTTACAATGAAATCCTTCCATAAATACGACCTACAAACATGCTAAAGGTTTTTGGGCTCGGGCAGCCATCAAGGCTGAATGATCGTGACCAAAAGGGGACGTTCTCATCTGGACACTATTTGGAGTCATCCTACCAAGCTACAATAAAATCCCTTCATAATTATGACCTATAGACTGTTCTAAAGGTTTTCGGGCTTTGGGCCCCTGAGCCGTCACAGTTGCCCAATCGTGTCCAAAAGGGGACGTTCTCATCTAGACATTATATGAAGTCAACCTACCAAGTTACAATGAAATCCCTTCATAAATATGACCTGTAGACTGTGCTAAAGGTTTTCGGGCTTCGGGCAGCCATCATGGTTGAATGATCGCAACCAAAGGGGACAATCTCATCTGGGCATCATCTGGAGTGATCCTGCAAAGTTACAATGAAATCCCTTCATAAATATGATCTGTAGACTGTGCTCTAGGTTTTCGGGCTTCGGGCACCTGTAGCCATCACAGTTGACCAATCATGACCAAAGGAGGATGTCATCATCTAGGCATTATATGGAGTCAACCTAACCATGTTACAATGAAATCCTTCTATAACTAGAACTATCACTGAAGGTGATTAATACCCCCGCTTTGGGTTTTTAGAGGAATGCACTTCTGATCATGTAGGCGAAGGCCATAAGGAAATGTATACATGAAGATCATTTTTTGTTGTTGAAATTTGTATTTGCATGTGGCCTTCCACAGAACAGCACTGAATACTTAAAGAGCCCACACATATATGGTTTACATTTGGAAAAACACATTTATAATGTGCAACATGTATTCAAAATCGGTTCATTAATGTAGGAGGAGTTGCACACACAAGAATCCCATTTGAAAACCCATAATAAATCCAAGTTAAAGGGAGATAACCTGGTTAAAATTGTCGCAGATCAAAAATTTGGGAATATGCATATGTTCACTTAGTTGTGATAATGTTTGAAAGGTTTCGTCAAAATTGTTTGATAAATGTAGGAGGAGTTGCACGCACAAGAATTTCATGTAGAAACCCATAATAAATCTAAGTTAAAGGGAGATAACCTAGTTAAAATTGCCACAGCTCAAAAATTTTGGAATATGCGCATGTTCACTTAGTAGTGATGATGTCTGTAAACTTTCGTCCAAATTGATTGATAAATGTAGGAGGAGTTGCGCACACAAGAATTTCATGCAGAAACCCATATTAAATCAAAGTTCAAGAGAGATAACCTGGTTAAAATTGTCACAGATTAAAAAGTTTGGAATATGCACATGTTCACTTAGTAGAGATGATGTTTGAAAGGTTTCATCAAAATCGGTTCATTAATGTAGGAGGAGTTGTGCACACAAGAATTTGTTCGAACGGAAAGACATAATAAATCTAAGTCAAAGGGAGATAACCTGGTTAAAATTGTCGCAGATCAAAAATCTTGGAATATGCGCATGTTCACTTAGTAGTGATGATGTCTGAAAAGTTTTGTCCAAAATGATTGATAAATGTAGGAGTTGCACGCACAAGAATTTTATGTAGAAATCCATAATAAATCTAAGTTAAAGGGAGATAACCTAGTTAAAATTGCCACAGCTCAAAAATTTTGGAATATGCGCATGTTCACTTAGTAGTGATGATGTCTGTAAACTTTCGTCCAAATTGATTGATAAATGTAGGAGGAGTTGCACACACAAGAATTTCATGCAGAAACCCATATTAAATCAAAGTTCAAGAGAGATAACCTGGTTAAAATTGTCACAGATTAAAAAGTTTGGAATATGCACATGTTCACTTAGTAGAGATGATGTTTGAAAGGTTTCATCAAAATCGGTTCATTAATGTAGGAGGAGTTGTGCACACAAGAATTTGTTCGAACGGAAAGACATAATAAATCTAAGTCAAAGGGAGATAACCTGGTTAAAATTGTCGCAGATCAAAAATCTTGGAATATGCGCATGTTCACTTAGTAGTGATGATGTCTGAAAAGTTTTGTCCAAATTGATTGATAAATGTAGGAGGAGTTGCGCACACCAAGAATTTCATGTAGAAACCCATATTAAATCAAAGTTCAAGAGAGATAACCTGGTTAAAATTGTCGCAGATTAAAATGTTTGGAATATGCACATGTTCAATTAGTAGAGATGATGTTTGAAAGGTTTCATCAAAATCGGTTCATTAATGTAGGAGGAGTTGCGCACACAAGAATTTGTTCGGATGGAAAGACACAATAAATCTAGGTCAAAGGGAGATAACCTGGTTAAAATTGTCGCAGATCAAAAATCTTGGAATATGCGCATGTTCACTTAGTAGTGATGATGTCTGAAAAGTTTTGTCCAAATTGATTGATAAATGTAGGAGGAGTTGCACGCACAAGAATTTCATGTAGAAACCCATAATAAATCTAAGTTAAAGGGAGATAACCTAGTTAAAATTGCCACAGCTCAAAAATTTTGGAATATGCGCATGTTCACTTAGTAGTGATGATGTCTGTAAACTTTCGTCCAAATTGATTGATAAATGTAGGAGGAGTTGCGCACACAAGAATTTCATGCAGAAACCCATATTAAATCAAAGTTCAAGAGAGATAACCTGGTTAAAATTGTCGCAGATCAAAAAGTTTGGAATATGCACATGTTCACTTAGTAGAGGTGATGTTTGAAAGGTTTCATCAAAATCGGTTCATTAATGTAGGAGGAGTTGCGCACACAAGAATTTGTTCAAACGGAAAGACATAATAAATCTAAGTCAAAGGGAGATAACCTGGTTAAAATTGTCGCAGATCAAAAATCTTGGAATATGCGCATGTTCACTTAATAGTGATGATGTCTGAAAAGTTTTGTCCAAATTGATTGATAAATGTAGGAGGAGTTGCGCACACAAGAATTTCATGTAGAAACTCATATTAAATCAAAGTTCAAGAGAGATAACCTGGTTAAAATTGTCACAGATTAAAAAGTTTGGAATATGCACATGTTCACTTAGTAGAGATGATGTTTGAAAGGTTTCATCAAAATCGGTTCATTAATGTAGGAGGAGTTGCGCACACAAGAATTTGTTCGGATGGAAAGACACAATAAATCTAAGTCAAAGGGAGATAACCTGGCTAAAATTGTCGCAGATCAAAAATCTTGGAATATGCGCATGTTCACTAAGTAGTGATGATGTCTGAAAGGTTTTGTCCAAATTGATTGATAAATGTAGGAGGAGTTGCGCACACAAGAATTTCATGTCTGGAAAGACGTACGGACGGACGGACGTATGGACGTACAGGGCGATTCCTATATAGCTCCCACTTCTTTGAAGCGGGGGTATAAATATAACCTTTTGCCTATGCTAAAGGTTTTTGGGCTCGGGCACCCATCAAGGCTGAATGATCACGGCCAAAATGTGACGTTCTCATCTAGACATTATATGAAGTCAACCTACCAAGTTACAATGAAATCCCCTCATAAATATGACCTGTAGACTGTGCTTAAGGTTTTCGGGCTTTGGGCTCGGGCAGCCATCATGGTTGAATGATCGCAACCAAAGGGGACAATCTCATCTGGGCATCATCTGGAGTGATCCTATGAAGTTACAATGAAATCCCTTCATAAATATGACCTGTAGACTGTGCTCAAGGTTTTTGGGCTTTGGGCACTTGTAGCCATCACAGCTGACCAATCACGACCAAAAGGGGATGTCATCATCTAGGCATTATATGGAGTCAACCTAATAGGTTACAATGAAATCCTTCTATAAATATGACCTTTTACCTATGCTAAAGGTTTTTGGGCTCGGGCACCCATCAAGGCTGAATGATCGCAATCAAAAGGGGACGTTCTCATCTAGACATTATTTGGAGTCATCCTAACAAGTTACAATGAAATCCCCTCATAAATATGACCTGTAGACTGTGCTAAAGGTTTTCGGGCTTCGGGCACCTTTAGCCGTCACAGTTGCCCAATCATGTCCAAAAGGGGACGTTCTCATCTAGACATTATATGAAGTTAACCTACCAAGTTACAATGAAATCCCTTCATAAATATGACCTGTAGACTGTGCTAAAGGTTTTCGGGCTTCGGGCTCGGGCAGCCATCATGGCTGAATGATCGCAACCATAGGGGACAATCTCATCTGAGTATCATCTGGAGTGATCCTGCAAAGTTACAATGAAATCCCTTCATAAATATGACCTGTAGACTGTGCTCAAGGTTTTCGGGCTTCGGGCACTTGCAGCCATCACAAATGACCAATCACGACCGAAAGAGGATGTCATCATCTAGGCATTATATGGAGTCAACCTAACAGGTTACAATGAAATCCTTCCATAAATATGACCTTTTGCCTATGCTAAAGGTTTTTGGGCTCGGGCACCCATCAAGGCTGCATGATCGCGATCAAAATGGAACGTTCTCATCTAGACATTATTTGGAGTCATCCTGCCAAGTTACAATGAAATCCCTTCATAAATATGACCTCTAGACTGTGCTAAAGGCTTTCGGGCTTCGGGCTCCTGTAGCTGACACAGTTGCCCAATCACGTCCAAAAGGGGACTTTCTCATCTAGACATTGTATGAAGACAACCCACCAAGTTACCATGAAATTCCTCAATAAATATGACCTGTAGACTGTGCTAAAGGTTTTCGGGTTTTGGGCTCGAGCAGTCGTCACGGTTGGCAGATCATGCCTAAATGGGGAAATTCTCATCTAGACATCATAAGGAGTCATCCTACCAAGTTACAATGAAATCCCTCCACATTAAACATGATCTGCAGACTGTGCTAAAAGTTTTTGGGTTTCGGGCTTGGGCAGCCATCACGGTTGATAGATCATGCCCAAAAGGGGACGTTCTCATCTAGGCATTATACAGAGGCATCCTACCATGTTACAATGAAATCCCTTCATAAATACGACCTGTAGACTGTGCTAATGGTTTTCGGGTTTTGGGCTCGGGCAGCCATACCGGTTGCCCAATCGCGACCAAAAGGGGACGTTCTCATCTAGACATGACCCCAAACCTGCATATGAAATTTCGTGACGATCAGACAAGAACTGCGGGGTGTAGCCCGTGCTAAAGGAAAATGTGAACAGACGTCACAGACTCACAGACTTCCGCACGCGTGATGGCAATAGCTTATCTTGACTATGTCAAGTTAAGCTAAAAATGAAATCATTCCGTTGAAGCGTTTCCAAAAAAAAAACTCCGGAAAACTGATATTTTGGTGCTTTTTTCCATATTTCCAAGGGTCGTAACTCACACAAGAATATTGCAATCAGCATGAAACTCAAACTTGATCTATAAGTCATCATTCTATAGTAATTTACCAAAAATGAAATCATTCTGTTGAAGCGTTTCCAAAAAAACTCCGGAAAACTAAAGTGTGACTGAGAGACTGACGGATGGACAGAGTGCAAACCTATAGTCCCCTCCGGCGATGCCGGTAGGAGACTAATAAATGTCTGAACTAGAACTATCACTGAAGGTGATTAATACCCCCGCTTTGGGTTTTTAGAGGAATGCACTTCTGATCATGTAGGCGAAGGCCATAAGGAAATGTATACATAAAGATCATTTTTTGTTGTTGAAATTTGTATTTGCATGTGGCCTTCCACAGAACAGCACTGAATACTTAAAGAGCCCACACATATATGGTTTACATTTGGAAAAACACATTTACAATGTGCAACATGTATTCAAAATCGGTTCATTAATGTAGGAGGAGTTGCACACACAAGAATCCCATTTGAAAACCCATAATAAATCCAAGTTAAAGGGAGATAACCTGGTTAAAATTGTCGCAGATCAAAAATTTGGGAATATGCGTATGTTCAATTAGTTGTGATAATGTTTGAAAGGTTTCGTCAAAATTGATTGATAAATGTAGGAGGAGTTGCACGCACAAGAATTTCATGTAGAAACCCATAATAAATCTAAGTTAAAGGGAGATAACCTAGTTAAAATTGCCACAGCTCAAAAATTTTGGAATATGCGCATGTTTACTTAGTAGTGATGATGTCTGTAAACTTTTGTCCAAATTGATTGATAAATGTAGGAGGAGTTGCGCACACAAGAATTTCATGCATGCAGAAACCCATATTAAATCAAAGTTCAAGAGAGATAACCTGGTTAAAATTGTCGCAGATTGAAAAGTTTGGAATATGCACATGTTCACTTAGTAGAGATGATGTTTGAAAGGTTTCATCAAAATCGGTTCATTAATGTAGGAGGAGTTGCGCACACAAGAATTTGTTCGGATGGAAAGACACAATAAATCTAGTCAAAGGGAGAAAACCTGGTTAAAATTGTCGCAGATCAAAAATCTTGGAATATGCGCATGTTCACTTAGTAGTGATGATGTCTGAAAAGTTTTGTCCAAATTGATTGATAAATGTAGGAGGAGTTGCATGCACAAGAATTTCATGTAGAAACCCATAATAAATCTAAGTTAAAGGGAGATAACCTAGTTAAAATTGCCACAGCTCAAAAATTTTGGAATATGCGCATGTTCACTTAGTAGTGATGATGTCTGTAAACTTTCGTCCAAATTGATTGATAAATGTAGGAGGAGTTGCGCACACAAGAATTTCATGCCGAAACCCATATTAAATCAAAGTTCAAGAGAGATAACATGGTTAAAATTGTCGCAGATCAAAAAGTTCGGAATATGCACATGTTCACTTAGTAGAGATGATGTTTGAAAGGTTTCATCAAAATCGGTTCATTAATGTTGGAGGAGTTGCGCACACAAGAATTTGTTCGAACGGAAAGACATAATAAATCTAAGTCAAAGGGAGATAACCTGGTTAAAATTGTCACAGATCAAACATCTTGGAATATGCGCATGTTCACTTAGTAGTGATGATGTCTGAAAAGTTTTGTTCAAATTGATTGATAAATGTTGGAGGAGTTGCGCACACAAGAATTTCATGTAGAAACCCATATTAAATCAAAGTTCAAGAGAGATAACCTGGTTAAAATTGTCGCAGATTAAAAAGTTTGGAATATGCACATGTTCACTTAGTAGAGATGATGTTTGAAAGGTTTCATCAAAATCGGTTCATTAATGTAGGAGGAGTTGCGCACACAAGAATTTGTTCGGATGGAAAGACACAAATCTAAGTCAAAGGGAGAAAACCTGGTTAAAATTGTCGCAGATCAAAAATCTTGGAATATGCGCATGTTCACTTAGTAGTGATGATGTCTGAAAAGTTTTGTCCAAATTGATTGATAAATGTAGGAGGAGTTGCGCACACAAGAATTTCATGTCCGGAAAGACGTACGGACGGACGTACGTACGTACGTACGGACGGACGTACAGGGCGATTCCTATATAGCCCCCACTTCTTCGAAGCGGGGGTATAATTACACCCTGAATGTAACCCAAGTGACTTGATATGAACAAAAGACCCCACTCGTTATGCTGACAGGCCTTAAAATTAATTAGTCTCGATTCACAATAATCATTTTGATTCTCGTGAACTCCTGCTGCGAGAATCTTCGGTTCTTAATTTAGAATTTGAGAGTACTGCTGTTCCCTTGTGAGTGCAGTCAGTACATATTCTCTAGCAAAAAACAAACCTCAGATTTATATATTTACGAGTTTAACCTGGAGGGTTATGCGAGTTTTCTGAACTTTCTGGTCTTACATGTAGAGCACATGTTCCAACAAGCAGTCTTCTGGTGGTTTTGTTAATGTAATTTACAGCACAGTGGCAGTGTTTTCTAGTGAAGTCTACCTTTAAAGGCAGCCATGACATCACTCGACTCCACTGTTGACTCTGTTTTCTTCTAATCAGGGGGGAAAAGACAAGCCCAATTCTCCAGGACACACACAAAATCGACATGGCAAATCAAATGAACATTTTGTGAGAACCAAAGTTGATTCTCTTTGTTTTCCTTGCGAGAATCAATTCTGATTCTCGTCGATATATTAGGCTTTGGCTGAATATTTTGTCAAAAATGAATATTAGGCTTACAATTTTGTGGGAAATAAGATTCACTTCCCGGGGGTTACCACAGGGAAAACATTATCCTCAATTTCTCGATCTGAATTTCTCATTACAAAGCTGGTGTTTGATTTACAGGGTTGGAACAGTTTTCTGGAAATAAAATTCAGGGATTTTCCAGTTCCTTTTGAGCCAAAATTCATGGTCTTTCCAAACAATAAAAGATTCACTTGTGAGAAATTTTAACAGAACGGATCAATTTACTAGCAGTCAGATTTTGTGATAGTGCTTCTGGTTGGACTGGATTGCCAACTTACACTTCACGCCTAAACACTAATGTCGAAATATCAGTATATTCAAGAGCCACTAGGAAATTAAGCAATTCAATTATGTTTGACAGAGCTCATTCAGCTTTGCCGAACAAGATTGAATTTGTCATGGGGAAAAAAACAGCACCTTGAAATACAGGTATTTTGACACCAGTGTGTAGTTAACAGTGAGACTAATTGTAAGTGACCAATCAATGTTAAGCCTGCAAGTACTGCATTTAATATCCTAACAAATTGATTCAATTGCACAACTGTTTTGTGTGGCTTATTGGGAATCATTTCAAAGGAATAAGATATCCATTCAAAGGAACCGAAGATACTTCAGGATCCTGTGGCAGCCCTGCACCAGAGATTTGTGACAAAATAAGAGCTGTTTGGAGTTGAAATTCGGCTACAGTTTCAGCATCAGTTGTGATAAGACGCGAGTCAGTTACGGTTTTTATTTCTTCTTATTTAACCAAATGGGAAACTCAACGAAGTACTATTTATTTATTTAATGGTGTTTAAGGTCACATATTTTTGCACAATGGCTAATCATGACAAAATGAGTATCAACTCAAGACCAGGGGTGAACATTAATAAGCCATGTTGCCCATTTTAGAGAGGGTTTGCACCTCCCAAGCATTGGTGACTGGAGCCTATTTTACCAGTAAAACAAAGCCTGTTTACCGCAGTGAACAGGCACTGCTTCACTTCCCGGGGTTCCCATGGGGAAACTTCAATGCTTGAACAAAAAAGATCCATGCCCTTCTCTAATAGTACTCAAGCTGTAACACAAGCCACTTTTTGAAACTAAAAGGATTTCTGAGGAGCCCATGATATGTACCTATGACGTGTTGTTATATACTACTCAAAGTTTGCTAAGCACCAAGCATATCCAACTACCTGTTTTACGTTTTAGTTGAAATATTGTACAGTAATGAAAACTGTATAAATGATTTAAGAACAGAAATTAAGATTTTATTTGTGTTTGACATTATTTTTTAGCTTCTGAATACGATAACCATGGAAAATGGATATTATTGGTAAAAGAGGAAATTTTTCAATTTGCCAAAAAGTTGACGGAGCGAACTGGTATGGGTTCAATATCGAGTATGAGACCCATTCCTGTTAATTACAGCTTGACAATGCCTTCTCATGCTCCCTATCATGTTCCTGGTGGTCCTTTGTGGGATGTTGTTCCATTCTTGAACCAGCATGGCACCAAGCTCCTGAACACTTCTTGGTTGGATGGACAGGCTGAAATTGCAAGCTGCAACTCATCCAGACATGTTCGATTGGATTGAGGTCAGGGGATCTTGCTGGTCAGTCCATACGCTCAATCCCCTCCCTCTGTCGGTACTCCCCAATAGCATGAGCAACATGAGGACGGGCATTATCGTCCATCAGAATGAATCTATCACCCACTGCACCTGCATACAATCTGACGTGGACATCCAGGGTCTCATCAATATACCGCAGTGTAGTCAATGTACCACATTCACGGACACAGAGCTCTGTACGTCCATCCCTGCTGATGCCGCCCCAGAGGATGATTGACCCTTTACCATAAGGGTCATGCTCAGCAATGTTGGCTGCATGGAATCGCTCTCCTGGTCTTCTCCATACTCTAGAATGCCTATCTGTGTGGTCTAGGCAGTACCTTGACTTATCTGTAAAAAGGACAGGTCGCCAATCTTCTCTGGTCCATCCAACGTGCTCCATGGCCCATTCATATCATGCCCGCAGAGGTTCTGGGACAGCAGAATGCAAATACATGGTCTTCTTGATCAGAGACCACCTTCGTTCAAACCTTGCCTGGATAGTCTGCGTTGGAACATTTACCCCAGATTCTGAAGGTCACTGCGAAGCTGGGATGCTGTGACAAAGCAGTTCCTACAGGCCTGAATAATCAAAAAACGGTCTTCAGCTGCAGATGTTGCCCTGTCTCTGCCACCACGTAGCCACCTTACTGGTGTGCCATACCGCTGAAATCTTGCCCAGGCTCTGGTGATCACCGTATGGTGCACGCCAAGGGCTTCACAAACCTGACGATGGGTAGCCCCTTGCTCCACCATCCCTACATCCCGCCACATTTCTGCTTCAGACAAATGTCTTCTTACATTTGTATTTGCCATATTCAATCATTAAATCACAAGGGGTTTTGTTGAAATGAAGACTGAATACCCTACACATGTCATATACATGCAGACAGTACACAATAACATCATGAAAATCAAGGGGTACATGCTTTCCATGACCGTCACGAAAAGTCTGCATGTCAAGAGAGCTAATGTAAACACTGGGGACCATCAATACATTCCTCAATCATATCCACCAAAAATATCGAAAATATGTCACAAGCAAATTTCACAATGATGTATCAAATATTTGGTACTTAGCAAACTTTGAGTAGCATATGTATATGGCAGTGCAGAGAACAAGCAACATTCCTATAACATTTTATTTATTGGTATTTAAGGTCACATTTCTGCACAATGGCTAATCATGACAACAGTTTTACGGGTACCTGGAGAGAACCACCGAGCAACTGTCAGCATGCCCCCACGTTGGCATTGGGGGTGTCTTGCCCAAGGACACAACACGGTTGCCGCAAGTGGGATTCAAAGTGAGGACATCACAGCTTGCAGCCTGCACCTCTTCCTACTGAGCCACCCCACCCCTCAGCAACATTCCCATATATAATAGTGTGGATACACCCCTCCCCTCCCCGCTTGTGTCAGGAATTAAGTACACGATGACAGGCAGGCACAAACAAAAATTAATGAGCAAGGCAACTGCCTTAGCAGGGTCTTGCCTGCTCCTAGCATCACCCCGCCATGGCAAGCCTCCAATGATTTTATGAAGAAAATCTCTTCTCTTCCCCCCCCCCCCCCCCCCCCCCCCCTCTCAGTGTCTGTCAACTGGAATTTTTATCTCTACATGAAATTCTATTTTTAGTAACAAGCAACTTTGGCCTTGAACCTGGTGCCAAATCATCTTGTGATATTGAATACCCCCATAAAGTTTTACAGAATTATCCTAAACAGTTAAAAAGTTATTGCTACTGAAAATGTTAACCAGAAAACTTAATCTTGAAGTGAAATTCTATTTTAAGTAACAGCAATCTGGACCAAGAAACCAACATATCAACTCATGATAGGGTACAACCCTACCAAGTTTACAGAAATATCTTCCAAGGGTTCAAAAGTTATAACCCACTACTGACAGCTGTCAGAATTAGTAATGCCTGTGTCTCACCTCTGCTGAAGTAGGGAAGACAATAAAACCCAAACAATTTGAATGGTGATTTTTGTGATCTGTGTTGACCACATGTTACTTACAGGTTTCAGAATATTTATCCCTTGATCTAAGGAATACATAAGGCACCATAGTAGCTCTTTTGTATGCCAAGGCCTTACTTTGAACAAATAAAGCATTACCAAATGCTATTTATCAAACATGAAGTCTATAATTACCTTGATAGTTGGTTTTGTTCGCCGCATTTCTTCTTTTTCAACTACAGGGCTTTCCTTTGGAGATTCTGTTTTTCTGTCCGAGGAAGCTGTTGATACACTTGAAATGTTTGAAGCACTTCGCTTGAGAGATGTATATTTACTTTGTGGTGGCATATTTTGCTGCGACTGTGCAGCAGGGACTGGTGGGGGAATTATAGGATGATCTCGTTCTGAAATTAAAAAAAAAACGATACTGCAATATTTTCAGCTTTGTTATTTGTAAAAATGATGGTCTTCATATAAAACTTAAGCGTTTTGAAACTGATATGGTCATCAAATATACACCTGGAACTTAAAGAGCACCCCGTTTTTCCACAGTGGTGTTAATAGAAACTCATTATTTTCATGCGATCTTTATGATGGCCAAAAGTGATTGTTTGCAGAATGAATAGTCTTCTGACAAATGAAAGACAACACAACAATGAAAATATGCAGTATTTCAATGGTGCTATTTGCACATATCTGTTATTAATGTTTTTGATGGAAAAATGTTCTCTCGACAAGTATGGAGCTGGAACAGTCCATGATGAAACAAGACCGATAATTACTGACAAACAAGAGGCCCGAAGTGGCCTTAATAGCTCACCTGCCAATGCAGTTCAAAGAAGTATTTGGGGGTCACATTCAATTAGACATGGTTCATCAACACTACAAAGGAATGAAGTCATGAAAGGCAAATTTTATGGAAACAAGAGACCCCAAGGAGCCTTAATCGCTCACCGGCTAAAGTGGTTCAAAGAAGTATTTGGGGGTCACATTCAGTTAGACATGGTTCATCAACACTACAAAGGAATGAAGTCATGAGAGACAAATTTTATGGAACTAGGGCCATAGCTTGAACAAACTTGAAACTTACCTCCCTAAGGATGTTGATTACCAAATATCAAAAGCATTTATCTGCTGGATCTGAAGAAGATTTTTAAAGAAAATTCCTCATTTTGAACTAAGTTATCATTCGGGCTCCCACAGTGAGCCCAAATATGAACCCCGGGCTTGGCTTGAACAAACTTGAATCTCACCCCTAAGGATGCTGCATGCCAAATATCAAAACATTCCGACTGCTGAATCTGAAGAAGATTTTTAAAGAAAAATTCCTCATATTGAACTAAGTTATAATTCGGGTTCCCACAGGGAGCCCCAAATGTGGACCCAGGGACTTTGCTTTAACAAACTTAAATCTCATCCTCCTAAGGATGCTACACACCACATATCAAAACATTCCGACTGCTGGATCTGAAGAAGATTTTTTAAGAAAATACCTCATTTCGAACTAAGTTACATTTCAAGCTCCCACAGTGAGTCCAAATATGAACCTAGCGACATGGCTTGAACAAACTTGAATCTCATGATGCTGCATACCCAATATCAAAAGATTCTGCCTGCTGGATCTGGAGAAGAATATTTTTAAAGAAATTTGCCTGAAATGCACTAAGTTCAAATTGGGCTCCTATACTGAGCCCAAATATGGACCCAGGGGTCGATCAGATCCACCCCACAATGTTGCATACCAAATATACCTACTGGATCTGAAGAAGAAGATTTTTAAAGAATATTCATCATTTTGAACTAAGTTATAATTTGGGCTACCACAGTGAGCCCAAATATGAACCCAGGGACTTGGCTTGAGCAAACGTGAATCTCCCCCTCCTAAGCATGCTGCATACCCAATATCAAAAGCTTCTGCCTGCTGGATCTTGAGAAGAAGATTTTTAAAGAAATTTGCCTGAAATGCACTAAGTTCGAATTCGGGCTTCTATACTGAGCCCAAATATGAATCCAGGAGGCTGATTTGAACAAACTTGAATCAGATCCACCCCACAATGTTGCATACCAAATATCAAAAGATTCTGCCTGCTGGATCTTGAGAAGAAGATTTTTTTAAGAAATTTGCCTGAAATGCACTAAGTTCGAATTCGGGCTTCTATACTGAGCCCAAATATGAATCCAGGGGGCCGATTTGAACAAACTTGAATCAGATCCACCCCACAATGTTGCATACCAAATATCAAAAGATTCTGCCAGCTGAATCTGGAGAAGATTTTTTAAGAAATTTGCCTGAAATGCACTAAGTTCGAATTCGGGCTTCTATACCGAGCCCAAATGTCAATCCAGGGGGCCGATTTGAACAAACCTGAATCAGATCCACCCCACAATGTTGCACACCAAATGTCAAAAGATTCTGCCTGCTGGATCTGGAGAAGAAGATTTTTTAAGAAATTTGCCTGAAATGCCCTAAGTTCAAATTTGGGCTTCCATAGTGAGCCCAAATATGAATCCAGGGGGCCGATTTGAACAAACTTGAATCAGACCCATTCCAAGATGCTGCATACCAAGTATCAAAAGATTCTGCCCGCTGGTTCTGGAGAAGATTTTTAAAAAATTTTTTCTATAATTCATACGGTGCTATCAGAGTTATGCCCACTATGGAGCCCCAAGTGGGCATGTCCATTTCATTTGAACAAACTTGAATTGACATATGGTAATGAACATCCATACCAAGTTTCAAGCAAATCGACATAGCGGTTTCAGAGGAGAAGTCGTTTGAATGAAAGTGTCAATGACACTGTAGCTCAACTTGTCAAGACAAAGACATGTACATGTATAGTATGTGACACAGCAATGACAAACATCTAGGTAATGACCTGATAACAAAGGTACATATAAAGTATTGTAATGGTCTGTACATAAATACTGACCGTAGCTTGTCACAAATGTATAGGTAAAGTATTGTAAAGGTGGGTGACAGTCAGATGCTAAACTACAAAAGAAATCTTTGTCCCAGAGTGGGTCTGACTGAACCCCAAAAAATTTGTTCTCATAGCACAGTGATAACAAAGGCACCCCAAAACACACTCATTCCTGTCCCAAGGTGAAAACAAAGGTACCCAAGAAGTTTTGTGAAGATCAGTTCACAAATATGAGCTGTGTGGAAGTTGTGACAAAAAACTGATTGGACCTAATTTCGGTACAAAATGGCCACTGGCAGCCATCTTGAATTTTGGACCTCACCCAGAAACACTCGTTCTCATCCCATGGTGATAACAAAGGTACCCAAGAAGTTTCGTAAAGATCGGTTCATGAATACGGCCTCTAGCCTGAGCCGTATAGAAGCTGTGTACAAAAAACTGATTAGACCTAATTTTGGTACAAAATGGCCACTGGCAGCCATCTTGAATTTTGGACCGCACCCAGAAACACTCGTTCTTGTCTCAAGGTGATAACAAAGGTACCCAAGACATTTCGTGAAGATCGGTTCATAAATCCAAACTCTAGCCCGAGCCGTATTGACATGTGTACTTACTGTGTTAGTAGCACTTTAAAATCAAAGTTCATCTAATTTGCATAATTTCGGCACGAGATAAAAAACCTGTATTATATGTGATGTATCCCATGGTACTAAACATTCACACAAAAAATTATTCAAATCAGCGCTTTCATATGGAAGTTCTGTGCAGAAATCTGATTGCACCAAATTTTGTACAAAATGGCTGTTGTCGGCCATCTTGAATTTCGGACCGGACCCAAAAACACTTGTTCTCGTCCCACAGTGATAACAAAGGTACCCAAGGAGTTTCGTAAAGATCGGTTCATAAATACGGCCTCTAGCCCGAGCCGTATTGGCATTTGCACTTACAGTGCTGAAAGTAACAGCAAAAAACATCAAAGTTAGTCTAATTTGCATAATTTACGCACGAGAAAAAAACCCGTATTATATGTGATGTATCCCATGGTACTAAACATTCATACAAAAAATTATTCAAATCAGAGCTTTCATATGGAAGTTCTGTACAAAAAACAGATTTCTGCATTGTCGGTACAAAATGGCGGCTGGCAGCCATCTTGAATTTCGGACCGCACCCAAAAACACTCGTTCTCGTCCCACGGTCATAACAAAGGTACCCAAGAAGTTTCGTAAAGATCGGTTCATAAATACGGCCTCTAGCCCGAGCCGTATCCAATTGTTGACGGACAGGCGGACAGACGGAAGACGGGCCATGGCATAAGCTCAAATTTGGCTTCGCCAAAGTTGAGCTAAAAATGTTCACGACGCCGGACGGACGACGGACGGCAAGTGATAAGTTTAGCTCCCTTTGGTGAGCTAAAAACACTAAGGAATGGATTTGAACAAACATGCACCCCCTCACCCCACCCATAGAAAGCCCCAATATTAAGCCGGGGACTCAAATTGAACAAACTTGAATCTCACCCCTTATGGATGCTGCGTACCAAATATCAAAACTTCTGATTGGTGGATTGGAAGAAGATTTTTAAAGAATATTCCTCATATTGCACTAATTTGAACATTTGGGCTCCCATAGAGAGCCCAAATATGGACCCTGGGATTTGATTTCAACAAACACGTGAATCAATCTTCCAATGATGTTATAGGCGAAATATGAAAGCCTTTGGACCAGTGGTTTGGGAGAAGATTCTTTAAAGTTTTCCCCATTACCCACAGTGTTAAAAAATGCTGACTCAGCACTTTTTCAAAAGTCCCGTAAAAGTATCCATGATAAAACCGATAGCAATTTTTTTTTACCATTCCATTCTGTTGGTCCTAAGGAAGCTTCACACCAAATAAAAATTGTCAGTGTCATGCAGTTTTGGAGATATGGGCGTTTTAAATTTT
The DNA here is from genome assembly GCA_031216915.1 of Pictodentalium vernedei. NCBI lineage: Eukaryota > Metazoa > Mollusca > Scaphopoda > Dentaliida > Dentaliidae > Pictodentalium > Pictodentalium vernedei. Next base: position 101,751,788 of record CM062291.1, read on the forward strand.
TTCTAATTTTAGCTCCTGTAGTTCCCATGGGGCGATGGGAAAACATTTTCTTCGGCATAAATTATCTACTAATGTCCCAATAAAACTTTGTATCAAATTTGGTTCAAATAAGGCCTCTCGGTTTGGAAAATAGAAATTTGGGGTGGGGTAAAAATTCTTGCCCCTCCCATAACGATGGCAAATATAGCCCCTAGAATTTCTCTTGAACAAATCTGAGTTACACCTCAAAAGGAAGCTGCACACCAAATATCAAGTCTCAGCTACTGCTAGTTCATGAGAAGATTTTTTAAGATTTAGGCTCACTTTTTGCGCGTGGCCCTACAAATGAACGGGACAACTTGATTTGAACAAACTTGAATTGACATATGATAGGGAACATGCACACCAGAGTTGGTTCAATTTGGTTGAGTTGTTTGTGAGAAGAAGTTGATAATGTAAAGTTAACGCTGGACGGACGACGGACAGAAAGTGATTAGTAAAGCTCCCTTTGAGCTTCGCTCAGGTGAGCTAAAAATGTAATTTGTGATCTCCTGAACACAATAGCAGTGTCTTACGTCAGTAGTGAATATATCCACCACGTGCCCGGATGACAGCCTGAACCCTCCTACTAATGCTACCAGTGAGCTTTCTGATATGGTTCAGAGGCAACTGCTGCCACTCCTCATGCAAAGCAGTTTCCAAATCTGTCAAATTCTGAATAGGCAGATCCCTTGCTTGCAAACAATATCCAAGAAAGTCCCAGATGTGTTCTAAGGGATTCAAATCAGGGCTCATTGCAGGCCAAGGTAGTGTTGTAATAGCATTGTTCTGAAGGAATGCTCTAACAGCATGGGGAACGATGTAGCCTTGCATTGTCATCCAAGAATACAGGGCGAATAGCGAATGGGTGGTTGACAATATGAAGCATGACAACCGGATTGAGAATGTCCCGGATGTGCTGATGACCATTGAGATTCCCACATACAGTCACCATATCAAGTTTACAATCATGAGAGGCAGCCCCAGATCATTACTGATCCTCCACCTTAAGGATAAGGATCAGTAGGTCTGATGTTCCTGGACACATAAGCAGTATTTCTATGCCTCCACACTCTCGTGTGACCATCTGTTAGGTGAAGCAGGAACCTACTCTTATCTGACCAATGGACTCTCCTCCATGTCCTGAGATTCCAATGTTGTTGTGCCATACACCACTCCAAACGTCGTCTTTGGTGCTGATCGGACAGAACTGGATGCTTGATGACCCTTCTGGGCCTCACACCCAGTGCTTTGAGACGGTTTCGGACAGTTCTGTTGCACAAATGCCTGTTGGGGAGCCATAGGCATTTCAAAACCCCACTTGAAGCAAAGGGTTCACACAAGCAAAGGGTTCACACCTAATGAGGCATGCCAGACTGATCTTCGCGAGGCAAGGTCTTTTTTCGGACAAGTCTGCTGATGAATATAGCCAAGTTGCCTTCCAATAGCTTTGAATGACATGCCTGTTGCATGCACGCCAACAATTTGCCATCTTAGTGCCTCTGACAGTCTCCTCCATGCCATGTCATCATTTACTGATAAAAGTGAAATTTTCTTGTTTTATACCGAGATATTGCATGTGGATGATAGTGTTTTTTGTGACATTCATGGGTAGCATGCTTCCATGTGGACGTGGGATGTGTTTGAGGGATGTGCTTGGGGTATGCTATCAACCAGAAACATCATGTTTCAGGAGATGAAATGTACTGCAAGACATAGCAATCATTAAAACATAATAATCAGTAACAGCAACTTCACGGTCATGAAACATTTCAGGGGGTGCTTAATTAAGTTCAATGTGTATATTAGCTGCTTCTTGTGATTTTATGTCATCAAATTCAATGCAATTGCCAAATGTAACTTCAATTCAAATATACATCTACATGTTAACCCTTAGGGGCCTAATTCTGACTAACATTTCTCAGCAACAAAACAGGTGCCCCAAATTGCAGGCTTGGGGTAAGCTTACAAGTTACATTCAAAGTTCCATGGCAGTTGTTTCTAGGTAAGACCTGGCTGCCTACATGGGCAGCCAAGACTTTCCAAGAAACAACAGCAAAGTCATAGGATGTGGATGGTCAAAGTAAAGCAAAATTGCATAAAAAAATCTTCAAGCACTTAAGGGTTAATGAGATGACAATAATTTTATAGCCTGAAAATCACTCAAGGTGCTCTTATTACTGTACAAAATTGCAAAATGTCTTATGAACAAGAGGCTCAAGTGACCCAGAAATGCTCGCCTGGCGCAAATTGTCAGATGACTATCAGTAAGTGAACAGAAGCAAGAGCAATTTTTTGATTTGCTAGGACGCAACCAAAGGCAACTTTTTTGACCATTCATTTCTGTTGGTCCTAGGAAAGGTTCCTAGCAAGCTCTGTTCAATGAAGTATTAAAAAACAATAACTGAACAAAATTTTTGTTTTGTTTTTAATTACTGTGGTTCCCTCTAGCACCCCCCCCCCCCCCCCCCCCCCGCCTCCAAAAAAAAAAAACCAACAAAAAAACAAGTGACTCGATTTGAACATTCCCTCTAGCACCCCCCCCCCCCCCCCCCCCCCCCCCCCCCCCCCCCGCCTCCAAAAAAAAAAACCAACAAAAAAACAAGTGACTCGATTTGAACAAACTTGAATTTGACACCACTAGAGATGTTACATACCAAATATGAAAGGATTCTCACTGGTGGACCTGAAGAAGAAGAATTTTCAAGAAATTTTCTCATATTTGACAAAGGTAAACTTTGGGCTTCAATAAATATTAACCCAGGGACCTGATCTGAACAACCTTCAATCTAACCCTCCTCCCAGAGGTGTTGTACACCAAATATCAAAAGAATCTGACTGCTGGATCTGGAGAAGATTTTTAAAAAATATTCCTCATATTGAACAAAGTTACAATTTGGGCTCCCAAAGGGTGCCCAAATATGAACCCAGAGACTTGGCTTGAACAAACGTGAATCTCCCTTCCCTAAGGATACGGTAGAACAAATATCAAAAGATTCTGACTGTTGGATCTGGAGAAGAAGATTTTTAAAGGATATCCCTCATATTGCACTAATTTGAACATTTGGGCTCCTGTAGAGTGCCCAAATATGGACCCGGGGGTTAAATTTCAACAACCATGTGAATCAATCTTCCATAGATGTTATATGCGAAATATGAAAGCTTTTGGAGAAGTGGTTGGGGAGAAAAAGATTATTTTATATTTTTCCCATTGCCTTCAGTGTTAAATAATGCTGACTCAGCATTTTTTTATAGTCCCAAAACTGTACCTTAGGACAAAACCGACAGCGATTTTTTTTCACCATTCCTTTCTATTGGTCCTAAGGAAGCTTCACACCACATAAAAAGTTTCAGTGCCGGGCAGTTTTGGAGATATGGGCGTTTGAATTTTTTTCTATTTTTAGCACCTGATGTTCCCACGGGGCAGCAGGAAAATTGTTTTTGGCATGAATCAAGTACTTAGGACCCATTAATACCTCATAGCAAAGTTGGTTCAAATCGGCCTCTCGGTTCGGAAAAATGAAATTTTGGGCGGGCACAAAATAGGGATCCTCCGTAGCGAGCCCAAATATTGACCGAGAAAATTTCTTTGAACAAACTTGAATCTTGAGTACCAAAGGTGCTTACATACCATATATCACAGCAATTGTGAATTTGTGACTGGTGGTTCATAAGAAGATTTCAGGAGAAATTGATGCTTTTGGGGCATCACTCCCACCCCAGTGGGGGCACAGAGTTCATTTTAACAAACTGGAAAGAGGATACCTCCAAGATACTGGAAGTCTAATTTTAGGTTTGGGCTAGTGGTTTTGAAGGAGAAGACAGAGTTACGAAAGTTAACGGACGCCGGATGCCAAAAGCTCACACTGACTTTCAGTCAGGTGAGCTAAAAAAAAAGAGAGAAAGATTCGAGTTTGTTGCAGTGATTATGTAGGTCAGGGCAGTGTCAAGCCACTTGCAGCACCAAGCAACCAAAGCTAGCATCTGTTATGCCAATTTGTATCCAATCTGGTGTGACTACATGTGTTTGTACCTGTTCTGGAGTTGATGTTGTTGGGAGTGTGTGCAAGTGCAGTGTGATGATTATGAATCGGTCAGGGCAGGGTCAAACCATGAGCAGCACCCAGCAGCGATGCTGGCATCTATTCTGTGTTGGGGGCAATGAATCAAGTTTCATGCAGCTTGTCGCTATTGCCTATCTGTATCCACTACGGTGTGGCTGCATGTGCAAGTTTGGAGCTGTTCAGGAGTCGATGTCAAAAAGTACACAAATGTGCTGTGATTTTGCAGTGATTCTCAAATGCTATTTTTATAAAATTAAATCCACACATGGTGCTCTATGGCTGTACAAAAGTGCAAAATGTCTTGTGGAAAATGTATGTTTTAATACCAGACTAATGATTCTAGGGAATCCATGTCTTTTAGACGGTTTGGAAGAGAATTCTGTAGCTTTGGCCTGGCAAAGGCAAAGGCAAATGCCCCTATTGCCAGCAGAACTTAATTTCAATTTGGGGTTGAACCAGATTAAATTTATATGCCGACCGAAGATACCTCTGTGGCTTGTGACTAATAAGCACGTAACATGTAGGGTGGTGCAGATCTATTCATTCATTTATAGATGAGACAAAAAATTGGAATTGAATTCTCTGCTGAATCAGAAGCCAGTGGAGATCTAAAAAGACTGGTGTAATGTGGCAGTACTTTCTAGACTGAACTCCAAATGATGAAAGCAGGAAACTTCAACCCCACCCACTTCAAAGCCTTTACCTTTCCATATTGCAACAGGTCAATTCAAACAATTATATAAATCAAGGGAAAAAGTTGGAAACTGTCGAAAAGCTGGAAATCCACATCCCCGTAAAGTACAGAACGAATCCGCCTAATATTAGTGATGGAACGATGAGTAAATTCTCTAGTCGACTAGTGTCAGCTATTAGTTGCCGACGAATCGCCTCATTATAATTTGGATCATGGCAATACAAGTGTGCAGGAAATCGCACAGCTACAAAAATGATAATTTGGGTGTGCATTTGTTGAACTTTACTTCTTTGACGTGAAAGGGTTATGGTGTTGGAATGTTGAATGAACAGTATCTGAATCTGACCAGTTTTATCAGTCAAGTTGATAACAAATATTTGTTACTTTGTACCAAACATATCAAAGGGCCGACAGTCAAGTGCAGGATATTTTCTGCATGGACAGTCGACAGCATCTGTGTATCTGGTGTGTTGACTTTCTCTTTAATGAGGCGTTTTTCATCGCAGATTATAACTCTGAAAATAATCCCTCAGTGTCAGTGATGCTGCTTCCAGAATAAATTGACTATCCATGGTACTTTTCTAAAGTGATTTGTATCATGTGAAAACCATGTTTCTTTTAACTGTCATGAAAGCAGTTCGCAGTCAAATCTTGGTTCCCAACATAAAGAGCCCATCACTAATTATAATGTGATGCCGATTCACACTGTATACTGAATACTGTATTGAAATATACATGCACCTCCATTAACCCTTTACCTAACATAAAGGTAATGAAAGTGTCAATGGCACTGTAGCTCAACTTGTCAAGACATGTACATGTATAGTATGCGACACAGCAATGACAAACATCTAGGTAATGACCTGATAACAAAGGTACATATAAAGTATTGTAACGGTCTGTACATAAATACTGACCGTAGCCTGTAACAAATGTATAGGTAAAGTATTGTAAAGGTGGGTGACAGTCAGATGCTAAACTACAAAAGAAATCTTTGTCCCAGAGTGGGTCTGACTGAACCCCAAAATATTTATTTGTTCTCATAGCACAGTGATAACAAAGGCACCCCAAAACACACTCATTCCTGTCCCAAGGTGAAAACAAAGGTACCCAAGAAGTTTCGTGAAGATCAGTTCATAAATACGAGCTGTATAGAAGTTGTGACAAAAAACTGATTGGACCTAATTTCGGTACAAAATGGCCACTAGCAACCATTTTGAATTTTGGACTGCACTCAAAAACACTCATTCTCGTCCCAAGGTGATAACAAAGGTACCCAAGAAGTTTTGTGAAGATCGGTTCATAAATACAGCCTCTACCCTGAGCCATATTGACATGTGTGCTTACATAGTGTAAGTAGCAGTGAATAAATCAAAGTTCATCTAATTTGCATAATTTCTGCACGAGAAAAAACCCCGTACTGTATGTGATGTATTCCATTTTACTAAACATTCATACAAAAATTATTCAAATCAGAACTTTCATACAGAAGTTCTGTACAAAAGACTGATTGCACTAATTTTGGTACAAAATGGCTGCTGGTGGCCATCTTGAATTTTGGACCACACCCCAAAACACCCGTTCTCATCCCACGGTGATAACAAAGGTACCCAAGAAGTTTTGTAAAGATCGGTTCATAAATACAGATAGCCTCTAGCCTGAGCTGTATAGAAGTTGTGTACAAAAAAACTGATTAGACCTAATTTCGGTACAAAATGGCCACTGGCAGCCATCTTGAATTTTGGACCGCACCCAGAAACACTCGTTCTCGGTCCAAGGTGATAACAGAGGTACCCAAGAAGTTTCGTGAAGATCGGTTGATAAATACAGACTCTAGCCCGTGCCATATTGACATGTGTGCTTACTGTGTGTAAGTAGCACTGAAAAAATCAAAGTTCATCTAATTTGCATAATTTCTGCACGAGAAAAAACCCGTATTATATGTGATGTATCCCATGGTACTAAACATTCATACAAAAAATTATTCAAATCAAGAGCTTTCATGTGGAAGTTCTGCGCAAAAATCTGATTGCCCCTAATTTTGAACAAAATGGCTGCCAGCGGCCATCTTGAATTTCAGACTGGACCCAAAAACACTCGTTCTTGTCCCACAGTGATAACAAAGGTACCCAAGAAGTTTCGTAAAGATCGGTTCATATATGCAGCCTCCAGCCCGAGCTGTATTGGCATTTGCACTGACAGTGCTGAAAGTAACACTAAATACATCAAAGTTAGTCTAATTTGCATAATTTAAGCCAGAGAAAAAAACCTGTATGATATGTAATGTATCTCATGGTACTAAACATTCATACATTCATACAAAAAATTATTCAAATCAGAGCTTTCATATGGAAGTTCTGTACAAAAAACAGATTTCTGCATCGTCAGTACAAAATGGCAGCCATCTTTGAATTTCGAACCGCACCCCAAAACACTTGTTCTCGTCCCACAGTTATAACAAAGGTACCCAAGAAGTTTCGTAAAGATCGGTTCATAAATATGGCCTCTAGCCCGAGCCGTATCCAATTGTTGACGTACGGACAGACGGACGACGGGCCATGGCATAAGCTCAAATTTGGCTTCGCCAATGTTGAGCTAATAAACTGCCATACTATTCACAGAAAATGCCATTAAAGTAATTATTTTTTCAATTTTCGCCTCAAAAACATATTGATGCTTCATTTTCAACAGGGTTCATACAAAAATTTGCTCACAAAAGTTCAAGGGTTTTTCAAGGGCTTCTTTTTTTTCTCAGGGGCTACATATACTATTCAGCTTGTTGTATGAGCTCTAAAAATCTAAGATTCATGTGACACAGATCTGACTTTGGAAGTCAGGAAGTACTGGTACCCAAAGTGTGATCTGTGTTACAGTAATCTTGGTAAAACGTTCCATACTTTTTTATGTTTTTTTTTAACTGAGCGACACGAGCGCAACAAACAAGTAAACGGCGAGTACACATATATTTACAATGCCCAGGAAATAGCTTGGTATTCAAGGGTTTTTCAAGAGATTTCTGAAAGTTCAAGGGTTTCTCAAGGGCTAATTTCAAATTCCAGGGTTTTTCAAGAAAAAACTCATTTTCAAGGGTTTTTCAAGAGCTGTATGAACCCTGTTCAATGATGGGGTCATAAGTTATGCTTTTGAGGCAAACACCCACCCCCTTGAATTGAAACAAGTATAATTTTAAGACTATCACCCAAATTTTCCCCTGTAAGCTAATTCAGCATTTTGACCCATCATTTGCAGGGTTATATTTTCATCAAATTCACTCATGGCTGCTTCGATATAGCCCTGGCTAGTATTTATCCTGCAATTGTGGTCTGCTATTCATGTTATAAAAAGGTAGGAATATTCTAAATGGACCAACTGAAAACACAAAAAAGCAATAACACTATCAATATTCAGCGATTTCTGGTAAATATCAGCTACCTTTACCCTTTACCTAACATGAAAGGCAGATGGCACTTGCAAACAAAATTCTTGAGTAACTATTTTTATTTCCATTTTTTGCATCAAAAACATAGCTTATGACCTCTTATTGGAACAAGCTCTCTCCAATGAGAGGCCATAAGCTATGGTTTGGAGACAAAAAATGAAAATGCAATGAAAACTGAATGGTGATTTTTACAAGTAACTCTGATCGGTTTTGGTTGTTATTTTGGGTAAAGGGTTAACCAAAAATGTCACTCAAATCTTTTCAGGTTGATCACTCAAATTTTCAGTTATAATACTCACTTGGTTTGTTGTGATCAGTCAGTCTCAGATCATCAGAATCCCTAGAAGGGTAGTTATCTTCTAAGCTCAACTGTTTACCCCATACTTCACCACCACCATCTCTATGCTTTTCTTCCTTTCTATCCAGCTTTCTCCTATCATGCTTTACTTCTTTTTTCTCAGGAGTCTTCTTTGAGTCCCTATAGATGAAAAAATAATCTTACAGACTTCCAACAAATTTCTATTTTTTTCTGTTGCAATACTTATTTGGCTAACTGAATCAAGAGCAACGCAAGGCACTGGCTTCAGTAGATTCATGCATTTTCATTGATAAAATAAAGATACTAAGTACATTTCACATGCATCTGCAACATTCTTACAAAATGTTTCATAAAAATGGCAACTACTGGTTAGTTACTTTTGCAGTTAATTAATTGGCCAACAAATTCAAAATGGCTGTCACAGAAGCCATGTTCAAAATATAGTCAGAAATTAGTGTTAAGAGGCTTCATCCATGCAACACGTTATAACTAAGTTATAATTCGGGCTCCCACAAGAAGCCCATATATGAACCCAGGGACTTGGCTTTAACAAACTTGAATCTCACCCCTCAATGATGCTGCACACCAAATATCAAAACATTCCAACTGCTGGATCAGAAGAAGATTTTTAAAGAAAATTCAATTCCTCATTTTGAACAAAGTTACAATTCGAGCTCGCACAATGAGCCCAAATATGGACCTAGGGACATGGCTTGAACAAACTTGACTCTTACCCCCTAAGGATGCTGCATAAAAAATATCAAAAGCATTCATCTGCTGGATCTGAAGAAGATTTTTAAAGAAAATTCCTCATTTTGAACTAAGTTGTCATTCGGGCTCCCATAGTGAGCCCAAATATGAACCAAGGGACTTGGCTTGAACAAACTTGAATCTCAGCCCCCTAAGGCTGCTGCATGCTAAAGTTCAACCGACTGCTGAATCTGAAGAAGATTTCCAAAGAAAAATTCCTCATATTGACTAAGTTATAATTCGGGCTCCCACAGGGAACCCAAATATGGACCCAGGGACTTGGCTTTAACACACTTGAATCCCCCCCCCCCCCCCAAGGATGCTACACACCACATATCAAAACATTCCGACTGCTGGATCTGAAGAAGATTTTTTAAGAAAATTCCTCATTTCGAACTAAGTTACAATTCAAGCTCCCACAGTGAGCCCAAATATTGACCTAGGGACATGGCTTGAACAAACTTGAATCTCACCTCCCCCCCCCCCCCCCCCCCCCCCCCCCCAATGATGCTGCATACCAAAATATCAAAACATTCCGACTGCTGGATCTGAAGAAGATTTTTAAAGAAAAGTCCTCATTTTGAACTAAGTTATAATTCAGGCTCCAACAGTGAGCTCAAATATGAACCCAGGGACTTGGCTTAAACAAAATTGAATCTCACCCTCCTAAGCATGGTGCATACCCAATATCAAAAGATTCTACCTGCTGGATCTTGAGAAGATTTTCAAAGACATTTAGGAGAGGTGGTGGTGTAGGCCTTCTGCATAACATATACTGAGCCCAAATATAAACCCAGGGGGCCAATTTGAACAAACTTGAATCAGATCCACCCCACAAACTTGCATACCAAATATCAAAAGATTCTGCCTGCTGGATCTGGAGAAGATTTTTTAATGTTTTCCCATTGCCTACAGTGTTAAAAAGTGCCGACTCAGCACTTTTTCAAAGTCCCGAAACTGTACCCTATGATAAAACCGATGGCAATTTTTTTTTACCAATCCTTTCTGTTGGTCCTAAGGAAGCTTCACACCAAATAAAAATTCTCGGCGCCGTGCAGTTGTGGAGATATGGGCGTTTTAATTTTTTCTATTTTTAGCTCCTGCGGTTCCCACAGGGCATAAATCAAGTACTTATAACGCAATAATGCCTCATATTAAATTTGGCTCAAATCGGCCTCTGGGTTCAGAAAATAGAAATTTTTGGTGGGGCAAAAATTCTTGCCCCTCTCAGAACAAAGGTAAATATTACCCGTCAAACTTCTCTTGAATAAACTGGAGTCTACACCTCAAATAGGAGCTGCATACCAAATATCAAGTCTCTGCTATGGCTGGTTCATGAGAAGATTTTTTAAAATTTTGAGCATTTTGGCCCCACCCAACTCCACAATATGAGCAGAAATCCAATTTGAAGAAAAACCCAAATGCCCCTATATAACCACTTCTTACATGAAATTTAATTAAAATGTGGCCAGTGGTTTAGGAGAAAGAGGCTCAAACACCACCTTCACACAGGACGACGGACGGACGGATGAAGAGTGATAAGAAAAGCTCACCCTGACTTTCAGTCAGGTAGGCTAAAAATTGGTTTAAAAACTCAGGAGAGGTGCACAAACGAATTTCGCACAGAAATCAATAATGAAAGTGTCAATGACACTGTAGCTCAACTTGACAAACTTGAACTTGGTAAGTTATAAATGAAACGGCAAAATTGAGGATCATTGGTACCAATGTTATTTGAAATTTCAACATAACAGCATTGTGTGTGCACAACATTAGAGTAATCCATGAATTTTTAAATGTAAACTGTAAGACTGGCTAAAGGAAGAATGTTGATACACAAATGCAGTATGTTCAGAGGCTGTTGTAAATGGCAACTTTTTTCACAGAAATGAATGCTAATCAATAGCTCTTATCTAAAGTTCTTGCCTAATGAGCACACCAAGTTCAAAAACAATCCTATGATAAATGAGGCCTGTTGGCCATGTCAAAGAATGTTGATGCACAAATGCAATAAATTCAAAGATTGTTGCTAACAGCAACAGCTTATAATGGAAATGAAAAGAAAATCAATGGCTCCTCCTATCTTTGTTACCCTGCATAAGCATACAAAGTTTCAAAACAATCTGATAATGAATGTGCCCTCAGAGGCATGCCAAAGGAAGATGTTAATACACAAATGCACCAAGTAGAAGGTCATTGCTTGTGTCAATGTTTTTTTTTTATGGAAATTCATAAATATACCCTGCAGAGAATGCAAAAGGGATAAGTTGATGCACAAATGCAGTAAGTTCAAAGGCTGGTGATAATGACAATTTTTTATGGAAATGAAAAAAAGCAATAGCTCACATATAGAGGTCACCCCGAACACATATACCAAGTTTCAAAAGTGATCCGATCATAAATGTGCCCTGAAGGGTGTGTTAAAGGGAAATATTGAGGTCTGACTAAACTAAGTTCTTAGAACGTTGGCCGTGGCAACATTTTTAAACGGAAATGGAAGAAAATAGATAGCTCCCATCTAGAGGTCAATTCAAACAAGCATACCAGATTCCAAAGCAATCCTATCATAAATGTGACCTGTAGGGTGTGCCAAAGGGAAATATTGAGGTCTGACTAAACTAAGTTCTAAGATCGTTGGCCACGGCAACATTTTTTGATGGAAATTGAAGAAAATCGATAGCTCCCATCTAGACGTCTCCCGAAACAAGCATACCAGGTTTCAAAGCAATCCGATCATAAATGTGCCCTGTAGGGTGTGCCAAAGGGAAATATTGAGGTCTGACTAAACTAAGTTCTAAGAACATTAGCCACGGCAACATTTTTTGACGGCATTTGAAGAAAATCGATAGCTCCCATCTAGAGGACACCCCAAACAAGCATACCAAGTTTCAAAGCGATCCAATCATAAATGTGCCCTGTAGGGTGTGCCAAAGGAAAATATTGAGGTTTGACTAAACTAAGTTTGAAGAAAATCGATAGCTCCCATCTAGAGGTCACACCAAACAAGCATACCAAGTTTCAAAGCGATCTAATCATAAATGTGCCCTGTAGGGTGTGCCAAAAGGAAATATTGAGGTTTGACTAAACTATGTTCTAAGAACATTGTCCGCGGCAACATTTTTTGATGGAAATTGAAGAAAACCGATAGCTCCAATCTAGAGGTCACCCCAAACAAGCATACCAAGTTTCAAAGCAATCTGATCATAAATGCGACCTGTGAGGTGTGCCAAAGGAAATTGTGGACGTACGTACTAACGTACTAACATACGTACGTACGTACGCCGACGGACGAGAAGTGATGGCAGTAACTCAGCTTGACTTTGTCAAGTTGAGCTAAAAATGTCAGATTCTGATCTTGTCAGGGCAGGAGCAGCAGTTTAGTTAGTTTATTGACTTGTACTGTATACACAATATTTTTGTGGTTTTTCCCCAGTTCTCAGTGGAGAAAACTGGAACCAACCCTTACCAGATTCTCAAAAAACAAGTGTTTTGCTGACAGTACCGATCTTCATGCAGACAGGAGGGGCATTGGATTAAGAATTAGAAAATAGCATCTGGTGGCCACATATTTCCATCCTCTCATAGACCATTCCTGCGAAGTTTGGTTCACGTTGGCTCAGTAGTTTCAGAGAAGATGAAAATGAGATTTCCTATAGGGTTTCTATAGTAACTATAAGCTGCAATTGTGGCCATGTTTACATCCCGATCAACATTAAATGAGGATCGTTGGAAGAGGAGGTCCCAGTCATCACTTATGTGAAGTATCAAAACATTTGGCCTGGCAGTTTCAGAGTAGAAGATTTCTGAAAATCCACCTATCAGAATCAAAGAATGCCTCTGACAGCCATGTTTTTCAACCCACAGGAACAAACTGAGGATCGTTTGTAGAGGACCTCCCATACCATCCCTGCCAGGTTTGGTTCACGTCGGCTCAGCCGTTCCGGAGATGATGAAAATGTGATTTCCAATAGGGTTTCTATATTAACTATAAGCCACAATTGTGGCCATGTTTGCAACCCGATCAACATTAAATGAGGATCGTTGGTAGAGGGGGTCCCAGTCATCATTTATGTGAAGTTTCATTTGGCCCGGCAGTTTCAGAGAAGATTTTTGAAAATCCACCAACCAGAATCAAAGAATGCCTCTGGAAGCCATGTTTTTCATCGGGAACAAAATGATCAACATTAAATGAGGATCATTGGTAGAGGGGGTCCCATTCATCATTTATGTGAAGTATCAAAACATTTCTATAGTGACTATAAGCCACAATTGTAGCCATGTTTGCAACCCTATCAACATTAAATGAGGATCATTGGTAGAGGGGGTCCCAGTCATCATTTATGTAAAGTATCAAAACATTTTGCCTGGCAGTTTCAGAGAAGATTTTTGAAAATCTTCCAATCAGAATCAAATAATGACTCTGGCGGCCATGTTTTTCAACCCACGAGAACAAAATGAGTATTGTTTGTAGAGGACCTCCCATAGGCTATCCCTGCCAGGTTTGTTTTCACGTCTCCTCGGTTTTTCCAGAGAAGAAGAGGAAAATGTGATTTCCCATAGGGTTTCTACAGTAACTATGAGCCGCAATTGCAGCCATGTTTGTAACCCAATCAACATTAAATGAGGATCGTTGGTAGAGGGAGACCCAGTCATCATTTTATGTGAAGTTTCATTTGGCCCGGCAGTTTCAGAGAAGATTTTTAAAAATCCACTAACCCGAATCAAAGAATGCCTCTGGAAGCCATGTGTTTCATCCGGCGGGAACAAAAAGAGGATTGTTTGTAGAGGACTTCCCATAGACCATTCCTGCCGAGTTCGGATCACACCGGCTCAGCGGTTACAGAGATGATGATGAAAATGTGAAAAGTTTAGACGCCAGACGACGACGGACGCCAAGTGATGAGAAAAGCTTTTAGGCCAGGTGAGCTAAAAACAAGTGCATCGCCAAGGGTGGCTATGCCCCTGCGCCTCACTGTCAAGCATAAGTTTCTAGTCATTTATCTTTGTTGATACTGAATTAATAAATATCTTATCTTATCTTATCTCCATTAAACCATAGCACCAATACAGCAGGCCCACCAAATGTGTCTATGGGACATCAATGCCCCTGCTTCATGATAAAACTTTATTTAGAAGTTAATTTGGTCCAAAAAGGGGCCATAAAACTCAGATAAAAATTATTGCCCCACACTCAGAATCAAACCTGTCTGGTATATTGTCTACAGTTAGCTATATTCCAAGTTTGATTGAAATCAGGACACCTATAGCTCAAGTTACCATCGTGGAAAACAATATCAACATGTCTTGTTAAGTCGGAAAAGGCCATAACTCTACCAAAAAAATATCGGATCAAGCCCATTCATTACCAATCACAACTTGTATTATGTTGTTATAAACCTGTGTTTAAATTTTATTTCATTTTGTTCAGTCAATTTAAGTTATCATCCGGAAACCATATTCGGGACGCAGTACCTACGTACGGACAAAGGTAACACTTAATGTGCCTTCGCCAAATTGGCAGGGACATAAAAATCAAACCTAAACAAACAGAAAAACAGTTTTGGCAAATAAAACAACAAGTCTAGTCACTTACTTGACTGAATTTCTCTCCATACGCTTTCTTATTTCTGTTTCTTCCTTATCATCAAAATCATCAAATGGATCCTTTTGAACAACAGCTCTGCGATTTTCAAATGTGTCAGCTTTTGATGTGTCTACGGGAGTGCTAGGAACGTCATTCACATCTGGATCATCATACTTTTCATCAAATTCCCTACAATTTCATAATATTTTTTGAAATATGCAGAGAAAAAAGATTGGATATCGTACTGGAAAATAAAATTCAATTTTTCTTTTCAACAAGCCAATATAAAAAAAGACTTGAAATAAAAACTGTGCCATCAACTAATACCAATGCCTAAAGTACAAAGTTTAACACTTAACACATTGGTAGTGGAACAGAATGTTCTCCAATCACTATTTTTCTCCTGTTTAACCATGAATTGAACCAATTATATCTTACATACACCATCCAGAGCTCACTGAGGTATATTTGGTTAAATATCAAACTGCATTATGGGAAATATTTGCTGTTGAAAACTTTTCCATTTTGACGTAAGAGTGCAGAGGGTTAATATGCTGATTTATTAATAAGAATTACATCATGTCGCATTTATCAACAAAACTCTCCAAATGCAATATTGTATTGAGGGATCAGAAAGATGGAGGCAAAAAGTAAGCGACACCTTGCACATGTGTGCACAGTGCAATGACTGTCAACAAAAAGGCTCTGAAAATAATCTGTTTTTCAACCTCCAATCCCTGCACACATCCCAAGTTAGGCTTGAGATTATGTTAAAAATTGACAAAAGGAAGTCCATCTGAAAAGAACACCTAGGTTGATGAAAGTTTTTAGATGAAATTTGGTGAAATATTAATTTTTCATGGAAGCCATCAGTTGTGTGAAGAAATGGAGAGAAATGTCAACACGAAAATGATTGGGACAGAGTTTTTTTTGTTGTCAAATTAAGGCTTTCTGAAAGTGTATTATTATACACTCACAAACAGAAGATACAATCATTAATGAAAACAGAACATTTGATTAAAATAAAATTATTTTTTTCTACTAAATATCATAAGATTTTGTCTGGTGGATCAAGATCTTTGAGGACTATTCCTCATATTACACGAAGTTTTGCACTAACAATGGCTAACCATGACCGTGACAGTTTTACGGGTGGAGGAAGCCGGAGTACCCGGAGAGAACCACAGAGCAATGCGAGCAACTGTCAGCTCCCCAACATACCAACTCCACACAAGCAGGGTTAGCATTGGTTGAAGACAGGTGCACCATCGACATGCAGTACGCCTTAGTACACAGCGTCACCGTGCCCCCACGTGGGCAATGGGGGTGATGTGTCTCGCCCAAGGACACAACGCGGTTGCCGCAGGTGGGATTCGAACCGAGGACCTCTTGGCTTGCAGTCTGCACCTCTACCAACTGAGCCACCGCGCCCCCTTGCAATAAGTTAAAATTTGAACTCTACAGGGAGTCGAAATATGAACCCATTGAATTGATTTGAGCATACCAGAATCCATCCACAAAGGATTGTGTATGTAAGATTTTTAGAGCATTTTCTTCATATTGCAGTTAAAATTTGGGCTCCCATGAAAATGTTTTTTTTTCACCACACATCAAGTACATGAATACCACTACACACCAAATTCAGTTCAAATTAGCCAACCAGTTTGAAAGTTGAAATTTGGATGGGGCCAATAATTTGCTCCTTCCAGCACGAACCCATATATTGCCAGAGAAACTTACTTTGCTCATACTTGAATCTTAAGCACATAAGGAAATTACATACCAAATTTCAAAGCACCGTGACTGGTGGTTCAAGAGATTTTTGAAGAATTTTGGGCACTTCAATGTTAGAAAAGTTTGGTCAAGTGTCGATTTACTAAATGAAAGTGTCAATGCCACTGTAGCTTAACTTGTGTGTTGTGTTTGATGAAAAGGATAATGTTCAATGTTCATGAAAGGATTATGAAATAAGACAAGAATTGTGATAATTGGGAATATGTTCATTTCTGTTCCCTGTATGCTATGTTTTTGATAAAAAATAATACGAGGTGTACACTGTACTAAAGAGCTGAGGGGTGGGTTAATATGACTTCACAGTTAATGTGTGTGGCCCTAACAGTTAATGTATGTCAACCGAAGTTACCAAGTTACAGTAAAATTATTCCAAAACGAGTCATCCTATCAAGTCAGATTGAAATCCCTTTATAAATAAGGCCTGTAGACTGTGCTAAAGGTTTTCGGGCTTCGAGCCCCTGTAGCCGTCAGTTTCCCAAATACATCCAAAGGGGACGTTCTCATCAAGACATTATATGAAGTCAACCCACCAAGTTACAATGAAATTCCTCAATAAATATGACCTGTAGAGTGTGCTAAAGGTTTTCAGGTTTTGGGCTCAGGCAGTCGTCACTGACGGCAGATCACGCTCAAATGGGGAAATTCTCATCTAGACATCATAAGGAGTCATCCTACCAAGTTACAAAGAAATACCTCCATATTAAACATGACCTGCAGACTGTGCTACAAGTTTTTGGGTTTCAGACTTGGGCAGCCATCACGGTTGACAGATCATGCCCAAAAGGGGACGTTCTCATCTAGGCATTATACAGAGGCATCCTACCAAGTTACAATGAAATCCCTTCATAAATATGACCTGTAGACTGTGCTAATGGTTTTCAGGTTTTGGGCTCGGGCAGCCATACCGGTTGACCAATCGCGACCAAAAGACGTTCTCATCTAGACATGACCCCAAACCTGCATATGAAATTTTGTGATGATCAGACAAGAACTGCAGGGTGTAGCCCGTGCTAAAGGAAAATATGAACAGACTCACAGACTAACAGACTTCCGCACGCGTGATGGCAATAGCTTATCTTGACTTTGTCAAGTTAAGCTAAATTAAAATGTCAATGACACTGTAGCTCAACTTGTTAAGACATGTACATGTACAGTATGTGACACAGCTATGACAAACATCTAGGTAATGACCTGATAACAAAGGTACATTTCAAGTATTGTAACGGTCTGTACATAAATACTGACTGTTGCCTGTAACAAATGTATAGGTAAAGTATTGTAAAGATGGGTGACAGTCAGATGCTAAACTAGAAAAGAAATCTTGGGAGTCCCAGAGTGGGTCTGACTGAACCCCAAAATATTTGTTCTAACAGCACAGTGATAACAAAGGCACCCCAAACTCGTTCCTGTCCCAAGGTGAAAACAAAGGTACCCAAGAAGTTTTGTGAAGATCAGTTCATAAATACGAGCTGTATAGAAGTTGTGACAAAAAACTGATTGGACTTAATTTCGGTACAAAATGGCCACTGGCAGCCATCTTGAATTTTGGACTGCACCCAGAAACACTCGTTCTCGTTCAAAGGTGATAACAAAGGTACCCAAGAAGTTTCATGAAGATCGGTTGATAAATACAGCCTCTAGCCCGAGCTGTATTGACATGTGCACTTACAGTGTATAAGTAGCACAGAATAAATCAAAATTCATCTCATTTACATAATTTCTGCATGAGAAAAAAAACCCGTACTATATGTGATGTATTCCATGTTACTAAACATTCATACAAAAATTGATTCAAATCAGAACTTTCATACAGAAGTTCTGTACAAAAGACTGATTGCACGAATTTTGGTACAAAATGGCTGCTGGTGGCCATCTTGAATTTCGGGCCACACCCAAAAACACTCGTTCTCATACCACGGTGATAACAAAGGTACCCAAGAAATTTCGTAAAGATCGGTTCATAAATACGGCATCTAGCCTGAGCCGTATAGAAGTTGTGTACAAAAATAGGCCGATGAAATCGTCAGATGTGTACCCATATGTGCAACTTGTAGAAAGCAGAATGACAGAGGGCCACCACGGATGCTGACATTATGTACACCATACAAGGTATGGGTACATATAGAAATGGATTGGAGGAGTGTCTAATTTGATGGATAAAGAGTTAATATCTCCGGATCAAATTATCAGATTTACATAAAAAACTATACAGCACAGCACATCAGTAACCTGAATAAATATATAAAAAAAACATGACAATCGGATTGATCTTTTTTGAGTTATCTCATGCCAAAGGGATTGGAGGAATTTTCAATTTGAAGGATAAAGGGTTAATATCTCCGGATCAAATTATCAGATTAACACCAAAAACTATACAGCTCGGCACATCAGTAACCGGAACACAAATATAAAGTAACTTGACAATCCAAGCAATATTTTTCAAGTTATCGAATGCCAAAGGGATTGGAAGAATTTTCAATCTGAAGGATAAAGGGTTAATATCTCAGGATCAAAATAACAGATTTACACCAAAAACGATACAGCTCACCACATCAGTAACCTGAACACAAATATAAAGTAACTTGACAATCTAAGTAATATTTTTCAAGTTATCGAATGCCAAAGGGATTGGAGGAATTTTCAATTTGAAGGATAAAGGGTTAATATCTCGGGATCAAATCATCAGATTTACACCAAAAACTATACAGCTCGGCACATCAGTAACCTGAACACAAATATAAAGTAACTAGACAATCCAAGCAATATTTTTCAAGTTATCGAATGCCAAAGGGATTGGAGAAATTTTCAATTTGAAGGATAAAGGGTTAATATCTCAGGATCAAAATAACAGATTTACACCAAAAACTATACAGCTCACTACATCAGTAGCCTTAACACAAATATAAAGTAACTTGACAATCCAAGCAATATTTTTCAAGTTATCGAATGCCAAAGGGATTGGAGGAATTTTCAATTTGAAGGATAAAGGATTAATATCTCGGGATCAAATCATCAGATTTACACCAGAAACTATACAGCTTGGCAAATCAGTAACCTGAACACAAATATAATAAAGTAACTAGACAATCCAAGCAATATTTTTCAAGTTATCGAATGCCAAAGGGATTGGAGGAATTTTCAATTTGAAGGATAAAGGGTTAATATCTCAGGATCAAATTATCCGATTTACACCAAAAGCTATACAGCTTGGCACATCAGTAACCTGAACACAAATATAAAGTAACTTGACAATCCATGCAATATTTTTCAAGTTATCGAATGCCAAAGAAATGGATTCGGACGCCGGACGGACGGACAAAGGATGGGCGAACGACGGATGGTCACCCCATATGCCGGCATTATGTGTACCATACATAGTATGGGTCCACATAAAAAACTGATTAGACCTAATTTCGGTACAAAATGGCCACTGGCAGCCATCTTGAATTTTGGACCGCACCCAGAAACACTCGTTCTCGTCCCAAGGTGATAACAAAGGTACCCAAGACATTTTGTGAAGATTGGTTCATAAATACTGACTCTAGCCCGAGCCGTATTGACATGTGTACTTATTGTGTGTAAGTAGCACTGAAAAAAATCAAAGTTCATCTAATTTGCATAATTTCTGCACGCGAAAAAAACCCGTATTATATGTGATGTATCCCATGGTACTAAACATTCACACCAAAAATTATTCAAATCAGCGCTTTCATATGGAAGTTCTGTGCAAAAAGCTGATTGCATCTAATTTGGTACAAAATAGCTTCCATCGGCCATCTTGAATTTCGGACCGGACCCAAAAACACTCGTTCCCGTCCCACGGTGATACCAAAGGTAACCAAGAAGTTTCGTAAAGATCGGTTCATAAATACGGCCTCTACCTCGAGCCGTATTGGCATTTGCACTTACAGTGCTGAAATTAACACTAAATACATCAATGTTAGTCTAATTTGCATAATTTACGCACAAGAAAAAAACCTGTATTATATGTGATGTATCGCATGGTACTAAATATTCATACAAAAAATTATTCAAATCAGCGCTTTCTCATGAAAGTTCTGCGCAAAAATCTGATTGTACCTAATTTTGTACAAAATGGCTGCCAGCAGCCTACTTGAATTTCGGATCGGACCCAAAAACACTCATTCTCGTCCCATGGTCATAACAGAGGTACCCAAGAAGTTTTGTAAAGATCGGTTCATAAATACGGCCTCTAGCCCGAGCTGTCTTGAATTGTTGATGGACAGACAGCTAGACGGACGACAGACAACTGGCCATGGCATAAGCTCAAATCTGGCTTCGCCCAAGTTGAGCTAAAAATGAAAGTGTCAATGACACTGTAGCTCAACTTGTGTAATACAAGTACATGTATAGTATGTGACACAGCAATGACACATATCTAGGTAATGACCTGATAACAAAGGTACATATAAAGTATTGTAACAGTTTGTACATAAATGCTGACCGTAGCCTGTAACAAATGTATAGGTAAAGTATTGTAAAGGTGGGCGACAGTTAGATGCTAAACTAGAAAAGAAATCTTTGAGTCCCAGAGTGGGTCTGACTGAACCCAAAAATATTTGTTCTCATTGCAAAGCGATAACAAAGGCACCCCAAAAAACTTGTTCTCGTCCCAAGGTGATAAGAAAGGTACCCAAGAAGTTTCGTGAAGATCGGTTCATAAATACAGCCTCTAGCCCGAGCCGTATTGACATGTGCACTTACTGTGTATAAGTTGCACTGAATAAATCAAAGTTCATCTAATTTGCATAATTTCTGCACGAGAAAAAAACCCATATAATATGTGATGTATTCCATGTTACTAAACATTCAGACAAAAATTTATTTGAATCAGAACTTTCATACAGAAGTTCTGTACAAAAAAACTGATTGCACTAACTAAGGTACAAAATGGCTGCTGGTGGACCGCACCCAAAAACACTCGTTCTCGTCCCACAGTAATAACAAAGGTACTCAAGAAGTTTCATACAGATCGGTTCATAAATACGGCCTCTAGCCCGAGCCGTACTGAATTGTTGACGGATGGATGGACAGACGTACAATGGGCCACGGCATAACCTCAAATTTGACTTGCATCAAAGTTGAGCTAAAAATGTAAATTAAGGCCATTAAGAAATGAAAGTGTCAATGACACTGTAGCTCAACTTGACAAACTTGAACTTGGTAAGTTATAAATGAAATGGCAAAATTGAAGATCATTGGGACCAATGTCAGTTTTTTTGCCAGTGGCAACATTTTTTTACAGAAACCGAAGAAAATCGATGGCTCCCATCTAGAGGCCTCCCCAAACAAGCATGCCAGGTTTCAAAGCAATCCGATCATAAATGTGTCCTGTAGGGTGTACAAATGGGAAATATTGTGGTCTGACTAGACTAAATTCTAAGAACGTTGGCCGTGGCAACATTTTTTGACGGAAATGGAAGAAAAAAGGGAAATATTGTGGTCTGACTAGACTAAATTCTAAGAACGTTGGCCGTGGCAACATTTTTTGACGGAAATGGAAGAAAATCAATAGCTCCCATCTAGAGGTCACAGCTCCCATCTAGAGGTCACCGTAAATAAGCATACCAGGTTTCAAAGCAATCTAATCATAAAAGAGCCCTGTAGGGTGAGCCAAAGGGAAATATTGTGGTCTGACTAAACTAAGTTCTAAGAATGTTGGCTGCGGCAACATTTTTTGATGGAAATTGAAGAAAATCGATAGCTCTCATCTGGAGGTCACCCCAAACAAGCATGAAAGGTTTCAAAGCAATCCGATCATAAATGTGCCCTGTAGGGTGTGCCAAAGGGAAATATCGAGTCTTCTGACTAAACCAAGTTCTAAGAACGTTGGCCGCGGCAACATTTTTTGATGGAAATTGAAGAAAATCGATAGCTCCCATCTAGAGGTCTCCCCAAACAAGCATACCAGATTTCAAAGCAAACAAATCATAAATGTGCCCTGTAGGGTGTGCCAAAGGGAAATATTGTGGTCTGACTAAACTGAGTTCTAAAAATGTTGGCAGCGGCAACATTTTTTGACAGAAATTGAAGAAAATCGATAGCTCCCATCTAGAGGTCTCCCCAAACAAGCATACCAGGTTTCAAAGCAATCTGATCATAAATGGGCCCTGTAGGGTGTGCCAAAGGGAAATATTGAGGTCTGACTGAACTAAGTTCTACGAACGTTGGCCATGGCAACATTTTTTGCCGCAAATTGGAGAAAATCGATAGCTCCTATCTAGAGGTCACCCTAAATAAGCATACCAGGTTTCAAAGCAATCAAATCATAAATGTGCCCTGTAGGGTGTGCCAAAGGGAAATATTGTGGTTTGACTAAACTAAGTTCTAAGAACGTTGGCTGCGGCAACATTTTTTGACAGAAATTGAAGAAAATCGATAGCTCCCATCTAGAGGTCACCCCAAACAAGCACGCTAGGTTTCAAAGCAATCCGATCATAAATGTACCCTGTAGGGTGTGCCAAAGGGAAATATTGAGTCTTCTGACTAAACTAAGTTTTAAGAACGTTGGCCGCGGCAACATTTTTTGACAGAAATTGAAGAAAATCGATAGCTCCCATCTAGAGGTCACCCCAAACAAGCACGCTAGGTTTCAAAGCAATCCGATCATAAATGTACCCTGTAGGGTGTGCCAAAGGGAAATATTGAGTCTTCTGACTAAACTAAGTTTTAAGAACG
The DNA here is from genome assembly GCA_031216915.1 of Pictodentalium vernedei. Taxonomy (NCBI): domain Eukaryota; kingdom Metazoa; phylum Mollusca; class Scaphopoda; order Dentaliida; family Dentaliidae; genus Pictodentalium; species Pictodentalium vernedei. Next base: position 101,775,149 of record CM062291.1, read on the forward strand.
TTGGCCGCGGCAACATTTTTTGACAGAAATTGAAGAAAATCGATAGCTCCCATCTAGAGGTCTCCCCAAACAAGCATACTAGGTTTCAAAGCAATCTGATCGTAAATGTACCCTGTAGGGTGTGCCAAAGGGAAATATTGAGGTCTGACTAAACTAAGTTCTACGAACGTTGGCCGTGGCAACATTTTTTGCCGGAAATTGAAGAAAATCGATAGCTCCCATCTAGAGGTCACCCTAAATAAGTGTATCAGGTTTCAAAGCAATCAAATCATAAATGTGCCCTGTAGGGTGTGCCAAAGGGAAATATTGTGGTTTGACTAAACTAAGTTCTAAGAACGTTGGCCGCGGCAACATTTTTTGACGGAATTTGAAGAAAATCGATAGCTCCCATCTAGAGGTCACCCCAAACAAGCATAAGAAGTTTCAAAGTAATCTGATCATAAATGCGACCTGTGAGGTGTGCCAAAGGAAATTGTGGACGTACGTACTAACATACTAACGTACTAACATACTAACATACTAACGTACGTACGTACGTACGCCGACGGACGAGAAGTGATGGCAATAGCTCAGCTTGACTTTGTCAAGTTGAGCTAAAAATGTATGTTCTAAGGCAATTGTGCCTCAAATCTTTGATGAGGGAGGGAGACTTTTTTAAATTTTTTATTCTGAAATCTGAAAAAGATACCCCAAAAAATCTAGTCACATTTAAGGAAAAATCTTTCACATGTATGACCAGGAATTCGGATGAAACAGAAAATTCAGCAGAAGCAATGAAACTTTTACAGATATTGTCCATATCTAACGGCACCGAGTACCCAGCTAAATACCTGGTTCTTTGTACTGCACAACCAGAGCCTACACATTTACCCAGTTTTGACAGTTGTTTGCTGATAATACCCATTTGTCAACCTTGATACATGAACATGCTATTAAAACATGAGACTCAAAATATTGTGTTCTTTTTAATAGTGTACTTACTCATTCCCACTATGGCCCTTTCTGCGAGGTTTTATACACTTATATAATAATCTCATGCTTCACTGATAGTGGCACACTACGAGTACTCACACATGATATTCATTTACCCTCATTAAGAAAAGGGTCCAAGGCCCATGCTCTTTGGAGGACTTATCTTAAGGGCAGAAACTGGAATTTTTTTTAAGAGAAGGAGAAACATGAGAATCTGTCTGCCGTGTCAATAAGTTCACCAAGCTCAGCATTAAGAAATACTTTTTGCTGCAAACTGCCTGCTTTGCAAATGTAGCACCCTGGAGTTACACCTTTCAAATGTTCAGAAATTTTTACAATTTTCCCAAACTCTGGACTAGTGTCATCACATATACTGCGAAATGCTTCAATCAACTTGGTTGTTGACAACATGCCAAAGAGGCTCCATTTCAGGATTATGAGCAATTACAAAGTAAAATATGGAGGAAAATGTGAACAGGAAGTTGAAATACTAGAGAAATGTGTACTGGTGCCTTTGTTCAAAATTCCGATCCGAAAATACGGACCAGGCAAAAAAAATTTGACCACTCGGGAAATTTTTTCTTTTGACTGGGTATTAAACAGTTTTTATGCAGAGGAAATTTAATGATGCGGGTGGTGCCTGGAAGCAGACTTTTTTTTTAAAACGGCCTAAATTGGGGCTAACTTAGGCAAAATAAGTTGGGCAAGGCTTGTACACAAAAAACATTTCTTTTTATTGTCCTGTGAGGTCACACACCAAAAATACCATGAATTGGTTGGTAATCACTGGAAAAAAGAGTAGGGCAATAACTCTGACAATTTTTTCGGCGGATAACGGTGGTCATTGGACTTGAGGTAGACATTGTTCCCTAAGAGATATATACCACAAAAAATTGATATTTGGTTACTAATGTTTAAGTTATTCCATAAACAAGCATTAAACAATAATTTTTTAGCAAAGGGCAATAACTCCCATAATTTTCATCGGATATAACTGGTCCTCGAACTTGATGTAGACACTGTTGCTATAGAGACATTGTTGCTGTAGACATATACCAAAAAGAATTGAAATCTGTTAACTATTCAAGTTATGCCATAAAACTCTGGAGGTGTGGATGGACAGAGGTCTTTGCTATATCCCTACCTTGCTGGGGGGGGGGGGGGGATTACTATAATCCCTGATGGGTACGGGTGTGGGACGGGAACGTTTCACCCGAGGGCAAGATATTTGGGCCAGACACGAGGTTTGCCGAGTGTCTGGACCAAATATCTTGTCCCGAGGGTGAGATTTTCCCATCCCACACCCGTACCCTTCAGGGATTATTTTTCTCCCCCCACCATACAGCGGTAACGTTAGCCAGAGGTAATCGGCGGTCACGTGCTGATATAATCAATTCATTTGGTATTCATTGTTTTGAAAAACTAATGACACCATCGGAAACAGCATGCAAAAGTTATGTATATACCAAAGGTATATACCACAAAATCAATTAGGAACGGTGGCATCTTGGGATCTAAAGAGTTTTAGAGCATCAAACTTTGAGCACACGGCATTCTTATGACGTCAATATGAATTAGTTTGTAGCAAAAAACTGATACGATATGCATAACGTCATAATAATGTTATAAATGTATAACGTCACGTGGGTGGGGTGGGATACATCTGTTTAATCCACAGCTACGTCACTTTTCCTTTGTTCTGTTGATGTTTTATCGTACAAATATATCGCCATAATGTACTGTAAAAGGTGATAAGCCCAGATATTTGGACGGTACAAATATCTGGACAAAAGATCATTGTTTGTTGAGTTAAGTGAGATTGATTAACACAGAAAGACATTGTCGCGAGTGTTGCAAACATTGAAGAGAGGAAACTCTTCCAGTCCTGTTTATATCGCTTTATCGTTAATTTTCACACATTCAGAAATATTTGATTCGCTCAGTTATGGGAGTGTGCGTGTGGTGAAGGGGGGGGGGGGGGGGGGGTGGGGGAGTGATTGTTTACAACAGGTGTGTAAGAAGCATTGTGCACTCGGAGGACCGGCCATAGAAGGGAACTAGCACACTGATATTTGTTATTGGTGGCCTACGAACCTCTGCGTCTGATATGGTGCCCTAAGCTATTTTTGGAACTAAAACATTCTACTCGGAGAAAGAAAACGCATTGTTTGCTACTTTTCTGACCAATTCACCAAACAGGTGAAGATTGTTTCGTCCCGGTGAAGAAACATGTTAACTCTTTACCCAACTTAACGCCAAACACCACACAGTGCTATATCCATTACATCTTCATTAAACTGTTATTATGTTTTGAATTGTTGTCTTAGAAATATAGATTATGGTCCATCATTCGAACGACCTTATTGAGCTCGTTCCAATGAGGGGCAATAAGTTATGTTTTTAAGACAAAATCTGAGAATTAGTTTAAACATCTTCTAACCGCGTTGGATAAAGGGTTAATTATTTTGTGAATTGTTTGCACTTTTTAGATAAATCATACGAGGTATCTTTGATCATACTTTAGGAGTAAACAGCATGTGTACCCCATTTCTTCCACAACCCAAGAGCATTGTAAGCCCGCCCCCTCCCACCCCTTCCACTCACAACCCTTAAAAATTATTTTGGCATGGTATCTCTCTCTCGTTCCCACTGTCTCTGTGTGTGTGTGTCTCTCTCTCTCTTTTGTCGTTTGGCAATTGTTGAACTTGTATTTGCGAAAGTGTTAAATCGTCTATTTCATCGGTATGCCAAATTGTTTTGTTTTCAGCATCTTCTACTGCCTGACTGAATACAAAATCTTCCCCGTCATCACCATTACACATGATTCCACTCTTCAGATATCGAATATTTGTTAAAAATATGGGTTTAGAAATAGATACTTTAAAATTTGTGTGTACACAGTCGTTAACTCGCGAATATTATTAAATTTGCAATTGGGATATCACATTGCTCACACAATCACTCGCACGGATGACAATGTGATGCATGTTCAGTTTATATCAATCGTACTGTCACACTTACACTTAACATATCTATTGTATATTCAGTGGACGTTTCAGATAAGAAACAATGAGATATATCCATTTAATTTTTGGAGGGGGGGGGGGGGGGGGGCGATAAGTAATTGTAAAACGCATTTTGACCATATTTTCACTTAAAATAAATTAGGCCAATTTTTTGTTGTTGACATTCCTTAATAGGAAAGGGCTGTGGATTAAAATAGATATACCACACTTTTTGTGATGTATGGCGAGATAATTGTAGTTTGCAGGAGTCCTGTGCTATTGGACTCGGCCAACGGCCTCGTCCAATACCACAGGACACCTGCAAACTGTACAATTATCTCACCATACATCACAAAAAGTGTGGTATATCTATTACCTCTCCCTGCTATCTCCCCCTGGACAGACATATGTTACACATGCAGTGGGGGGAGAAATAAAAACTGAAGGGTCATAACTCCAGAAAAACTGGTAGGCAAAGCTGATATGCAAACTCTTTTCACTTAATCATCTCCTGAGCCTACATGATGAAAATATTTGAAATCCATTGGTAATTGTTGAAATTAATCCCAGATAACTTTTGGTCATATGCAAACTTGCTTGAAAAATTATAAGTTGAAGGGGCATAACTCCTGGAAAACTGGGTGGACAAAGCTGATATGCAAACTTGTTTCCCTTAAACATCCTGTGAGTCCACATATCAGAAATATTTGAAATCCGTTGGTAATTGTTGAAATTAACCCAGATGACTTTTGGTCATATGCAAACTCACTTGACAATTTTCACTGGGCACAGAGCGACGTTTGGTGGGGTATTAATAAATTTATAGCCAGATATACACGCATGCTCTGTGGCTGTACAAAATTGCAAAATGCCCTATGGAAAGAAAAGTTAAAGGATTAACCGATTTACAGCATTACAGCTCAATGCACAAATTTTATACGAAGAAAAATCATGTCACTGTTGGTATTTCCCTTCAAATATCTTCTCTCAGCATTCGTTTTCAGAGTCGTGGATATAATGCATGAATGTATGTACATGTGCAGTAAAACCTGCCCTGAGAGACCATTGTCTTGAGAGACCACCTGCTTTGAGAGACCACTGTGGTCATGCACCATTTGGTTTCACTCTATAATGGGCCTGTCATGAGAGATCACCTATCTTGAGAGACCACAAAACTGTGGCAAAAACTCAGTTTTTCACCTGTTTTGAGAGACCAGAAAATCAATTTTTTTTGCAATTTCAGAGTATTAAAATCAATTAAGATCAATGCAATGTGTACTGAAATCAATAGTTCAAAAATGTAACCAGAACATCTGCCCAAAAGGGAAATAAAATGGTTTCGCACACCGAAGGCGTGCAGGGATGCTGTGGGGCAAGCCCCTCTCGACCCTCTATGAATGCTGAGAACAGGTAGTTACGTGTCTAGGCGTCTGGGAGGAGGAAATGGATCGAGCACTCAGCAGATGTCTTAGGCTAAATGTCTTTGTGTAGGTCGTAGACTGAACCCTCGGGTGAGGACCAGAGCGAGAGGGGATCCTCTCACTAAGGTGCTAACTCTCCCCGTGGGTGCTGTGATGTTTTTTTCGGGCAAGTTTCGTCTGCCGTTTCAAAGATAGATCATGGAGCGATGGTGGGCCATCATTGGCAAGTATAATCAGCCTCAGGCTGTATTAAATCAATTCTTTTGCAATTTCAGAGTATTAAAATCAATTAAGATCAATGAAATGTGTACAGAAATCAATAGTTCAAAAATGTAACCAGAACATCTGCTCAAAAGTAAAATTGTCAGGACAACTGTACCCTGAAACCTTAATATTTGAAATCTGAAATCATACACATGTTTGACAAATATCTTTCACTGTAGATTGTCTGAAAACTATAATAATTGGCTTTCAATTACATTGTTATTCATCTGCATGACTCTTCAAGTCTGAGAAATTTTTTGTCAAGATCCCTTTGAAAATATAAAGATTATTGTTCAATAAACAGCTGCGTCATGAGCGCATGATACGCCCATTATTAATTACAAGAGGGAAGCACACAATATGAGTATACATGTGTACTTGTCAGGTTTTTTTTATATTCTTGTACAATAATTATAACCAGCAACATACTGTGTTCATTAATTTGGACATAAATTATTTGAATTTCATGTATATATCTTACGTCTATAGAGATCATAACTTCAAGAAACAAGTTATTGTTCAACATGTGGAAAATTGCTTAATAAAGTCCCATAACTCTGGAATGACATATCGGACGGCGACACAAATAGAAAGGGAGATTCCTTCCATCAACATATCGTCGCATAGAACATTCTACCACTCAGGAGACAATATACTTGCCACCAAAAAATCATGAAAATTGCTCAAAGGATTTTCAAGTTATTGTCCGACATGTGGAAAATTGCCTATATTTTGACAAATAAAGTCCCATAACTCTGGAATGACAAATCGGACAGCGACACAAATCGAAAGGGAGCTTCCTTCCATCAACATATACTTTCCACCCAAAAATTGCTCGAGGCGTTTTTTTCAAAACAGGCGTATAAAAAACAAACTTAGTTTGTCTATTATTGGTTCGAGTGTGACAAAATGAAAGAGGATTAAGGAAACTAAAACACCCTGGTAAGCTTATTTTTACTTAAAGTGTGACTGAAATTATTTTCTATGAAAACAAAACCTAACAGACACAAAAACAGACTTTTCAAGGTATGACTGTAAATTATTATAAAAATAACTCATTTGAAAATGTTGATAGAAAGAGAACACTTTGTTTGCATAAAGTAAGAAATTACCATTTTGGATGGACCAGCCCCTTCACATCATAATCTCATAAAGTTTTTCAATTTATGTACTTTTAACTGTAATTTCTCAAACAATGCTTCTGTACTTGTATTAAAACAGAATTAAAACTAGAGGCTCTGAAGAGCCTGTAATCGCTCACCTGGAAATACATATGAAAATGTGATTTCTTATAGGCTTTCCATGGTAACTATGAGCTGCAAATGTGGCCATGTATGCAACATTACATGAGGATCATTGGTAGGTGTCCCAGTCCTCAATCATGTGAAGTTTCAAAACATTTGACTTTGTAGTTTCAGAGGGGAATATTTTTGGCAAAATCCATCAAACAGAATCAGAGAATGAGGATCGTTTGTAGAGGACCTCCCATAGACTATCCCTGCCAGGTTTGGTTCATGTCGGCTCAGTAGTTCCAGAGAAGATGATGAAAATGTGATTTCTCAAAGGATTTCTATAGTAGCTATAAGCTGCAATTGGGGCCATGTTTGTGACCCGATCAACATTAAATGAGGATTGTTGGTAGAGGGTGTCCCACTCATCATTTATTTTAAGTTTCAAAACATTTGGCTTGGCAGTTTCAGAGAAAATTTTTGAAAATCCACCAACCAGAATCAAAGAATGCCCCTGGAAGCCATGTTTTTCATCCGACGGGAACAAAATGAGGATCGTTTGTAGAGGACTTCCCATAGACGATTCCTGCAAAGTTTGGTTCACATCGGCTTAGCGGTTTCAGAGAAGATGAAAATGTGAAAAGTTTATGCACGCCTGAGCCGAGTGATGAGAAAAGCTTGCATGGCCTTTTAGGCCAGGTGTGCTAATAAAACAGTAATGAAAAAAAGTTGAAAAAATCAATTCTTCTCCATTTCTGCGACATTCTCTGGTTGGTCATTCATCGACTAGCAAAAACCTCAAACCTCTGAGAGACCACCTGTCTTGAGAGACCACTTTTGCTGGGCAAAGGGCTGGTCTCTCAAGACAGGTTCTACTGTATTTGAGTTTGAGCTCAAAATAATCACTTCTTTCTTAACTTTATGCAACAATAAAAGATCAACATTTCACACAAACCTTAAATCATCGTCAAATTCTCGCTTTTCTACCTCTTGGTAAGTTCGATGCTCCCCAGAATGCCGTCGTACCTCACCAACTGAGTTTGACATGGATGCTGAAAGAAACAAGAAAAAAACTCTAATGAACATATCCACGGAAAATCAAAACTTAGCCTTTAATTTGTGATAAGAAAAACTGTCAAATTTCTAAAGAGCAAAACTATGAAGGAGCATAACTTCAAGCACCACAAAGCTAAAAATCTAGATTTCATGTTATGGTTATAATTAATGAAAGTGTCAATGACACTGTAGCTCAACTTGTCAAGACAAAGACATGTACATGTACAGTATGTGACACAGCAATGACAAACATCTAGGTAATGACCTGATAACAAAGGTACATATAAAGTATTGTAACGGTCTGTACATAAATACTGACCGTTGCCTGTAACAAATGTATAGGTAAAGTATTGTAAAGGTGGGTGACAGTCAGATGCTAAACTAGAAAAAAATCTTTTGAGTCCCAGAGTGGGTCTGACTGAACCCCAAAATATTTGTTCTCATAGCACAGTGATAACAAAGGCACCCCAAAACACACTCATTCCTGTCCCAAGGTGAAAACAAAGGTACCCAAGAAGTTTCGTGAAGATCAGTTCTCAAATATGAGCTGTGTAGAAGTTGTGACAAAAAACTGATTGGATCTAATTTCGGTACAAAATGGCCACTGGCAGCCATCTTGAATTCTGGACTGAACCCAGAAACACTCGTTCTCGTCCCAAGGAGATAACAAAGGTACCCAAGAAGTTTTGTGAAGATCGGTTCATAAATACAGCCTCTAGCCCGAGCCGTATTGACATGTGCACTTACAGTGTATAAGAAGCACTGAATAAATCAAAGTTCATCCAATTTGCATAATTTCTGCACGAGAAAAAAACCTGTACTATATGTGATGTATTCCATGTTACTAAACATTCATACAAAAATATATTCAAATCAGAACTTTCATACAGAAGTTCTGCACAAAAGACTGATTGCACTAATTTTGGTACAAAATGGCTGCTGGTGGCCATCTTGAATTTTGGACCACACCCAAAAACACTAGTTCTCATCCCACGGTGATAACAAAGGTACCAAAGAAGTTTCGTAAAGATCGGTTCATAAATACGGCCTCTAGCCTGAGCCGTATATAGAAGTTGTGTACAAAAAACTGATTAGACCTAATTTCGGTACAAAAATGGCCACTGGCAGCCATCTTGAATTTTGGACCGCACCCAGAAACACTCGTTCTCGTCCCAAGGTGATAACAAAGGTACCCAAGACGTTTCGTGAAGATCGGTTCATAAATACAGACACTAGCCCGAGCCGTATTGACATGTGTACTTACTGTGTGTAAGTAGCACTGAAAAAATCAAAGTTCATCTAATTTGCATAATTTCTGCACGAGAAAAAAACCCGTATTATATGTGATGTATCCCATGGTACTAAACATTCACACAAAAAATTATTCAAATCAGCGCTTTCGTATGGAAGTTCTGTGCAAAAATCTGATTGAACCAAATTTTTTACAAAATGGCTGCCATCGGCCATCTTGAATTTTGGACCGGACCTAAAAACACTCGTTCTCGTCCCACGGTGATAACAAAGGTACCCAAGGAATTTCGTAAAGATCGGTTCATAAATACGGCCTCTAGCCCGAGCCATATTGGCATTTGCACTTACAGTGCTGAAAGTAACACCAAAAAACATCAAAGTTAGTCTAATTTGCATAATTTACGCACGAGAAAAAAACCCGTAGTATATGTGATGTATCCCATGGTACTAAACATTCATACAAAAAATTATTCAAATCATAGCTTTCATATGGAAGTTCTGTACAAAAAAAAAATTTCTGCATCGTCGGTACAAAATAGCTGCTGGCAGCCATCTTGAATTTCGGACTGCACCCACAAACACTCGTTCTCATCTCACGATCATAACAAAGGTACCCAAGAAGTTTCGTAAAGATTGGTTCATAAATACGGCCTCTAGCCCGAGCCATAGCAGCTTGGCACTTACAGCTCTGAAAGTAACACTAAATAAATCAAAGTCAGTCTAATTTGCATAATTTACGCACGAGAAAAAAAACCCGTATTATATGTGATGTATCCCATGGTACTAAACATTTATACAAAACTTTATTCAAATCAGAACTTTCATACAGAAGTTCTGTACAAAAAACTGATTTTTGCATCATCGGTACAAAATGGCCGCTGGCAGCCATCTTGAATTTCGGACCACACCTAAAAACACTCGTTCCCCGTCCCAGGGTCATAACAAAGGTACACAAGAAGTTTCGTAAAGATCGGTTCATAAATACGACCTCCAGCCCAAGCCATAGCCAATTGTTGATGTACGGACAGACGGACAGATGGACGGACGGACGGACGGACGGACGGATGACAGGCCATGACAATAGCTCAAATTTGACTTCGTCAAAGTTGAGCTAAAAATATAACATTTCAAACCAATCTGCCAAAGGGAACTAAAGTTATGCAGAAACCAAAAAATTTGTAATTATGTACATCCGAAATTTGGCCTTCGTTTTGATATGAGACGAGCACTGCCAGGCGTGGCTAAATATGCCTGTTCTAGCTGGGTAATACACATAGCAACTTTGGTTGAGAATAAAAACAAATCCAAACTCAAGTTATTCGTCGGAAACCAATTGTTTACAGACAGAACATTTACATAATACAACCATTTTTACAAACAGGTGTATAAACCAGAGGCTCAAGTGAGCCTAAAACGCTCACCTGGCTCAAGTTGTCAAAAGAGATGAGTGTATCAATAAGTGAACAACAGCAAGAGCAATTTTTTGATTTGCTATGACACAACCAACGGCAACTTTTTTTTGGCCATACATTTCTGCTGGTCCTAGGAAAGTTTTCTAGCAAGCTCTGTTCTGTTCTGTGAATTTTTGTTTTTAACTACTGTGGTTCTCACTACCACCCCCCCCCCCCCCCCCCCCCCCCAAAAAAAAATTCTGGCATAAATGAAATACTTATGACCCAGTTATATACTACATGATAAAATATCGTTCACATCTGCCCACTGAATCTGAAAATAGAAATATTGAGTATAGCCCAAATTTTGACTGAGTTTCTTTGAAAAAAGTGAATCTGCATCACTAAAGCAGAGCCCAAAATTGGTATGTCCCCCACAGAGAGCCCAGATATTGACCTATCAACTTCCCTTGAACAAACTTTAATTTTCTACACCAAATGATGTTCCATACTAAATATCAAGGCATTCCCTCTGGTGGTTCATGAGATTTTTGAAGGTTTTTAAATTTATGGAACATAAAACAGAGCCCAAATATGGCAGCTGCTTCATTTAAACAAAATAACTAGAGTGATGTTACACATGCAGCCTGACTGTCCCAGGAATGGCAATGCTCAGACGCAAAATAGTCTGAGCCATATTTGTTAACAGTTTACCTAACGAATCTGCCATATCTGCACTCGTGATATACAAAATTTGCTATTCAAATTTTATTTTTTCATTTCTCTACTTCAAAACATACCTCCTGACCTATTATTTATTTATTCATTTATTTATTGGTGTTTAAGGTCACATATTTCTGCACAATGGCTAATCATGACCACGACAGTTTTACGGGTGGAGGAAGCCGGAGTACCGGAGAGAACCACCGAGCAACTGTCAGCTCCCCAACATACGAACTCCACACAAGCAGGGTTAGCATTGGTTGAAGACAGGTGCACCATCGACATGCAGTACGCCTTTGTATACAGCGTCACTGTGCCCCCACATGGGCAATGGGGGTGAAATGTTTTGCCCAAGGACACAACACGGTTGCCGCAGGTAGGATTCGAAAAGAGGACCTCTCGGCTTGCAGCTCCTGACCTATTAATGGAACAAATTTGATGAGCTTGTTCCAATAAGGAGTAATAAGCCATGGTTAGAAGTAAATAAAAAATGAGAAAATCTGATGTTTCAGAAAAATAATTTGTACTGTTGGCTTCAACTTGTGTTAGGTAAAAAAGGATTAAAGATGCAGTACATAAAGCAATGTTGGGCAATATGAGTCGATTTTCTTTTTTGCAGGTAATAACTCCCAATCCTGGAAGGGGGGGGGGGGGGGGGTAAATTTCTGTCGTTAACCACAAACTTTAACCAAAACTGTAAAGAAGCATTTTTGACAAAAGGGAAAAAAAGGTTCTACATGTAGTGACTGTAAATAGTTCAAAATGCACATTGGAGGAAAGAAGAAAACAAGAGGCCCCACAGGGCCTGAGGGCGCTCACCCTGATACTGGCCGAGGTCATATCACCAAAATAGCAAGGGATTCTGCCTTGTGGTTATTATCAGTTTTTCAACATAAAAGTGTTTTCTCTACTTAGTAACCCAGAGTGTTCATATGTTAGATCCCCATATTGGGTACTCAATAATTTATCTATTTATTTATTTGGAATTTAAGGTCACTTTCTAAGGCTACATCATTACAGAGGCATAATTATAATATCAGGTTTGGTCAATCGTTTATGCCTATTACTGCCCCACTTTACAGGGCTTTCAACGCAGGAATTGGTTACTGGGCCCAATTTTATCAATAAACCAGAACTTGAACAAATTTCAATTTGCCGCTTCTAAGAAAACTAAAAAATCAAATATCAAAGATTCTGAGAGGAGTATCAGAAAAAAAAGATTTTTTAAGAATATTTCTCATACTGAACTAAGTTATACATGGGCTCCCATAGGGAGCCCAAAAATAAAAGCTTCTGAAGCAGTGTTTTGGGGAGAAGAAGATTCTTCAACGTTATTCCCATTAGCTACACTGTTAAAAAATGATGACTCGGCACTTTTAGTCCTAGAAAAGAACCTTATGATAAAATTTTTACCATTTTTTTCTTCCGGTCCTAAGGAAAGCTTCACACCATATAAAAATTCTCAGTGCCATGTAGTTCTGGAGATATGGGCATCTCAAAAGAAAAAAATTTTTTAGCTCCTGCAGTTCCCGTGGGGGACAGGAAAACAATTTTCGGCATAAATTAGGTACTTATGACCCAATAAGCCCTCATATCAAATTTGGTTCAAATCGACTTTTTGGTTTGGAAAATAAAAATTTTGGTATAATTTGGGCTCCCACAGTGAGCCCAAATATGAACCCAGGTACTTGGCTTTACCAAACTTCACTCTCAGCCCCTAAAGAATGCTGTACATCAAATATCAAAACATTTTGACTGGTGGATCTGAAAAAAAATTTTTTTTTAAAGAATATTCCTCATATTGAACTAAGTTATAATTTGGGCTCCCACAGGGAGACCAAATATGAGCCGAAGGACTTGACTTGAACAAACTTGAATCTCACCTCCCTAAGCATACTGTATACCAAATATCAAAAGATTCTGACCGGTGGATGCGAAGAAGAAGATTTTAAAAGAATATACCTCGTATTGCACTAAGTTACAATTTGGGTTCCCAAAGGGAGTCCAAATATGAACTCAGGGACTTGGCTTGAACAAACATCAATCTCACCCCCCTAAGGATGATGCATAGCAAATATCAAAAGATTCTGATTTGTGGATCCGAAGAAGAAGATTTTTAAAAATATATCCCTCATATTGCACTAATTTGAACATTTGGGTTCCCCATAGGGAACCCAAATATGGACCGAGGAATTTGATTTCTACAAATATGTGAATCAATGTTCCAAAGATGTTATATGTAAAATATGAAAGCTTTTAGAGCAGTGGTTTGGAAGAAAACCAATTCTTTATTTTTTTCCCATTGCCTACTGTGTTAAAAAATACTGACTCAGCACTTTTTCAGAGTCCCGAAAAAGTACCCTATGATAAAACCGATAGCAATTTTTTTTTACCAATCCTTTCTGTTGGTCCCAAGAAAGCTTCACACCAAATAAAAAATTCTCACTGCCGTGCAGTTTTTGAGATATAGGCGATTTAATTTTTTTCTATTTTTAGCTCCTGTGGTTCCCACGGGGCTACAGGAAAAAAAATTTCTGCATAAATTAGGTACTTATGACCCAATAAGCCCTCACATAAAATTTGGTTCAAATTGGCCTCTCGGTTTAAAAAATAGAAATTTGGGGTGGGGCCAAAATTTTTGCTCCTCCCATAACATCGCCAAGTATAGACCTACAAACTTCTCTTGAACAAACTTGAGTCTACACCTCAAAAGGAAGCTGCATACCAAATATCAAGTCTCTGCTATTGCTGGTTCTTGAGAAGAAGATTTTTTAAGAATTGGAGCATTTTTTGCCCCACCCCTCTGCTCAATATGAGCCGAAACCTAATTTGCCCAAAAATCAAAATGCCGCTATATAACCCCTACTCACATGAAATTTCATTAACATGCGGCCAGTGGTTTGGAAGAAAAAGACCCAAACACCACCTTCACGCCGGACGACGGACGAGACGGACGAAAAGTGATCAGAAAAGCTCACCCTGACTTTCAGTCAGGTGAGAAAAAAAGCCTAATTTGGGGGGGGGGGGGGGGGGGGGGGGGGGGGGGGGTGAGGGTAGGGGTGTGTTTGAGTTTTTAACCACAAACTTGGAGTCATCCTACCAAGCTACAATGAAATGGGGAAATTCTTATCTAGACATCATACAGTCATCGTATCAAGTTACAATGAAATCCCTCCATATTAAACATGACCTGCAGACTGTGCTAAAAGTTTTTGGGTTTTGGGCTTGGGCAGCCATCCACGGTTGACAGATCATGCCCAAACGGGGACGTTCTCATCTAGGCATTATACAGAGGCATTCTATGAAGTTGCAATGAAATCCCTACATAAATACGACCTGTAGACTGTGCTAATGGTTTTCGGGTTTTGGGCTCGGGCAGCCATACCGGTTGACCGATCAGGACGGGACGATCTCATATAGACACGACCTAAAACCTGCATATAAAATTTCGTGACGATCAGACAAGAACTCCCCCGGGTACAGCCTGTACTTGAAGGTTGAATAAATAAGAGGCCCCAAGGGGCCTTAATTACTCACTGGGCAAAGTGATTCAAACAAAGTGGTTCAAAGAAGTATTGGGGTCACATTCAGTTAGACATGGTTCATCAACACTATAAAGGAATGAAGTCATGAGAGACAAATTTTATGGAACTTGGGGACATGGCTTGAACAAACTTGGATCTTATCCCCCTAAGGATGCTGCATTCCAAATATCGAAAGCATTCATCTGCTGGATCTGAAGAAGATTTTTAAAGAAAATTCCTCATTTTGAACTAAGTTATAATTCGGGCTCCCACAGTGAGCCCCAAATATGAACCCAGGGACTTGGCTTTAACAAACTTGAATCTCACCCCCCCTAAGGATGCTACACACCACATATCAAAACATTCCGACTGCTGGATCTGAAGAAGATTTTTAAAGAAAATTCCTCATTTCGAACTAAGTTACAATTCAAGCTCCCACAGTGAGACCAAATATGGACCTAGGGATACGGCTTGAACAAACTTGAATCTCACAAGGATGCTGCATACCGAATATCAAAACATTCCGACTGCTGGATCTGAAGGAGGAGAATTTCAAAGAAAATTCCTCATTTTGAACTAAGTTATCATTCGGGATCCCAAAGTGAGCCCAAATATGGACCTAGGGACATGGTTTTGAACAAACTTGAATCTCACCCCATAAATATGCTGCATACCAAATATCAAAACATTCTGACTGCTGGATCTAAAGAAGAAGATTTTTAAAGAAAATTCCTCATTTTGTAACTAAGTTATAATTCAGGTTACCCACAGTGAGCCCAAATATGAACCCAGGGACTTGGCTTGAACATACTTGAATCCCACCCCCCTAAGCATGCATGCATACCCAATATCAAAAGATTCTGCCTGCTGGATCTTGAGAAGATTTTTTAATGAAATTTGCCTGAAATGCACTAAGTTCAAATTTAGGCTCCTATACTGAACCCAAATATGAACCCAGGGGGTTGATTTGAACAAACTTGAATCAAATCCACCCCACAATGTTGCATACCAAATATCAAAAGATTCTGCCTGCTGGATCTGGAGAAGAAGATTTTTTAAGAAATTTGCCTGAAATGCATTAAGTTTGAATTTGAGCTTTTATTAGTGAGCCCAAATATGAATCCAGGGGGCCGATTTGAACAAACTTGAATCAGATCCACCCCACAATGTTGCATACCAAATATCAAAAGATTCTGCCTGCTGGATCTGGAGAAGATGATTTTTTTAAGAAAATTGCCTGAAATGCACTAAGTTCGAATTAGGGCTTCTATACTGAGCCCAAAATGTGAATCCAGGGGACCGATTTGAACAAACTTGAATCAGATCCACCCCACAATGTTGCATACCAAATATCAAAAGATTCTGCCTGCTGGATCTGGAGAAGAAGATTTTTTAAGAAATTTGCCTGAACTGCATTAAGTTCGAATTTGGGCTTCTATAGTGAGCCCAAAAATGAATCCAGGGGGCCGATTTGAACAAATCTTGAATCAGACCCATACCAAGATGCTGCATACCAAGTATCAAAAGATTCTGCACACTGGTTCTGGAGAAGATTTTTAAAATAATTTTTCTATAATTCATACAGTGCTATCAGAGTTATGCCCCATACAGAGCCCCCATGGGATGTGGCCATTTCATTTGAACAAACATGAATTGCCATATAGTAATGAACATCCACATGAAGTTTCGTGAAAATTGGACCAGTGGTTTCAGAGGAGAAATCGTTTGAAAAATGTTCATCGACGACGGATGCCCGGTGATAAGTTAAGCTCCCTTCGGTGAGCTAAAAAACTTTAACCATGAACTTTAACCAAAACTCCAAATGTCAACTAAACAGATAAAAAAAAACAAAAAAAAAAAAACAAAACAAAACCCCACTTGAACCTTCAGTAAAAAACTCAACCAAAACACTAAAAGTTAACAGACGGACAGACAGACAGACGGATGGACAAAAGTCATTACTATAACCCGCACTGTAAACAGTCAGGCTAAAAAGGGTATACTCCATAGATGGTCCGTGCAATATATGTTTGAATTTGGCCTAGTGGTTGTGAAGAAGATGTCAAGTTTGCAAAAAGTTAACGGACGACGTATGACGGACAAAAGTGATGGGCTTGAACTTGAATCTCACCCCCTTAAGGATGCTGCATACCAAATATCAAAACATTCTGACCTGCTAGATCTGAAGAAGAAGATTTTTAAAGAAAATTCCTCATTTTGAACTAAGTTATAATTCAGGCTCCCCATAGTGAGCCCAAATATGGACCTAAGGACATGGCTTGAACAAACTTGAATCTCACCCCCCCTAAGGATGCTGCCATACCAAATATCAAAACCTTCCAACTGCTGAATCTGAAGAAGATGATTTTTAAAGAAAATTCCTAATTTTGAACCAAGTTATAATTCGGAGCTACCACAGTGAGCCCAAAATATGAAGCCAGGGACTGGCTTGAACAAACTTGAATCTCACATGCTGCATAAAAATATCAAAAGTTCGAATTCAAGCTTCTATAGTGAGCCCAAATATGAACACAGGGGGCCGATTTGTACAAACTTGAATCAAATCCACTCCACAATGTTGCATACCAAATATCAAAAGATTCTGCCTGCTGGATCTGGAGAAGATTTTTTAAGAAATTTGCCTGAAATGCACTTAGCTCGAATTCAAGCTTCTATAGTGAGCCCAAATATGAACACAGGGGGCCGATTTGTACAAACTTGAATCAGATCCACTCCCACAATGTTGCATACCAAATATCAAAAGATTCTGCTTGCTGGATCTGGAGAAGATTTTTCAAGAAATTTGCCTGAAATGCACTAAGTTCGAATTTAGTGAGCCCAAATATGAATCCAGGGGCCGATTTGAAAACTTTAACCTGCCCCCC
>CM062291.1:101792969-102011961 GCA_031216915.1 Pictodentalium vernedei
CGATTTGAAAACCAGGCTTAACAGCAAACATTAACTAAATAAGGACTATAACTGCACTCAGTATGAGTGAACCACACTGGTTTTCGAACTCATTTAAGACATTAAGAAGGTCTCACATACCAAATATTGACTGAATCCATTGATATTTGTTCCAAGTTATCAAACTGAAAAGCTTAAAACCGGGTGTCGCCTGCCCCACAAAGTGGGGAGCGACATATAGGGATTACTGTTTGTCGTCTTGCGTCGCCGGCCGCATGACACTTTCTCTTATCCGCCACTCCTCTTTAACCTATGAATGGATTTTGATGAAACTTTCAGTGATTCTTTATCACATAATGGTATTGTAACACCTCCTATTTTATTTTTTGATCCGCTGTATTTTTTTCCAGAGTTATGCCCCTTTTCCACTTAGAATTCTGTCTGAAATATTAAAATATAGTGCAGGCGACACACTTCTTCCATGGAAGACTCACATCTAAGTTAAGGTCGTTTAACGACACTTTAACAGCTAAGGTCATATCGTGTCGGTGACAGTTTCATGGGTGGAGGAAGCCAGAGTACCCGTCGAGAAATCACAGAGCAACGACGAGCAGCTGCCAGCTCCCAACATCATAACTCCACGCTGCAGCAGACAGGGTTAGATTGGTTGAAGACATGTGCACCATCAACATACAGTATGCTTTAGTACACAGCATGGACAACTAGGGTTAAATGCCTTGCCCAAAGACACAATGCGGGGAGTCCCAATCGATCGCTCAGACGGTCATCCATCCAAGGACTAACTGGGCTTAACGTTGCTTAACTTCGGTGATCGGACGAGAACCGGGTTACCACAATGCCCCATAAAAATGGCCAAAACACACCAGTTTTCAAACTCATTCAAGACGTTAAGTCTCACATTCCATATATTGATCAACCCATTGACATTTGTTCAAGTTATCATGTTAACAAGCTGAAAACAAGCAAAAATTGACTAAATGCCTCAACTCGGCTCAGTATGGAAAAACCGCACTGGTTTCCAAACTCATTCAAGACATTAAGAAGGTCTAACATAGCATATATTAATCAAATCCATTGATATTTGTACAAGAACGAGCTAAAAACAGGTTAAAACTAGAGGTACTGTGAGCAAGTTCACAAAGTGATACCCACCCCCCCCACCCCCCCCCGCACCTGTCAGAATGGAATTATATTCCTTCATGCACATCTTCATATGGAATTCTTCCATTGTGTAAAGTTTCATGAAAATTCTTCCTAACGGTTTAGAAGGAGTTGCGCCTATAAGGATGGACAGACGGACGGACGGATGGACGGACGGACGGACGGACAGGGCGATTCCTATATACCCCCCAAACTTTGTTTGTGGGAGGGGGGGGGGGGGGGGGGGTATAATGAACTAATTAAGGACCATAATTCTGCTCACAGTGGCTTTCAAGTCTCACATACCAAACAAGGATTATGCATCGCCAATATGGGGGTCAAAGGTCTTTTTTTGCCCTTGTAAGGCTCATTGTAAGAAAATCAAATAAATTGATATTTGTTCCAAGTTATTGCAATAACGAGTTGAAAACAGACAAAAATTAAACTGCAGGCCGTAACTCCGGCTCAGTATGGCCGAATCGTACAAGACTACGACGTCATTCAAGACATTGTTGAGAATGTCTCACATAACATACATTGAACAAATTCAATATCTAAAAAGCTGAAACTGGCAAAAATTAACTACGGGCCATAACCCCACTCAGTATAGCCATTTTTCTTACTCATTTACGACATTAAGTTTTACATATAAAATATTGACCAAATCCATTGTTTTTGGCACCAACAAGCTGAAAACAGGCAATCATTAACTAATTAAGTGCCATAAGTGCGTTCAGTATGGCCAAAGCATACCCATTTTTTTATCCCATTCAAGACATTGTTAAAGTCTAAAATATCAAATACTGGCCAAATCAACTGACATTTGTTTAAGACATTGCTCCAACAAGAAATGTGCCTCCCACACAGACTTCATCAAACTATAGATCAAAGTTTAAAACAAACAAAAAATGCAACCAACAACTAAAACAAACTTACTCTGTGGGGGAGGTGGTGGTGGATAACCTTTCTCAAACCATCCTCTCATGTCCCTGTCAAATGGCTCAGGGGTTCTTGCTTCACCATCTTGATTCTCACTTCCTGAACCATGACTGTCAGTTCTCCTCCTAACAGGGTACATTGGCATGCCTGTAAAACAGACACTTTATCTTAAATACAAAACATATCCTTCCTGTAATTCTACAGGACTGAAACTGCTGCATGGAAAATAAATACACCAAGTTAAAATTGTGAATTAGTCGACGGAAAATACTTCATTCACTCAAATAAAAATGCTCGCCTGCATAAAGCTGTCAACAAGGACAGTTTGAGTGTGGCGAGTGTTTTTTACAGATTTTTGTTTAGTCAAGGTAAGAATCATTTTTAATGAAAGTGTCAATGACACCGAAGCTCAACTGGACAAACTTGAGTTTGGTAAGTTATAAATGAAATGGAAACATTGAATATCATTGGCTCCAATGTTATTTGGTGAAACTTCGACATAACACCATTGTGTGTGCACAGTGTCAGAACAATCCATGCATTTTTAAATGTAAACTGCAGGGACTGGCTAAAGGAAGAATGCTGATACACAAATGCAGTAAATTTAAAGGTCATTATTATAAACTGCTAATTTTTTCACAGAAATGAATGCTAATCCATAGTTCTTATCTATGAGGTCTTGCCCAATGAGTACACCAACTTCTATAACAATCCAATGATAAATGCACTCTGTAGGCCATGTCCAAGAAGAATGTTGATGCAAAAATGCCCTAAATTCAAAGGTCGTTGTTAAAAGCAACAGTTTTTGACAGAAATGAGAAGAAAATATATAGCTTCTATCTAGGTCACCCTGAAGCATACCAAGTTTCAAAATAACCTGACAATGAATGCCAAAGGAAAATCAGTAGTTCATGAGAGGAATGTTCAATTGTTTTTACATTACCAACAGTGTTGAATGAAGAGTCCCCATGTAGTGTCCCATGAAGCAACTGGGTCACTACATACCAATTTTCGGTTCATATGAGCAGACCAGTAGCAAAAAAAAAATATTTTGGTCCCTCCGAGGCCAAGCTGAAAAACTGCCTGGAATTTATTTATTTTGTGTGTGTGTGGGTGGTGGGGGGGGGGGGGGGGGGGGGGGGGGGGGTAGCGGGGGAATAAAAATGAATCTAAACCACTAAAGGCAGTTGCATATCACATATTTAATCATTTCAACCAATAGTTTATGAGAAGACTGTTCGATGGTTTTCTCTTACCAGCAGCATTAAATCAGGGACCTCACAGGATACCTTTCTGAGCAACCGACTGAATTTTATTTGGCCCAATTGATTCTACTAGTCCAAAGGATGTTTACATACCATGTTTGTTTGTTTGTTGGTGGTTAACGTCACATATTTATGCACCATGGCTAATCGTGACACAACATGGAGATGAAGTCAGTTTAGTCAATCGTCAATCTACATGTTGCCCATTTTAGAGGACTTTCACCCCAAGATTTGGTGACTGGGTCCTATTTTACTAGTAAAGCAGAACTGGTTTACCACAGTAAATAAGTGCTGCTTACTTCCCGGGGTTCCCATGGGGATACATACCATGTAACAAAACTCAGTTCTGTACAGTTTTCAAAATATGGACATTTGTAATTTTTTTCTATTTTGAACTCCTTGGGTTCCAATGGGGGGGCATGTAAAATACATTTTTAGGCAGAAATCAAGAACATGTCACCTGATATTACTGTATACTAAACCAACCGGTTCAGAAAATACAAATATTGTATGAGTAATTTTCCTTAACAAGCATGAATCAGGAGTACATAAGGAAGTTTCAAATCAAATTGATAAGCATTGTGAATGGTAGTTTATGAAAAGAGTTTTGAAGAATTTGGGGCTTTTTGGGAACTGCCCTTAACCCATCAGGCTTAGCAACTTAAACCGGTATCCCCAAAAGATAATTTGGATGAGACTGACCCAGTGATTCTGAAGAAGAAATACAGAAGTTAATGTACAGCAAATGATAGATGATGGATGCCAAATGATGGCAATAGCTCACCTCGATTTTCAGTCAAGTGAGCAAAAAAGGCAGACTACCCCGGAGAATGAAAACTCTGTCCAAACTCTTACAGAAACCATGGTCCTGGCAGGAAATGATTAAAAGACCAGGTTATTTTATTAGCATGCATAAAAGTAAAGTCAATGCAAATAAATCTTCATATCAGAAAACTCAAAAGGATAAATGAACAAGAGGCCCCAGGGGGCCTGAGGGCGCTCACCTGACATGGTAGCCTAAATATCAACCCAGAGAATTGATTTCCACAAGTTTGCATCTGCTCCTCCTAAGAAAAGCTGAAACCAAATATCCAAATATTCTGACCAGTGGATCTAAAAAAAGATTTTTAAAGAATATTCCTCATACTGAACTAAGTCATAATTCGGGCTCCCACAGGGAGCCCATATATGAACCCAGGGGACTTGGCTTTAACAAACCTGAATCTCACACCCCTAAGGATTCTGCACACCAAATATCAAAACATTCCGACTGCTGGATCTGAAGAAGAAGATTTTTAAGAAAATTCCTCATTTTGAACCAAGTTACAATTCGAGCTCCCACAATCAGCCCAAATATGGACATAGGGACATGGCTTGAACAAACTTGAATCTTACCCCCCTAAGGATGCTGCATAAAAAATATCAAAAGCATTCATCTGCTGGATCTAAAGATTTTTAAAGAAAATTCCTCATTTTGAACTAAGTTGTCATTCAGGCTCCCATAGTGAGCCCAAATATGAACCACTTGGCTTGAACAAACTTGAATCTCAGCCCCCAAGGTTGCTCCATGCCAAATATCAAAACATTCCAACTGCTGAATCTGAAGAAGAAGATTTTTAAAGAAAAATTCCCTCATATTGACTAAGTTATAATTTGGGCTCCCACAGGGAGCCCACATGACCCATGGACTTGGCTTTAACACACTTGAATCCCCCCCTCCCCCCAAGGATGCTACTCACCACATATCAAACCATTCGGACTGCTGGATCTGAAGAAGAAGATTTTTTAAGAAAATTCCTCATTTCGAACAAAGTTACAATTCAAGCTCCCACAGTGAGCCCAAATATGGACCTAGGGACATGGCTTGAACAAACTTGAATCTCACCCCCCTGAGGATGCTGCATACCAAATATCACAAGATTCTGCCTGCTGGATCGTGAGAAGAAGATTTTCAAAGAAATTTGCCTGAAATGCACTAAGTTCGAATTTGGGCTTCTATCGTGAGCCCAAATATGAATCCAGGTGGCTGATTTGAACAAACTGGAATCAGATCCACCCCACAATGTTGCATACCAAATATCAAAAGATTCTGCCTGCAGGATCTGGAGAAGAAGATTTTTGAAGAAATTTGCCTGAAATGCACTAAGTTCAAATTTGAGCTTCTATAGTGAGCCCAAATATGAATCTAGGGAGCCGATTTGAACAAAATAGAATCAGATCCACCCCACAATGTTGCATACCCAATATCAAAAGATTCTGCCTGCTGGATCTTGAGAAGAAGATTTTCAAAGAAATTTGCCTGAAATGCACTAAGTTCAAATTTGGGCTCCTATACTGAGCCCAAATATAAACCCAAGGGGCCGATTTGAACAAACTTGAATCAGATCCACCCCACAATGTTGCATACCAAATATCAAAAGATTCTGCCTGCTGGATCTGGAGAAGAAGATTTTCAAAGAAATTTACCTGAAATGCAGTAAGTTCAAATTTGGGCTCCTATACTGAGCCCAAATATAAACCCAGGGGGCCAATTTGAACAAACTTGAATCAGATCCACCCCACAATGTTGCATACCAAATATCAAAAGATTCTGCCTGCTGGATCTGGAGAAGAAGATTTTTTAAGAAATTTGCCTGAAATGCACTAAGTTCGAAATCGGGCTCCTATACTGAGCCCAAATATGAACCCAGGGGGCGGATTTGAACAAACTTGAATCAGATCCACCCTCCAATGTTGCATACCAAATATCAAAAGATTCTGCCTGCTGGATCTGGAGAAGAAGATTTTTTAATGTTTTTCCCATTGCCTACAGTGTTAAAAAGTGCTGACTCAGCACTTTTTCAAAGTCCCGAAACTGTACCCTATGATAAAACCGATGGCAATTTTTTTTTACCAGTTCTTTCTGTTGGTCCTAAGGAAGCTTCACACCAAATAAAAATTCTCGGTGCCGTGCAGTTTTGGAGATATGGGCGTTTTAATTTTTTTCTATTTTTAGCTCCTGTGGTTCCGCTACAGGAAAAAAAAATTTCTGCATAAATTAGGTACTTATGACCCAATAAGCCCTCACATAAAATTTGGTTCAAATTGGCCTCTCGGTTTAAAAAATAGAAAATTTGGGGTGGGGCCAAAATTTTTTGCTCCTCCCATAACATCGCCAAGTATAGACCTACAAACTTCTCTTGAACAAAACTTGAGTCTACACCTCAAAAGGAAGCTGCATACCAAATATCAAGTCTCTGCTATTGCTGGTTCTTGAGAAGAAGATTTTTTAAGAATTGGAGCATTTTTGCCCCACCCCTCTGCTCAATATGAGCCGAAACCTAATTTGCCCAAAAATCAAAAATGCCGCTATATAAACCCCTACTCACATGAAATTTCATTAACATGCGGCCAGTGGTTTGGAAGAAAAAGACCCAAACACCACCTTCACGCCGGACGACGGACGCCGGACGAAAAGTGATCAGAAAAGCTCACCCTGACTTTCAGTCAGGTGAGCTAACAAGAGGCCCCAAGTGGCCTTAATCGCTCACCTGACAAAGTGGCTTTAAGAAATATTTTAGGTCGCTTTCACCCTGTCATGACTCGTCAACATTAACTGGCTGAGTGCTAGATTTTTTTTCGATGGTCAACATTTGTGCCCCAAAATTTGTTTTTACTTAAAATCACTGGAGTGTGCCAACAGGCACTGTCCAATAATTTTTAATAAAGCAAATCTCTGCAGACAAACTGTTATATGCTTCTGGTTTAGCATGAAGCATGAACAAGGAATGTGAAGACCAAAGCCTGGCATACTCATGTTTTTCTTAAGGCCATGATAGTGGCTCCCGGTGCACGAACAGTTAAGATTACAGAGAGAAGAGATAACCCAGGATATATTTCCCCAACCGTGGACATCTTCCCTGTGCTATAATATATATACCAGTAACAAAAATTTTCACAAATTTTCCCAAATATTGTTTTTTATTATCCTTGGAACAAGCTCAAAGAGCTCATTCCAATGGGGGGGGGGGGGGGGGGATAAGCTATCTTTTCCAGATAACAAGAGGCCCCACGGGGCCTGAAGCGCTCATCTTGTACAGAACACAATTTAAACAGAGTCCAAGAATGAGTCTACATTAAGCAAGCCATCTCCATAGGCTACACTGTCAATCCTTGAGTCCCTCAGGAGTGACAAAAATAATCCGGGCATCATGCCTTTTCTTCAGTTGATCATAAGTAAAATGTAGAGCTCCCCTATGAAGCCCCTTGATATAACCTATGTGGATTAATCTTAGTACCTCTAGACGGTACTGAATACAAAATTTTTAATTCTTCAGCAAAATGGCCAATTCCAGCTCCCATAGAGAGCCCAAATATTAACCCAGGCTCTTGATTTGAACACAGTTAAATCTGACTTCCATAGAGATGTTGTGTACCGAATATGAAAGCATTCTGACTGTTGGATCTGAAGAAGAGAAATTGTAAAGAAATTTCTTCGAACTGCACGAAGTTCAAATTTGGGCTACCATAGCGAGCCCAAATATTGACCTATGGATCCGATTTGAACAAACTTGAATCTGACCCCCCTTGAGATGTTGTATACCAAATGTGAAAGCATTCTGACAAGTGAATCTGAAGAAGATGTTTGAAGAAATTCCCTCATATTGTACTAAGTTAAATTTCATGTTCCCATATGGAGCCCAAATATTAACCTAGGCACTCGAATTGAACAACCTGGAATCTGACCCCCCTAGAGATGTTGTATACCAAATATAAAAGCATTCCGACTGGTGGATTTGAAGAAGAAGATTTTTAAAGAAATTTTCTCATATTGCACTAAGTAAAAATTTGGGCTACCATAGTGAGCCCAAATATATACCTTGGGATCTGATTTGAACAAACTTGAATCTGACCCCCATAGAGATGTTGCATACCAAATATCAAAGCATTCTGACTGATGGATCTGAAGAAGAAGATTTTTTTAAATTACCCTCCATATTGAACAAAGATAAAATTTGGGCTTCCGTAGGAAGCCCAAATATTAACCTAGGGACTTGGTTTGAACAATCTAGAATCTGACCCTCATAACAATGATGTATACCAAATATTAAAAGATTCTGACTGGTGGTTCTGAAGAAGAAGATTTTTAAAGAATATTCCCCATATTACCCTATGTTAAAACTTCGGGCTCCTGTAGAGAGCCCAAATATCAACCAATGAGCTTTATTTCAACAAACTTTTATCTGACCCCCCCTATGAATGCTGTATACCAAATATCAAAAGATTCTGATGATTGGTTCTGGAGAAAAGATTTTTTTTAATTTTTGCAAATATGCTGACTCAAGCATTTTTTCGATGCCCATTACAGAACACCCTAACATAACCGATGGCAATTTTTTTTTACCATTCAATTCTACTGGTCATAAGGATACTTCGTACCAAATAAAAGCTCTCTGTCCGTGGGGTTTGGGAAATATGGGCGTTTGAAAATATTTCTATTTTTAGCTCCCAGGGTTCCCATGGGGATGCGGGAATTTTTTTTTTGCATGGGTCAAGTACTTATGACCCAATACTACCACAAACCAAATTTGGTTCATACCGGACCATCGGTTCAGAAAATAGAAATTTTGGGCGGGGCCAAAAATCTTACCCCTCCTATTACAAAGCCAAATATTACTTCACGAACTTCGTTTGAACAAACTTGACTCTACACCTCATATGGAAGCTCCATAGCAAATATCAAGTCATTGTACACACTGGTTCTTGAGAAGAAGATTTTTAAAATATTTTGGAGCATTTTCCCCCACTCCCTCCCTATGGGGCTGGGCATGCTGAGTTGAACAAAAATGAAATGCCCCTTTGGGACCATCACTCACACAAACTTTCACTTGAATTGGCCCAGTGGCTTTGGAGGAGAAGACCAAAACATGGTGTTGACGGACGACGGACGGGAAGCGATGAGATTAGCTCAGCTTGACTTTGTCAAGATGAGCTAAAAATTTAAAATATATAATGGCGATTTTTGTGAATGATGCTGGCGAGTTTTTGGGAGCTATGCTGGGTAAAGATGTGGTAAATGGTTTGTTCTTGAACGTGACATTGCATGACATTTAAATTTCATTAGGCAAGTTGTTCCTACAATTCCTTTAAAAACTGAACCAATTTAGTCTTTTCTTTGACAAATCTGGATGTGTGTGTGTGTGGCTGGGGGAGGGCTATGAGTTCTCTTGCCAACAAAATTCCTGAACTGGAAAATTTGATTTTTTGTTTCAAAGACATAGCCCAGGACTGTTCATTGGAACAAGCTTAGAGAGCTCATTCCAATGTGAGGTGTAAGCTGCGTTTTTGAGACAAAACTTGAAAATCTAACATTACTTGAAAATCTAATAAAATTTGAATGGTGATTTTTTGTGAATAACGCTGGCCAGTTTTGGTCATTATGCTAGGTGAAGGATTAACGTATGGTAAATGGTTTTGATTTTGGAGGGAACATTCAATTAAGGGGATTATTCTGAGGGCTATCAATTAAACCTGGACATGGTGATGTAAAGGTACAGAGCAAGTTTTTCCTATAATGCATTCAGGAATTGAAACAATTCAGTCTCGTTTTACCAAGCTGAATGAGCTTGATCAAGGTTAAAATGGTTCCAATTCCAAGATTTATCATGGGAAAAGTTTGTTGCTCGAAATCTTGATATCATTGTGCAAATGAAGAGGTGGGGGAGGGAGTCACAGTGTTCCACTGTATCTTGCAGCAATGTTTGGAGAACAGGGAATGGGAAATTGGAAATAGGCGTAGAAAAAAAAATATTAAGTTTTCCGAAACAGATAGCTCAGAGACCTCATTCCAACAAGGAATTATAAGCTACATCTATGTTTTTTGAGACAAAAATTGAAAATATCAAATTTGAATAGCGATTTTTGCAAAGAATGCTGGCAAGTTATGGCAGTTATGCTGGGTCAAGGGTTAAGGTATGGTAAATGGTTTGTTTTTGGAGGTGACATTTAATTAAGGGGAATTAACCCTTGCTTGCTGATGTAAAAGTACTGAAATTTCATGAAGCAAATTTTTCCCATAATGCATTTGAAAGTGGAACTAACTCAGTCGCGTTTCACAGACAGACATCAATGAGCTCTGTCAAACAAGATTAAATTGTTAGGGACATTATGGGAAAGGTTGGCGACTTCAAATTTTGATATTTTACCAATCAGGTGGGGGGGGGGGGGACAAGTCCACTGTATGTTGCAGCAATGTTTGGGAAATGAGGGCTGGGAATAGGTTTAGACTTAAAATAATTACCTCTTTATCAAACAGAGATGGCTGATGATACTTGAAAAAAAAAATCTTTTTGAATAAGTAGAAAATTTCATTTTTAGTCTCTCAAAGACATAGCCTATAACCATTCGTTGGGACAGAGTCTGAGAGCTTATTCCAATTTGGGGGTCATAAGCTGCATTTTTGAGACAAAAATTGAAAATCTAATAAAATTTGAATGGCGATTTTTGTGAATAGTGCTGGACAGTTTCGGACATTATGATAGGTAAAGGATTTTTTTTTGTTTTGCATTAAAATGTGTTTTGGGGAGGATTTAGAGTGATTTCATGCAAAAAAAAAAAAAAAAAAAAAAAAAATCACCACATCAAGCCCCAGCCTCTTCCCACCCCATGGGGTGAAATGGGTGAAAATTTTTTTTTTTTTTTGCATGAAATCCCTAAAAATCCCCCAAAACGCTTTTTAAAGCAAAAAAAAAAAAATAAATAAAAATCAGCCAGTGGCATCCCATCCCCGTCGGGGTGACCTGGGTCCTTTTTTTTGCATTAAAATGTGTTGGGGAGGATTTAGAGTGGTTTCATAAAAAAAAACAAATAACAAAAAAAAACCAGAAAAAAACAAGTGCAATGCCAAGGGTGGCTATGCCCCTCCCACCCCCCCCCCCCCCCCCACATTGCCAAGAATGTCCATATCCCAAATTTAATCATTGCTTATGCGCACACCCCAAATTTATCATCCATGACTTGTTTTTGTTACATGGCGATAACAAAGGCGCCCAAGAAGTTTTGTGAAGATCAGTACAAAAATATGGCCTGTACTCGAGCCATACAGTTTTGCACAACTAATATGCACAAATATCGCCAAAAAAGGTTAAAGTTTGTATAATTTGCATAACTGATGCACGAGAAAATGAAACAATAAATATCTTATCTTATCACTATTAAACCATATTACCAATATAGCAGGTGACCAAATGTGTCCATGGGACACAGATGGCCCCACTTTATACTTTATTTTGATAGACCTTTATGATTATAAATTTTGTTGCAGACTAATCTTAAATTAACAAAAAAAAGTTTTTAAAAATTGCTTGACCAATCCCATATTCAAACTTGAGCTGTATTTTGTTGCGATTAAACTACATACCAAATTTGGAGTTGATCGAAAAACAAATACTAAAGTTATTGTCCAGAAACCAAATATTTGATGCATTCTAAGTCCAACAGGGGCCATGATTCAGACGAAAATTGTTCGGACTGTCCACATATTTGAACTTAACCTGTATTTTTTTGTGATTAAAGTACATACATGTACCAAGTTTGGAGCCAATTGAAAAATAAATACTAAAGTTATCGTATTATTTGTGCAGGTCAACAAGGGCCATAATTGAGGCGAACATTTTTCTGACTGACCCCATATTCCAACATGACCTGTATTTTGTTGCGAATAAACCACATATCAAGTTTGAAGCAGATCAAAGAAAAACAAATACGAAAGTTATCGTCCGGAAACCAATTATTTGAAGCATTCAAGTCCAACAGGGGCCATAATTCAGACGAAAATTATTCGGACTGACCCCATATTTGAACTTCATCTGTATTTTGTTGTGATTAAACTACATATGAGGTTTGGAGCCAATCGAAAAAAAATACTAAAGTTATCGTCCAAAAACCAAATATTTGACACATTCTAAGTCCAACAGAGGCAATAATTCAGGCGAACAGTTTTCAGACTGACCCCCATATTCAAACATGACGTGTATTTTGTTGTGATTGAACTACATATCACATTTGCAGCCAATCAAAAAACAAATACTTAAGTTACACTCCGGAAACCAAATATTTGACGAATTCTAAGTCCAACAGGGGCCATAATTCAGGCAAAAATTGTTCGGTCTGACCCCCACATTCGAACCTGACCTTACTTTGTTGTCATTAACGCACATACCAAGTTTCGAGCAGATTGGAAAACAAAGTTATTGCCCGTAAATCAAATGGGCGGGGGGAGGGGGGGGGGGGGCATAATTCAGGTGAAAATGGTGGAGAAATTCGAGGTGGCTGCTGTAGCCATGGTAGGCAGCCGACCGTGACCAAAATAGGATGTTCACATCTTGACACCAACCCGAAAATGCATATGAAATTTGTTGATGATTGGATAAGAACTACAGCCTGTAGGCTGCACTATACAAATTGTGGACAGACTCATAGACTTACATACTCGCAGACTTCCACACGCCCCATGGCAATAGCTTAGTACGACTTTGTCAAGATAAGCTAAAAATGAATCGTTTTCTGAACACAGATAGCCGACAGCACTTACATACAAAATTGTGGAATAACGGGGGAAAGAAAAAAATTTTGTCTGAAAAGAGTAGCCTGTGAACCCTCGTTGGAAGAAGCACAAAGAGCGATTATAAACTACATTTATGTTTTTGAGACAAAAATTGAAAATATAAAATTTGAATATCGATTTTTGTGAATAATGCTGGCAAGTTTGGGCAGTTATGCTGGGTAAAGGGTTAAGGTATGGCAAATGGTTTGTTTTAGGAGGAAACATTTAATTGAGGGGAATTAACCCTTGATGGTGATGTAAATGTACTGAAATATTTGACACATTTTTCAAAGTCTAACAGGGGCCATAATTCAGGCGAAAATTGATCTGATCAACTCCATACTCGAACTTGGTCTGTATTTTGTTGTGATTAATCCACACACCAAGTTTGGAACCAATCGGAAAACAAATACTAAAGTTATCATCCGGAAACCAAATATTTGCCACAATTTTCTAACCCCAACAGGGGCCATAATTCAGGCGAAAATTGATCGAACCGACTCCATACCCGAACTTGATCTGTATTTTGTTGTGAATAATCCACATACCAAGTTTGGAACCGATCGGAAAACAAATACTAAAGTTATCATCCAGAAACCAAATATCTGATGCATTCTAAGTCCAACAGGGGCCATAATTCATGCAAAAATTGATCAGACCGACCCATATGCGAAGTGGATCTGTATTTTGTTGTGATCAATCCACATACTAAGTTTGGAGCTGATCGGAAAAGAAATACTAAAGTTATCATCAAACCAAAACAGATGGATGGACGGACGGATGTACAATGCCAAACCTGCCACAGGAAGCCCAAACATTATCTCAGGGACACGATTTGAACAAATTTGAATCTGACCTCCCTAGAGATGTTGTATATCAAATATGAAACAATTCTGACTGATGAACCTGAAGAAGGTTTTTAAAGAATAGTCCTCATATTGCATCAAGTTAAAATTCGGGCTCCCATAGGGAGCC
The DNA here is from genome assembly GCA_031216915.1 of Pictodentalium vernedei. Lineage (NCBI taxonomy): Eukaryota > Metazoa > Mollusca > Scaphopoda > Dentaliida > Dentaliidae > Pictodentalium > Pictodentalium vernedei. Next base: position 101,806,872 of record CM062291.1, read on the forward strand.
CAAATATGAATGCAGGAACTCAATTTGAACAAACTTGAAACTGACCACTCTAGACATGTTGTATACCAAATATGAAAGATTTCTGACAAGTGGATCCAAAAAAGATTTTTAAAGAATAGTCCTCATAATGCGCCAAGTTGAAATTCGGACTTCCATAGGGAGCCCAAATATCAGCCCAGGTACTCCATTTGAACAAACTAGAATCTGAGCCCCTTAGAAATGTTGTATACCAAAAATGAAATGATTCTGACTGGTGGATCTGAAGAAGATTAATATGAACCCAGGGACTCGATTTGAAGATGAGAGATGTGTATCAAATATGAAATGATTCTGACTGATGGATCTGAAAAAAAAAGAGATACTTTAATGTTTTTCCCATTGCCTACTTTGTTAAAAAGTGATTATTTATTTATTGGTGTTTAAGGTCACATACTTATGCACGAATGGCTAAACATGACCGTGACAGTTTTACAGGTGGAGGAAGTGGGAGTACCCGGAGAGAACCACCGAGCAACAACGAGCAGCTGCCAGCTCCCCAACATCGTAACTCCGCACCGCTGAACAGGCAGGGTTAGATTGCTTGACGACATGCGCTGTTAAAAAGTGATGACTCTGCACTTATTCAGTCTTGAAACTGTATCATGTGGCGAAACTGATTGCCTTTTACCATTCCTTTATGTTGGTCATAAGGAAGCTTCACACCAAATAATAAACAGCTGCGCCATGAGCGCATGATACGCCCGTTATTAATTACAAGAGGGAAGCACACAATATGAGTATACATGTGTACTTGTCAGATTACATATACTTGCCACCAAAAAATCATGAAAATTGCTCCAAGTCCAACATGTGGAAAATTGCCTATATTTTGATGAATAAAGTCCCATAACTCTGGAATGACAAATCGGACAGCGACACAAATTGAAAGGGAGATTCCTTCTATCAACATATACTTGCAACCAAACAATCATGAAAATTGCTCTAAGCATTTTCAAGTTATTGTTCGACATGTGAAAAATAAAGTCCCATAACTCTGGAATGACTAATCAAACAGCAACACCAACCGAAAGGGAGCTTCCTTCCATCAACATAAACCACCTACCAAAAAATTGTGAAAATCTCTCGAAGCATTCTCGAGTGTAAAAAATCAACAATTTTCTAAGTAATAAAGTCCCATAACTCTGGAATGACTAATTGAACAGCGACACTGAAGGAAAGGGAGCTTCCCTCCATCGATATACACCACCTACCCCAAAATCACAAAAATCTGTCAAAGCGTTCTAGAGTTATCGTACGACGTGTAAAAAATCAACAATTTTCTAATAAAGTCCCATAACTCTGTAATGACTAATCGAACGGCGACACTAAACGAAAGGGAGCTTCCCTCTATCGATATACACCACCTACCCCAAAATCACGAAAATCTCTCAAAGCATTCTCGAGTTATCGTAAGACGTGTAAAAAATCAACAATTTTCTAAGTAATAAAGTCCCATAACTCTGGAATGACTAATCGAACGGTGACGCTAAACGAAAGGGAGCTTCCCTCCATCGATATACACCACCTACCCAAAAATCATTAAAATCTCTCAAAGCGTTCGAGTTATCGTACGACATGTGACCGGACGGACAGATGGACAGCGGTATACCATAATACGACCGTTTTTTCAAAACGGGGCGTATAAAAATTGTCAGCACCATGCACTTTTGGAAATGTGAGCATTTTAATTTTTTGGTATTTTTAGCTCGTGGGGTTCCCACTGGGCAGCTGGAAAAATTTTTTATTCCTAAATAAAGTACTTGTGACCCATAATACCTCACATAAAATTTGAATGAAATCAACCCCTCGGTTCGGAAAACAGAAATTTGGGGCAGGGTCAAAATTCTTGCCCCTCCCATAACGACAGCGAATATCGACCCACAAGCTTCCCTTGAACAAAATCTGAATCTACACCTCAAATGGAAGCTGCATACCAAATATTAAGTCTCTGCTACTGCTGGTTCATGAGAAGAAGATTTTTAAAGATTTTGGTGCCCCTTTGGGGCATGGCACCACCCATGGTGAGGGGCAACTTCATTTGAACAAATCCGAATTGGCATTAGGCAATAACATTTACCCAACATTTGAATAAAATTGGGCTAGTAGTTTTGGAGAAGTCGAAAATGTAAAGTTAACGCCAGACGACGACAGACGGAATGTGATCAATAAAGCTCCCACTGAGCTTCGCTTAGGTGAGCTAAAATTTGTCAGCGCCGTGCAGTTTTGGAAATGTGAGCATTTTAATTTTTTTCTATTTTTAGCATGGGGGTTCCCACTGTGCAGCAGGAAACTTTTTTTATTCCTAAATAAAGTACTTATGACCCAGTAATACCTCACATAAAATTTGGTTCAAATCAGCTCCTCGGTTCGGAAAACAGAAATTTGGGGCGGTGTCAAAATTCTTACCGCTCCTATAACCACGGCAAATACTGCCCCGCAAACTTCCCTTGAACAAATCTGAATCTACACCTCAAGAAGCTGCATACCATATATCAAGTCTCTGCTACTGCTGGTTCATGAGAAGATTTTTAAAGATTTTGGTGCCCCTTGGGAGATTGGCACCACCCATGGGGAGGGGCAACTTCATTTGAACAAATCCGAATTGGCATTAGGCAATAAATATTTACCCAACATTTGAATAAAATTGGGCTAGTGGTTCTGGAGAAGTCGATAATGAAAAGTTAACGCCGGACGACGACGGACGGAATGTGATCAGTAAAGCTCCCACTGAGCTTTGCTCAGGTGAGCTAAAATGAAATGATTCTGACTGGTGGATCTGAAGTAGAAGAATTTTTAAAATATTTTCCAAATATTGCACTAAGTTCAAATTCAAGCTCCCATAGGGAGCTCAAAAATGAACCCAGGGACTCGATTTAGGCAACCTTGAATCTGACCTCCCTAGAGATGTTATATACCAAATAAGAATGAATTCTGACTGGTGGATCTGAAGAAGAATATTTTTAAAAAATACCTCATATTGCACCAAGTTAAAATTTAGGCTCCCATAGGGAGCCCAAATATGAACCCAGGGACTCGATTTGAACAAATTTGAATCTGACCTCCATAGAGATGTTGTATACCAAATATGAAAGAATTCTGACTGGTGGATATGAAGAAGAAGATTTTTGAAGAATAGTCCTCATATTGCACCAAGTTAAAATTTGGGCTCCCATAGAGAGCCCAAATATGAACCCAGGGACTCAATTTGAACAAACATGAATTGTACCTGCCTAGAGATGTATACCAAAACTGAAATGATTCTGATTGGTGAATCTGAAGAAGATTTTTAAAGAATAGTCCTCATATTGCACAGGGAGCCCAAATATGAACCCAGAAACTCTCAATTTGAACAAACTTGAATCTGACCCCCCCCCCCTCCCCCCCCCCCCATAGATGTTGTATACCAAATATGAAAGGATTCTGACTGGTGAATCTGAAAAAAGATTTTTTAATGTTTTTCCCATTGCCTACAGTGTTAAAAAGTGCTGACTCAGCAATTTTTCAAAGTCCCGAAAATGTACCCTATAATAAAACTGATGACAATTTTTTTTTTACCAATCCTTTCTGTTGGTCCTGAGGAAGCTTCACACCAAATAAAAATTCTCAGTGCCGTGCAGTTTTAGAGATATGGCCATTTTAATTTTTTTCTATTTTTAGCTCCTGCGGTTCCAACGGGGCTACGGAAAAAAAAATCGGCATAAATTAGGTACTTATGACCCAATAAGCCCTCACATAAAATTTGGGTTAAATCAGCCTCTCGGTTCAGAAAATAGAAATTTGGGGTGGGCTAAAAATTTTGCCCCTCCCATAACGACGCCAAATAAAGCTCATCAAACTTCTCTTGAACAAATCTGAGTCTACACCTTAAAAGGAAGCTGCATACCATATATCAAGTCTCTGCTACTGCTGGTTCATGAGAAGATTTTCAAAGATTTTGGTGCCCCTTGGTGGCATGCCACCATCCAGGAGGAGGGGCAACTTCATTTGAACAAATCTGAATTGGCATTAGGTAATAAACATTTACCCAACATTTGAATAAAATTGGGCTAGTGGTTTTGGAGATGTCAATAATGTAAAGTTAACGCCGGGTGACGCCGGACAGAAAGTGATCAGTAAGGCTCCCACTGAGTTTTGCTCAGGTGAGCTAAAAAGGTTCATCAGCTTTTGCCAGTGCATAAAAGTTCTGTTCTACAATAAGATTTCAAGTATTTTTAATGATACACAATTACCTGGCATATCAACAGGAGGTCTTGGTGCATATCTGGGGTCCATAAAGTAGGGTGGCATGCCTGCCCATGGACCATACCATGGTGGTGGTGGACCTTGATTTGGACGCATGGCCTGACCTGGAGGTGGTGGCTGAGATACTGGAGGAGGTCTCATGGCATCCATCTGTTGTCGCATCATTCTTGGAGGAACATTCTTACTAAATTTGGGAAACTTTAAAAGAAAAAAAATATGCATTTTTCAAATAAAAAATTATAGGATCATTTTAACTGCATACTGTTTACAAGAAGATTTCAAAGATATCGACTCATTTTTTAGCTGGTTAACATATTCAATGGCTTTGCTGTTAGAAAAAAAAAGTATTTCGGTGTAAAAATATCAAAGGAAGAAGCAAAACTCTTTCACATGGGACAATCATCAAATTGCAACGGCATCTTTCTGTTCTGAAATCCAACTGTACCCAGCATCCATCATAAAGAATAACTTAGCACAGTACAAACCTTGTTGTGTAGACATCAAATGTTTCTAACGGGCATGAAAAATATTCCAGGACTCTCAAGGAATTTTCAAGCACATTAGTAACAAGACCTTCATATTTAAGTTTATTTTAACCCTTTACCTAACTTTTAATCAACCTGTACTATTCACAATAACAAAATATCAGAAGAGCTGAGGGATGTTCCCCAAATGAGCCTCAACAGAGAAGGCATGGCAGAGAGGGCTTGTAATACAATGGAGAGAAACTCAAACACGTTGTCAAAATTTCAGTGACCATAGATGGTGTACAAGTCCACAAATACTTTAGTGTTTTTGTGTATGTCATGAGCTTTAGTCAAGATCATGACATGCACTTGAATCACCTGGAAGCATTGTATGAAGCATGAAAAAGATCAAGATCTGTCATTTTTAACTGGTAAAATGCTGGAAGCCCCTATTTGCGCTTTATTCGGAATTACAGGTGCCACAACTTAAAGGCTTCATATTCATTATCTTTGAAGTGATATTTTTTAGTCTAGAAAGATTTGCCCTTTTTATAATTTATGGGAGAGTGTGGTTAGGTACTCTCCGATAAATTGTTACAAAGTAAAGACCAGTGAAAAAATTTTTATCTCCAAAAATAATTTAGCACTCTACCAGTTAAGAAGAAAAGGGCAAAATTTGAAGACATATGGTTTGCGCCCTTAAATTTGGAGTCAAGCACTGCATAATGCATGAAAATGACCTGCCCACCAAATCATTATGATTTTTGCAAAGTTAGAAAATGGACACACTTGAATCATGAGCACGCATTATGTGAAGAATGGACTTTGACCTTCAGATTGGAGTTGCGACCTTATGTCAAGGTCATGACATACCCTGAAGTCAAAAGCAATCATTGTGTGAAGTATGGTCATGATGGGTCTATTGAATGGTCAATTTAATAATTTTGTTTTTGTGAAGATCAGTTCATAAATATGCGCTGTATAGAAGTTGTGACAAAAAACTGATTGGACCTAATTTCGGTACAAAATGGCCACTGGCAGCCATCTTGAATTTTGGACCGCACCCAGAAACACTCATTCTCATCCCAAGGTGATAACAAAGGTACCCAAGACCTTTCGTGAAGAGCGGTTCATAAATACAGATTCTAGCCCGAGCCGTATTGACATGTGTACTTACTGTGTGTAAGTAGCACTGAAATGAAAGTGTCAATGACACTGTAGCTCAACTTGTCAAGACAAAGACATGTACATGTATAGTATGTGACACAGCAATGACAAACATCTAGGTAATGACCTGATAACAAAGGTAAATTTCAAGTATTGTAACGGTCTGTACATAAATACTGACCGTTGCCTGTAACAAATGTATAGGTAAAGTATTGTAAAGGTGGGTGACAGTCAGATGCTAAACTAGAAAAGAAATCTTAGTCCCAGAGTGGGTCTGACTGAACCCCAAAATATTTGTTCTCATAGCACAGTGATAACAAAGGCACCCCAAAACACACTCGTTCCTGTCCCAAGGTGAAAACAAAGGTACCCAAGAAGTTTTGTGAAGAATCAGTTTCATAAATACAAGCTGTATAGAACTTGTGACAAAAAACTGATTGGACCTAATTTTGGTACAAAATGGCCACTGGCAGCCATCTTGAATTTTGGACGCTACCCAGAAACACTCATTCTTATCCCAAGGTGATAACAAAGGAACCCAAGAAGTTTTGTGAAGATCGGTTCATAAATACAGCCTCTGCCCTGAGCCATATTGACATGTGTGCTTACATTATGTAAGTAGCACTGAATAAATCAAAGTTCATCTAATTTGCATAATTTCTGCATGAAAAAAAACCCTTACAATATGTGATGTATTCCATTTTACTAAACATTCATACAAAAATTTATTCAAATCAGAAACTTTCATACGGAAGTTCTGTACAAAAAGACTGATTGCACTAATTTTGGTACAAAATGGATGCTGGTGGCCATCTTGAATTTCGAACCCACACCCAAAAACACTCGCTCTCATCCCACGGTGATAACAAAGGTACCCAACAAGTTTCGTAAAGATTGGTTCATAAATATGGCCTCTAATCTGAGCTGTATAGAAGTTGTGTACAAAAAACTGATTAGACCTAATTTCGGTACAAAATAGCCACTGGCAGCCATCTTGAATTTTAGACCGCATCCAGAAACACTCGTTCTCATCCCAAGGTGATAACAAAGGTAACCCAAGACATTTCGTGAAGATCAGTTCATAAATACAGACTCTAGTCTGAGCCGTATTGACATGTGTACTTACTGTGTGTAAGTCGCACTGAAAAAATCAAAAGTTCATCTAATTTGCATAATTTCTGCACGAGAAAAAAAACCCGTATTATATGTGATGTATCCCATGGTAATAAACATTCACACAAAAAAATTATTCAAATAAGCGCTTTCATATGGAAGTTCTGTGCAAAAATCTGATTGCACCTAATTTTTGTACAAAAATGGCTGCCACCGGCAATCTTGAATTTCGGTCTGGACACCAAAACACTCGTTCTCGTCCCACGGTGATACCAAAGGTACCCAAGAAGTTTCGTAAAGTTCGGTTCATAATTATGGCCTCTAGCCCGAGCCATATTGGCATTTGCACTTACAGTGCTGAAAGTAACACCAAAAAACATCAAAATTAGTCTAATTTGCACAATTACGCATGAGAAAAAAACCTGTATTATATGTGATGTATCCCATGGTACTAAACATTCATACAAAAAATTATTCAAATCAGAGCTTTCATATGGAAGTTTCTGTACAAAAAACAGATTTCTGCATCGTCAGTACAAAAATTGGTGGCTGGCAGCAATCTTGAATTTCGGACCGCACCCAAAAACACTCGTTCTTGTCCCACGGTCCATAACAAAGGTACCCAAGAAGTTTCGTAAAGATCGGTTCATAAATACGGCCTCTAGCCCGAGCCGTATCCAATTGTTGACGTAACGGACAGACGGATGACGGGCCATGGACAAAAGCTCAAATTTGGGCTTCGCCAAAGTTGAGCTAAAAATCAAAGTTCATCTAATTTGCATAATTTTTGCACGTTTGCACGTAAAAAAAAAAACTGTATTAACGTAAAAAAAAACTGTATTATATGTGATGTATCCCATGGTACTAAACATTCACACAAAAAATTAGTCAAATCAGCGTTTTAATATGGAAGTTCGGTGCAAAAATCCGATTGCACCTAATTTTGTACAAAATGGCTGCCATCGGCCATCTTGAATTTTGGACCGGACCCAAAAACACTCGTTCTCGTCCCAAAAGTACCCAAGAAGTTTCGAAAAGATCGGTTCATAAATACGGCCTCTAGCCTGAGCCGTGTTGACGGACAGACGGACAACTGGCCATGGCATAAGCTCAAATTTGGCTTCGCCAAAGTGGCGCTAAAAACCACAGACAAATCAGTACGACACACATGCCCAGAGAGCAAATGAAGTCCAGCAAACTGATTCTCTTGAGTTTTTACACATCATAAAGTATGTTCAAGATCAATAATTTTGCAAAAAATCATATCACCGGAACCAAACACGATTTGTAGTTACTTATGACAAAGACACATGTACCACCAATCAGCTAATTATCTCAATGTATGATGAAAAAAGTCTGGAAAACTTATTTTGGAGTACCAGAAATATGGACGGACGTAGGTAACATTATATGCTCCTGGCCATGTTATCGTGGGTGCCAAAAAATAATTGAAAATAAAAATTTGAAATTAACCAAACTTTTGTCTTTTTTCTGAAACCAGAAGTCTCGAGTTACACACAAAACACTGGAACAGTTCAGGATTCAAGCACAAATGTCCAGCTGCTGGATTTACCTGAGAGTTCAGTTAATTTTGTTAGTTTGAAACTGCTCAATAATTGTTCTCATTATCCTAAAGGGTAGCACACCTGCAAGCAATCTCTCATAAATTTTAACAAATAAACCTGTATTAACTACAAAATAATTAGTTGTTTCCAACTGAACATTGTCCCTGGAGTGAAATTGCTGGCCATCTGCAATGCTTCAGCATAGCAGATGGTGTCTTGTTGCACTCAAGGAATGGTATACTTTCTTCATCAGAAGACTTCTCCCCAATTATTTTGGAAAAAGCAATCATACTAAAACAAGAGACTCATGCATTTCAAAAATTACAGTCTATGTTCATAAACACTGTGGACTCTCACCAGTTGTAAAAGAAATGTTAAAACATTGCATCATGGGTGCTGATCTTGCTTCTTTCTTGTTCATTTCACTTGGTTTTTTTTGTTCAATTTTGCAATATTTTCAAGAAATCTCAATCCACTGGTGTCAATATTTTGCAACCGGATATCGATCTGACAGAAAAAAAAAATGCTTTTGTGTCAGTGACCCTAAACGCTTGTTTACAAATAGTGAATATATTCTGGTATGTTGGTAGAATTGATAGAAAAATATATGAAAATTACTTGAGGTTTTTGATGGTCTTTTCCTTTATCCCAGCTATCTCTCTCTTTGTCACCAGATTCACTGGGAGTTCGACTGGATCGGCCATCTGATTCAGAGTCACGGTCCTGCAAAAATCAGAAAATGATCAGTCATGTACACAGAAAACTTATCTAATGTCTTATTCATTGTGTTTGATTTCAGCTGGTAGGTTGGTTTTGTGCAACCAATATATAAATCTGGTACACGGATAAAATAAAAATAAACAAAAATCTCTAGAATTCACCTTATCTTCTCTTTTGGGCCGTTCATCAAAGGGTTTCTGTTTTTCTCCAGATGCAGCCTTTTTTTCGGCTTCGATACGTTTTTCTTCCTCTTCTCTTCTCATCCTAGCCTTTTCAATTGCTGAGAAAACTTCATCATTTTGTTTGGCACGCCTCTGTTTCCAAATTTCATCATCTTCATCACAAGGCTTTCCAGGCATGGGAGGAGCTGGATACATACTTCTCTGCTTCAAAAGAAAAATACACAAAAAATTCTTTAATTAATGCATTCTGATTTTGAAGGAGACTGTAAGTTGTTTAAAGGGGGGAGGGGGGGGGGGGCGTTATTAAAGGTCATATCCAGCATCTATGGCTAATTAACATTATTGAGCCCAAACATGAACCCAGGCACTGGATACTGACTGGTGTTTAAGATGATTTTGCGAATATTACCAATTTTGAAATATGTTAAAATTTGCACACCCTCCATAAGGAACACAAATATCAACCCAAGAACTTTATTGGAACAAATTGAATCTGAACCCTCAAAGGATGCTATATACCAAATATCGATAGATTCTGACTGTATCTCAAGAAGCAGATTATTCCTCATATTGGAGTAAGTTAAAATTCGATCTCCAACAGGGAGCCCAAATATTAACAAAGTGACTTGATTTGAACAAAATTTGATCTGACCTCCCTAAGGACTGTACACCAAATATCAAAAGATTCTGGCTGATGGATCTGAAGATTTTTAAAGATTATTCCTCATATTGCACTTAGAGCTGACTTAGAGAGCCCAAATATTAACCCAGGCACTCGATTTGAATAAACCTGAATTTGACCCCTCCCCCCCCCCCCTCCCCCCTCCAACAGAGATGTTGTATACCAAATATGAAAGGAATCTTTGACTGGAGGATCTGAAGAAGATTTTTATAGAAATTTCCTCATATTGCACTATGGGAAAATTTGAGCTACCACCCGGAGCCCAAATATTAACCCAGGAACTCGATTTAAACAAATTTGAATCTGATCCCCTTAGAGATGTTGTATAACAAATATGAAAGGATTCTGAGAGGTGAATCCGAAGAAGATGATTTTTAAAGAAATTCCCCTCATATTGCACTACTGAGTTAAAAATCCCCAAGTTAAAAATTCCGGATCCTGTATTGAGCCTGAATATGAACCAATGGGCTTCATTTTAACAAACTAATATCTGCCCCAAAATGCGATGTCAGAACAAGCCATCACCTCAAATTTAACTAAAAGTGGTTCAGTGGTTTAGGAGGGGCAGGTGCAAACATGTTCATGGAAGACAGAGGTGAGTGATCACTAGCTCATTCTAACTCTCAGTCAGGTGAGCTAAAAAAAACCCAGGCAACTATTTTGTAACATGTGCGGGAGCAGTTTGTCACAAGGATCTCTCATACCAAATCCATCCATTCACTGCCGAGATATTGTTGGTGACGACCAAAAATCATGAAAACCTGACAAAGGATCATAACTGGTGAAAAATATGGGGGCAACTTTTTTATAACATGTGCAGAAGCAGATTGACATGAGGATCTCTCATAAAAAATTTCATTGAAATCCATCCATTTGCTGCAGAGATATCGCTATCGACGGAAAAAATCATGAATGAAAGTGTCAATGACACTGTAGCTCAACTTGTGTGAGACATGTACATGTCTAGTATGTGACACAGCAATGACACACATTTAGGTAATGATCTGATAACAAAGGTACATGTAAAGTATTGTAAAGGTTCGTACATAAATACTGACTGTAGCCTGTAACAAATGTACAGGTAAAGTATTGTAAAGGTGGGCGACAGTTGGATGCTAAAACTAGAAAAGAAATCTCCATGGGGTTAATGTTACAATGGGATCTTTGTATGGTGCAACATAAGCCAAATGTTAGCAATTGTTTTGGCCCGTTTGATTCAAACCCTTCTAAGGTTGATTCATACTAATTAATATTTGTCCAGTCCGTCTTAAAATATAGGTATTTGAATTTTGTACCTTTAGCTCATAGGGCTCCCACAGGTGAGATTGTTTTATTTTTCTCATTGGTAATAGAAAATCGGGTTGTGCTAATAACATTTACCCTCCCCAAACACCAAATATTAACACAGAACTTGGCTTCAACACATTTGAATATTCACATCCTAGGGACGCTGAATTCAAAATACATTATTCTGTCTGGTGTTTTTGGAAAAGATTTTTAATTATCTCCCTTTTTGAGACCCCGGGTGGGTCTGTCTGAACCCAAAAATATTTGTTCTCATACCACAGTGATAACAAAGGCACCCAATACATTTATAGCAAACATTACCAACATAAAAAATCTTCTTTGCAGGTTCTGTACAAAAAATGTAACACCCATTCTCATCCCAAGGTGACAACAAAGGTACAAAGAAGTTTTGTGAAGATCGGTTCATAAATGCAGCCTCTAGCAGGAGTCGTATTGACATGTGTACTAACTGTGTATAACAGTGAATAAATCAAAGTTCATCTAATTTGCATAATTTATGCACAAGAAAAAACCCTGTATTATATGTGATGTATTCCATGTTACTAACATTCATGCAAAACATTGATGCAAATCAGAACCTTCATATAAAAGTTCTGTACAAAAAACTGATTGCACCTAAATTCGGTATAAAATGGCAGCCATCTTGAATTTTGGACCTCACCCCAAAACACTCGTTCTCATCCCAAGGTGATGACAAAGGTACACAAGAAGTCTCGTGAAGATCGGTTCATAAATACAGTCTCTAGCCTGAGTCGTATTGACATGTGTATAAGTAGCACCGAATAAGTCCAAGTTCATCTAATTTGTATAATTTATGCACGAGAAAAAAACCTGTATTATATGCGATGTATTCCATGTTATTAAACATTCAGACAATAATTTATTCGAATCGGAACTTTCTGTACAAAAAACTGATTGCACTAATTTCGGTATAAAATGGCTGCCATTGGCCATCTTGAATTTCAGACCGCACCCAAAAAAACACTCGTTCTCGTCCCTTGGTGATAACAAAGGAACCAAAGAAGTTTTGTAAAGATTGGTTCATACATACAGCCTCCAGCCTGAGCTGTATTGAATTGTTGATGGATGGACTGACATCCAGGTGTCCAGACGGGCCATGACAAAACCAAATTTGACTACGTCAAAGTTGTACTAAAAATTGACAAAGTGAGAACCGTAACTCTGGAGAAAAATACATGAACACTTTTTTATAACATGTGTAGGAGCAGCTTTTCACAAGAGTGCCTCATACCAAATTTAATTGAAATCCATCCATTCAGAGCAGAGATATTATGGAATGCAAAAAACTCTAGTGAAAAATATGCGGGCAACTTTTTTTATAACATGCAGGAGTGGCTTGTCACATCCACTTATTGCCGAAATATCGCTGCGGGTAGAAGGATGGATAGATGCATGTAAACCAGTTTTCCCCCATTCTCTTTAAGAGAGGGAGAATAAATATTAAATCAGGGTCTTGATTTGAACAAACTTGAATCTGGCCATCATTTGGATGATGTGAACCAATTAGCTCAAGAATCTGACTCGAGATTCTGAAGAAGATTTTTAAAGAATATTCCTCATATTGCACAAAGTTAAAATATTCTGTATAACAAACAAGCGGCCTGTCACGCCTAGAGAGCTCCGCTGAGGGCCACTGATCGCATGGGCATGCTTTCTAATACTAATATTGTTACAAACTTTAGCCGAAAAATATTCAGCGGTTCAGAAATTATGGCTTGGACAAACAAATATCAAAAATATCTTAAGATTTTCTTGATCCTGTGACCTGTGACCTTGACCCTGTGGATTTACAGACCGCAGAATAATTGATGACACACCGTCTATTGATAATACATATTGCTATGAAGTTTGGTGGAAAAATATTCAGCGGTTTAGAAATTATGGCTCGGACAAATAAAATGTTGACGACGGACAGACAGACAGACGGACGGCGGACGACGGACGAATCAGTATAAGAAAAGCTCTGCTGACTTTGTCAGCGGAGCTAATAAGAAAAGATTCTGACTGTTGGGTCTGAAGATGAGTTTAAGATATTTTCTTGCATGAAGTTAAAATCTGGGCTCCGGATCAAAAAATTCTGATTGATGGTTCCGGAGAAGATTTAATGAAAGTGTCAATGACACTGTAGCTCAACTTGACAAACTTGAACTTGGTAAGTTATAAATGAAATGGCAAAATTGAAGATCATTGGGACCAATGTCAGTTTTTTTGCCAGTGGCAACATTTTTGGACAGAAACCGAAGAAAATCAATAACTCCCATCTAGAGGCCTCCCCAAACAAGCATGCCAGGTTTCAAAGCAATCCGATCATAAATGTGCCCTGTAGGGTGTACAAAAGGGAAATATTGTGGTCTGACTAGACTAAATTCTAAGAACGTTGGCCGTGGCAACATTTTTTGACAGAAATGGAAGAAAATCGATAGCTCCCATCTAGAGGTCACCGTAAATAAGCATACCAGGTTTCAAAGCAATCTAATCATAAATGAGCCCTGTAGGGTGAGCCAAAGGGATATATTGTGGTTTGACTAAACTAAGTTCTAAGAATGTTGGCCGCGGCAACATTTTTTGACAGAAATTGAAGAAAATTGATAGCTCCCATCTAGAGGTCACCCCAAACAAGCATGCCAGGTTTCAAAGCAATCCGATCATAAATGTACCCTGTAGGGTGTGCCAAAGGGAAATATTGAGTCTTCTGACTAAACTAAGTTCTAGGAACGTTGGCCGCGGCAACATTTTTTGACAGAAATTGAAGAAAGTTAAAAAATTTATAGTAATTTCTATATTTTTTATACTTACCAATGACCCAGACATAGCTGGTGCTAACTCTTAAAATATAGGGCCAAACACAAATTTTGCCCCCCAATCCCCAAAATTTGCATCTAAAACCAAAGAAAACATGTCCTGAAAGGCCCTCCACACTTCGCCTCTACTGCGCATGCGCAGTGTCAAGGACGTTCCGAAATTGGCGCCATTAATCATTCTAATAACCAGTGCCTGGTAAGCGCTATGTACTCAGCGGGGAGGCAAGAGTTCCCAACTCCTGGGAGGGCCATCTGGGTCATTGGTAAGTATAAAAAATATAGAAATTACTATAAATTTTTTAACATTTTTATACTGTACCAATGACCCAGACATAGCTGAATAGTAAAAAGGCTGGAGGGCCAAGGACATAGAGCAAAATGGAATACGCTCAATAAAATAAAATAGAGTCATCCCCTGTAGGGAAAAAGAAGTAATAGGCCTTACATGTATCTTTCTTATTTATGATAAATTAGAAAGATACAACACCTTCCAAAATTGAGCTTCATACATCCATGTACTCTATTAATATCCAATAATCCTTATACTAATAATTTTTAAAGTAAGCCAATAAATAAAGTAAGTCTAGAGAATAGAGACTCTTATACTCCTTAAAAGTGTCTGAGGATTGCATAATCATGTCCGTTGACATATGCAATATTCAAAAGCTATACTTTAAAAACTAAGACTTGAATGAATTTTAAAAACCTAAACTTCTCACTAAACAACCATCCCAATAACAGCTCAGAATTACTTACTCCGGAGGAGGTATCCCCTTGCTTTCATAGTAAAACAGGTGACCCAAGGGAACACCCTCCCCCCCCCCCTTTTTCTTGCCCTGGGTCATATAGCCCAGAGCGAAGAGGGCAGCAGAACGGAGACACTGCTGAAACAGACAGCCTACCTAGCTATAGTAGCAACTGTTAAGTGAAAGACATTCTGAGCAGTAGATAATAGACCTAACAATAGAGGCCTCCAGAAATGGACTCGATATTTCTGAGATAAAAATTCATGAATGTGGATGGCTGAGCGCAATGAGCGGCCTTCAAAAATCTATAATAGCGACACTATTAATGTAAGCCCAAGAAGTAGAAGAACTCTTACTTCATGAGCCGAAATCTTAAGCACAACTGCTAAGTCAATGATATACCATAAGCAGTACCGATAGTTAATAGAATCTATTAACAATAAAATGGAGCGTAACGTCCTTCTACTAGGCATCAAAGACAGAAGAAGCTTACGCCCATAGTAATAAACAGATATCTGTTTATAAATACATAACTCTACCCGGAAAGAGTAAAGGCCTATGCCCATACGAAGACGGAAGGACCTTAAAAATAATAGGTTCCGGATAATAGGAGCCTAACTCTTATGCAAAAATCCAACCTAAATAGTAACGGAAGTAGTGATTCCGAAACTACGAAAGTGAAAATCATCCATCGATAGTGCATGAAACTCACTGACTCTACAGTAAAAGAGAAACCAACAGAATTACTGTCTAAAAGGTCAGAATTTGAAAACTACTGTTTCCAGAGGCTCAAATGATTACTTAGCTAAATAAGAACCGAAGTTAAAATCCATATAGGAATTTAATCTAAAGATTCTAAGTCTATTTATCAAAAAGTTACTAACTGACTTAGATAAAGAGACATAAGACTCAATTGTAAACTATCGTAGAGTGCATAGGTATGAGGTAACATAAACCTATAACCTTAATAATAACAGGCTGCAGTAGATCTTGTGAAACAAGTATACTAAAAAATTGCAATGAGTAGTATGGAGGGATCAACAATATGAACATAATGATCCCTACACCAACGACAGAAGAGCCTCCACTTTAGCCGCATAGAATAGCGAAGAAGAGGATCTCCTATAGTAAGAAATCGCGTCCAAAGCTCGTCCAGTACAGTGCTTACAATGCAATACGGACCACACAACGGAATACATGAAGGTTGCGACCTTGCGGGTTGTGATAAAGATGACACGATTTACCCAGTGAAAAAAGATCCTCACATAGAGGAAGATTTCACGTTAAGACCCACAGTAGACAAGAGAGTAAATTACCCATGATCTCTGTGAAGATAGAGATGCTATCAACAGAAATGTATTGTGGTTGTTTATCTTAGCAATATCTGCTGAAACAACAGCGCCAGAGGATACGCGTATCCTATCATTCCGTCCTATAGATCAATAGAGCGTAAACAACATTAGCTCAGAGAGCTGGACAAGCCAACACATACGTCTGCAATTGATTAGCAAGCTGTGTCGTAAATAAATCATCATTGGGCGCTCCCATAGATACAAAATCTGATTGAATACTTGTTTGTTGAGAGTCCATTCTGACAGCAACAAGCGACCCGTAAGAGAACGGGAGTCCGGTAAAACAATCAGACGACCCGGAATATGACGCACCAAAACAGAACTTGGTGTACTATAACCAACAGACGGATTCTTTCCATTAAATTGAATAACGGAAACGAAAGAGTGCCTCCCTGGTTCCGGAGATACGCCACTACTGTCGAATTAAAGGACAGGATTTGGGCATGCGTTTCTGAATAATGTTCATGCAATGACATAAAGCAAGCCTCAAAAACATTATTCCGCGGAAGAAAACTGGTTGCTAAGAGACTGCGGAACCCAAAGACCCTGGCACTTCGAATCCGTAGGGATCAGTATTATATCCCAATCTGTTTGACTGGCAACCGTCATAACAGCCACACTTGGGTCCGGCAACTGCGGTGGCACTCTCTGAGTCAACCACCGAATGTTTGCCCCAGTCTGAATCTCTTGTAACACTAGATAGACAAGAGAACGTGTAAATCGAGCAATTGATGGATTGCCGAAAAGTTGCCGTCGAAGAGAAGCTCCTCCGAGAACGAAGCGACTCTGAGAGAGAACTACTGCCCTCAAAAGAAATTACATTGAGAATAATATCCCGTAAATCTTTTCTTGAAGACGTAATGATAACGCCTCAGTAAGGCGGATTACGTATGATAAAGCGTCTAAGTTAAGTCTACTATACATCATGTCGTTTCCAACATTGAAGTTGGAAAAGACAAACGGCGAAAAAGAATATATCCAGTCTTTAACCACACCGTCTAGACGCATATGAACTCTCGGTATGCCCTGCTCTGCCAAAATAAACTATTCGTATAAATGATAAAATGGCAGAAATGAGCAACGCGGACAAGAAACTAAACTATCATGCTTGGTAGCAGGCTTGTATATATATATATATATAGCGTCGAAAAATAAAACACATGTTGTAATGACAATATTGGACTGCGTCGGTAAGTCAGGGACAATGTCCCTGAACCGATCGAAAAATCCGAGTCCAATGACGCTATAAGTCTCTTATCCAAGATCGCAGCAATGAAGTCCGAAATAACAATCACTGGAAGATAATGCCAGAAGATATGATAGGCAGCTTCCGATACCACTAAAGGGAAAACTCGAAATCTTTCGAATCCCTTTCGCCATCCTGTCGGACCCTATAAAGCGTTCGGTCGTCCGTACCTGATGCAACCACGGACCGCACCGACCCAGCGCCGTCAGATAATTCCTGATTCGACCGAGAAATTGTCAATTGCTGGGATGCTGCGAAACAACTGTGCTAACTCGGATAGCACGTCCGTCACTGAGGCCTGAGGAGAAGCGGTCTTACGATGCATTGCCGCTGGAAGCTCCGTGATCGTTACCCCGTGCATACTACCAATATGCGAGCGAACGGAGTGTATAGGCCTCGTGTCCCTTGGCTACCGGATGGCGCGACCTATTCACCGTGGAATCACTGAATGACGAAACTGATCGGATACTCGAGGTCACGTAGCCAATGTGCGGTCGTGTGCCCTGCTGTGAGGATGAGGAAGCATTAAGGACAGTCTCTCGGACTGTCAATATAACGGAGCGTCCCGACCGACGGACATATGCTCCGAATGTAAAATATCAGAACCACAACATGCGGTCCCCTATGTTGTTGGACGAGAGAGGGACCTCTCTCGCTCACAGCCCGGACGGACCTGGACAAGCCAGGAACCGGACTAACAGGCTTCCTCCGATCTGTCCTCAATCTGCCGTCACTGGGTGAGTACTAAAGTAATTAAAGTGCTCGCATCACCCAAATCTCCTTCCTAGACCGCAACGGACAAACCCGGCAGCCGAACCATTCGATGAATGTACGCTACACCGGGTGAGCTGGCGAATGTCACTCCATAGGCGATAGACATATTCCATGAGCACTTATTGCCGCTAGCTCTTCATTAACTATGACGACAGAGGCACACTTTTGAAAGACATCTCCGTAACTTTGCGAACAAGAAACCAGAAATGCTTGGATATAGCAAGCATAAAATAATAATATATATAGCGTCGTTCAATAATTCGAAAGTTTGTGTGACATTATTGGACTATGTCGGAACTGAGGGACGATGTCCCTGAACCGAACCAAAAATTTCTAAGTCCACCGACGCTATCAGTTTCTTATCCGGCATCGCAGCATTCTGGTCCGACGAAAGAAGCCGTAGAAGACCAAGTCAGATGACATACACAACAGCATATGTTGTTCCGAAAGGGAAAGCTCGAAATCCTCCAAATCCCTTTCGGTATCCCGTCGGACCGGATGAAACTTTCGGACGTCCGTACCCGCTTCCGCGGAGCGTCCCGACCCAGCACCGTAGGATAAAAAATATGCGACAGATTCAGTTGATGCTGGGATGCTGCGATAAACTGTGCTATTTAGGAAAGCACGTCCGTTCCCGAGGCCTGTGCAGTAGCGGTCTTACGATGCATTGCCGCCGGAAGCTCCGTGTACGTTGACTCCCGCACACTTCCTATGCGAATGTCCGGAGTCTGCAGGCCTCGTGTCCCTGGCTACCGGATGGTGTGACCTGGTCGCCGAAGAATCCTTGATCGGCGAAGCTGGTAATATATCGGCGATCACGCAGCCAAGGTGCGGTCGTGTGCGCTGACGAGAAGAGGAAGCCTTAGCAGTCTCCGCGGACTGCCTATACAACGGAGCGTCCCGAGCGACGGACGTATGCTCCGCTTGCGACACATTTTGTACCACAACATCTGGGGCCAGATGTTGTGAACGAGAGAGGGGCCTCTCTCGCTTGCCGTCCGAATGGACCGGAACGAGCTATGAACAGGACTAAAAGGCTTCCTCCGTTCTCCCTCCGATCCGCCGTCACTGGGTGTGCATTAGGTTGATTTATAGTGCTCGCATCACCCCAAAATTCCTTCTAGACCGCAACGGACGAACCCGGCTGCAGAACCATTCGGTGAATGGACGCTACACCGGCCGAGCTAGCGGACGTCAAAGGCCGTCGAACCTACTAGGGTCCTCTTAGGCAATTGGCGTATTACATGAGCACTTTTCCGCTAGCCCTTCATTAATTGTGACGACGGAGGCACACTGTTGGAAGACATCACAGATACATCACCCTAATCTTGATCGTCTGAAATAGAAATTGATAAAGTAGAGTGACCCTGCGGGGAAAGGACCGGAGTGTCCAATTCCCCAATAACATACCGTGACATACGCTTCCCATATTGTCATCGAAATCATACGATACAGAACAGGGGTTAATGCGAGTACACTGACCACATATAGAATGATTATAAAGTCAGAGGAAGACTTCCTCTTAATACAATTGATCAATGTCCTTTCAATGTGAAAAGAAAACAAGTCCTGGTACTCACACTAACCCCTGGCAATCAAAATACATAATAATAATATGATCCATTAATATAGAAAAAATAATTGAAATCAAAATATTTTGAAAAAATATTTTTTCAGAACAGCCCAAGTTTCTGAAAAGTAACGTTGAGCCCCAATGGATCCCAAGCCTAAGTGTGGACAAAAATTTTAAAAATATTTTAAACAATTTATTCAACACTTACGAACAATAATAATGTATCTAGTTATGATTAAAATAACATCAAGATATTATTTTCCAGAAATCCCCCCCCTCACACAGAGGGCTGTTGTAAATGTAAACAATGAGTGTAAAAACACTAAAATAAGACTCCAGGCACCCAGGCCCGAAATCAGTTACCAAAAATACACTATCTGATGCAAAACAGAGACTTCCAGGGAAGAAACTGCAGAACATCAGATGGTAGATGCAGAACACAACGCCTAACCACCCGTAGGTGAAGACGTAAACATGGGGAAAAGAACAGAATTCATTCTGTTATTCAGCTAAAACTCCCAAGAAAATTTAGTAATAATAATTACAAAAACTATGCCAAAAGCATGGGAGAATAGCAAGGGGGAACTTAAAGGACAGGGAGAGAGGAAAAACACTTGAAAAAACAGTGTAACTAAATAATCAGAATGACAACAAAATGGCTGCTGCCTCGAAAATAGGTAACTTAACATAATTTCATTAAAAAAATTTAAGTTACAGCCCTGATAATATTCTGTCACACATTTTTTCCTCTCCTCCTTCTCTATCCTCCTTAGAATCACCATTTCACTAATATTTATGTGTCTGGCATCATTTAAACTGAGATTTACAAGCACAAAAATCAGTCAGATGTTAACTGATGAAGGGCCAAACTTAGAATGATTAATGGCGCCAATTTCGGAACGTCCTTGACACTGCGCATGCGCAGTAGAGGCGAAGTGTGGAGGGCCTTTCAGGACATGTTTTCTTTGGTTTTAGATGCAAATTTTGGGGATTGGGGGGCAAAATTTGTGTTTGGCCCTATATTTTAAGAGTTAGCACCAGCTATGTCTGGGTCATTGGTACAGTATAAAAATATCGATAGCTCCCATCTAGAGGTCACCCCAAACAAGCATGAAAGGTTTCAAAGTAATCCGATCATAAATGTGCCCTGTAGGGTGTGCCAAAGGGAAATATTGAGTCTTCTGATTAAACCAAGTTCTAAGAACGTTGGCCGCGGCAACATTTTTTGCCGGAAATTGAAGAAAATCGATAGCTCCCATCTAGAGGTCACCCTAAATAAGCATACCAGGTTTCAAAGCAATCAAGTCATAAATGTGCCCTGTAGGGTGTGCCAAAGGGAAATATTGAGTCTTCTGACTAAACTAAGTTCTAGGAACGTTGTCCGCGGCAAAATTTTTTGACGGAAACTGAAGAAAATCGATAGCTCCCATCTAGAGGTCACCCCAAACAAGCATAAGAAGTTTCAAAGTAATCTGATCATAAATGCGACCTGTGAGGTGTGCCAAAGGAAATTGTGGACGTACGTACTAACGTACGTACGCCGACGGACGAGAAGTGATGGCAATATCTCAGCTTGACTTTGTCAAGTTGAGCTAAAAATAAATTTTTTGGGGGTACTAACAGAGTGAAGTCTCTTGTGCTCCCCCTCAGCTCCCAGATGTGGCAACTTTATTTGAACAAACTCGAATTGACTTATGAGGAACATGCATATCAAATTTGGTTCAATTCAGTCCAGCAGTTTACAAGAAGTTGATAATGTACAGTTCACGCCAGACAGACAGCTGACAGATGGAAAGTGATCACTACAGTTCCCTTTAGTTTCCCTCAGGTGAGCGAATAAATTCATAAAGGTGATTTTGGTCTGAACATGCATGCTTCCTCCCAATAGGAAGTTTAAAACAGACAGACCAAAACCCCATTATGTTCAAACAAGTGTAAACCATTCAGAGTCAAGTGAATGTTTACTCTAGGATTACCATCATCTGTATAAATTGATGTCAGCAAAAGAAAATCAACACTGAGATTATGATCCACAGCAAGACTCTTGCTATGTTATGAATTCAATATTTATTTTCAATAATTTTTAAAAATGTGTGAATTGAGAGTTAAGATTTGAGAAATGAATAGGTTTTTCCTCTACTTAACTGGATATCTCTTAACTGAATAGCCCTGTTAACTGAAAATAATTTCCCAACAAAAACATTTACCATACCTCCAGTACAAATTTAACCTGTTAACTGAATATAGGTTATAGTCAACACCTGTTAATTGAATAAATGAAAGTGTCAATGACACTGCAGCTTAACTTGTGTGTTGTGTTTGATGAAAAGGATAATGTTCAATGTTTATGAAAGGATTATGAAATAAGACAAGAATTGTGATAATTGGGAATATGTTCATTTCTGTTCCCTGTGTGCTATGTTTATGATAAAAATAATATGAGGTGTACACTGTACTAAAGAGCTGAGGGGCGGGTTGATATGACCTCACAGTTAATGTATTGTGGCCCTCACAGTTAACGTATATCAACAAAAGTTACCAAGTTACAGAGAAATTATTCCAAAACAAATTAATCCTTTCAATTTACATTAAAATCCCCTCATAAATATGGCCTGTAGACTGTGCTAAAGGTTTTCGGGCTTCAGGCCCCTGTAGCCTTCAGTTTCCCAATTGCGTCCAAAGAGGACATTCTCATCTAGACATTATATGAAGTCAATCTACCAAGTTACAATGAAATCCCTTAATAAAATAAATATGACCTGTAGACAGTGCTAAAGGTTTTTGGGCTTTGGGCTCTGGCAGCCATCATGGTTGAATGATCGCAACCAAAAGGGGACATTCTCATCTGGACACTATTTGAAGTCATCCTACCAAGCTACAATGAAATCCCTTCATAATTATGACCTGTAGACTGTTCTAAAGGTTTTTGGGCTTTGGGCCCCTGAAGCCGTCACAGTTGCCCAATCGTGTCCAAAGGGGGACGTTCTCATCTAGACATTATATGAAGTCAACCTACCAAGTTACAATGAAATCCCTTCATAAATATGACCTGTAGACTGTGCTAAAGGTTTTTGGGCTTCGGGCTCGGGCAGCCATCATGGTGGAATGATAGCAACCAAAGGGGACAATCTCATCTGGGCATCATCTGGAGTGATCCTAAGAAGTTACAATGAAATCCCTTCATAAATATGACCTGTAGACTGTACTCAAGGTTTTCGGGCTTCGGGCACCTGTAGCCATCACAGCTGACCAATCACGACCAAAAGGGGATGTCATCATCCAGGCATTATATGGAGTCAAACTAACAGGTTACAATGAAATCCTTCTATAAATATAACCTTTTGCCTATGCTAAAGGTTTTTGGGCTCGGGCACCCATCAAGGCTGAATGATCACGGCCACAATGGGACGTTCTCATCTAGACAATATTTGGAGTCATCCTACCAAGTTACAATGAAATCCCTTCATAAATATGACCTGTAGACAGTGCAAAAGGTTTTCGGGCTTCGGGCACCGTTAGCCGTCAAAGTTGCCCAATCATGTCCAAAAGGGGACGTTCTCATCGAGACATTATATGAAGTCAACCTACCAAGTTACAATGAAATCCCTTCATAAATATGACCTGTAGACTGTGCTTAAGGTTTTTGGGCTTCGGGCTTGGGCAGCAATCATGGTTGAATGATCACAACCATAGGGGACAACCTCATCTGGGCATCATCTGGAGTGATCCTATGAAGTTACAATGAAATCCCTTCATAAATATGACCTGTAGACGGTGCTCAAGGTTTTCGGGCTTCGGGCACTAGTATTTATTTATTTATTGATGTTTAAGGTCACATATTTATGCACAATGGCTAACCATGACCGTGACAGTTTTACGGGTGGAGGAAGCCGGAGTACCCGGAGAGAACCACCGAGCAACGACGAGCAGCTGCCAGCTCCCCAACATCGTAACTCCACACTGCAGCACAGGCAGGGTTAGATTGGTTGAAGACATGCGTACCATCGACGTGCAGTACGCCTTAGTACACGGCGTCATCGTGCCCCCACGCGGGCAATGGAGATGAAGTGTCTTGCCCAAGGACACAACGCGGTTGCCGCAGGTGGGATTCGAACCGAGGACCTCTCGACTTGCAGCCTGCACCTCTACCTACTGAGCCACCGCGCTCCCTCGGGCACTAGTAGCTATCACAACTGACCAATCACGACCAAAAGGGGATGTCATCATCTAGGCATTACATGGAGTCAACCTAACAGGTTACAATGAAATCCTTCCATAAATATGACCTTTTGCCTATACTAAAGGTTTTGGGGCTCGGGCACCCATCAAGGCTGCATGATCGCGATCAAAATGGGACGTTCTCATCTAGACATTATTTGGAGTCATCCTACCAAGTTACAATGAAATTCCTTCATAAATATGACCTCTAGACTGTGCTAAAGGTTTTTGGGCTTTGGGCCCCTGTAGCCGCCATAGTTGCCCAATCATGCCCAAAAGGTGACTTTCTCATCTAGACATTGTATGAAGTCAACCCACCAAGTTACAATGAAATTCCTCAATAAATATAACCTGTAGACTGTGGTAAAGGTTTTCGGGTTTTGGGCTCGGGCAGTCATCACGGTTGGCAGATCATGCCCAAATGGGGAAATTCTCATCTAGACATCATAAGGAGTCAACCTACCAAGTTACAATGAAATCCCTCCACATTAAACATGACCTGCAGACTGTGCTAAAAGTTTTTGGGTTTCGGGCTTGGGCAGCCATCACGGTTGATAGATCATGCCCAAAAGGGGACGTTCTCATCTAGGCATTCTACAGGGGCATCCTACCAAGTTACAATGAAATCCCTTCATAAATACGACCTGTAGACTGTGCTAATGGTTTTCGGGTTTTGGGCTCGGGCAGCCATACTGGTTGCCCGATCGCGACCAAAAGGGGACGTTCTCATCTAGACATGACCCCAAACCTGCATATAAAATTTTGTGACGATCAGACAAGAACTGCGGGGTGTAGCCCATGCTAAAGGAAAATGTGAACAGACTAACAGACTTCCGCACGCGTGATGGCAATAGCTTATCTTGACTATGTCAAGCTAAAAATCTTGTAACCAGTGAAGAAATTACCCCGACACTCCTCAGTTTTCCTTTGTTTATAGACCTATTTGACCTCAGTACATCCAATACAGGCACTTAATCTATTATATCTTATTGGACAAAGCTCACGAAGCTCTGTCAAACAAGATATACTAGAATAAATGCTAAGTTTATCTCTAGAATACAGAAAAGTGACACAATCCCCGTTAACTGAATACTGCTGTTAACTGAATAATTTTCATTGGCAACGTGACTATTCAATTAACAGGGTTTCACTGTAGTTCCTTAAGAGATTGTGACCAACCACTACTGAAGACTAAATGTGCTATTTGTGAAGTTCATTTTTATTGAATCAAAAGCATGCTTATAAAGGCTTAGTGAATTACCTGGTTAGGAGGTGGTGGCGGTGGTCTCATCCTGTAATGTGGTGGATATGGACCTCTTGGACCCATCATATCAAATGGAGGCATTGGAGGCCATCTCTGTGACAAAAGAAATACGCGCAAACTTATTACATAAAATGAACACAAATCAAGACTGGAAATTGGTCATTTGCAGAATGAGCTCCCATGTGGGTGAATTTGCTGAAGCTTTCTCACACAATGGGCCAATTTATCCTCTGGGTACCTCTTTCTGTTTTGGCCCGAGACCTTGCTTCAGATTGAGGTTCACAGATAGTGAATTTAGTGATGCTACCCTGCAGTGCAGGGTAGTATTACCAAATTCACCCTCTGGTGACCTCATTCTGCAGATGACAGACTGCTTATTTGCAGGCTTGACATAAACCAAAACAAATATCTTCTAACATACTCCTAAATGTTCTACAACCTCAGCTTTACGCGTCACAATATGGCACAGAACATTTTTTCAAATCATTTGTCTAGCAAACAAGAGGCCAGGAAATAAAGAACTTGCATTGTGATCTGTTAGCAGGTTATGCTGATGGAGGTAACCTAATACCTACTGAAAAATAAAAGTGCTGTGATGCTTTTCCACCTTCTGTTTTTACAATGCTTGTTAAACTGTTTAAAATAATTAGCAACAAGAGGGGGGTGTCAATCCCCATTAGCTCACCAATGCAGGTCAGACATTTTCTAAGTACACACCGACAAAAAAGTCCAACATTGCAAAAACACTCTAAAAATCAAAAAAAATATCACTGGGTGAGGGTCTGTGGGTAATTGTAAGCCATAGAAACTGTATGAGATGCATAGTAACAGGGCGGAGAATCGAAGTGGACTCTTACAATAACTTTAATGCAAACACACCTCAGGTCATGACATAAGCTCACATAGTGAGCTAAAAACTAATGCATGATCTTGTCAAAGCTGGATTGCACGTTAGTTGCAATTTATTTTGGCAGAATTGCTAAGTAGATGGAAATGGCATGCCACTTTATTAATATGTGAATCCAATGCACAACCTTTTGGGTTGAATTAGTTATAAGTGAAATGACAAAATTGAAGATAATTGGTTCCAATGTTATTTGAACTTCAACATAACAGCATTGTGTGTGCACAACATCAAAGCAATCAATGCATTTTTAAATGTAAACTGTAAGACTGGCTAAAGGAAGATTGTTGATACACAAATGCAGTAAGTTCAGAGGTTATTGTAAACAGCAACTTTTTTCAGAGAAATGAATGCTAATCAATAGCTTTTATCGAGAGGTCTCGCCTAATGAGCACATCAAGTTCAAAAACAATCGTAAGATAAATGTGCCCTGTAGGCCATGTCAAAGAAGAATGTTGATGCTTTTGCACTCTCTGCAGGGTATATTTATGAATTTCCACAAGAAAAAAAAAACATTGACACAAGCAATGACCTTCTACTTGGTGCATTTGCGCATTAACATCTTCCTTTGCCATGACTCATAGGGCACATTCATTATCAGGTTGTTTTGAAACTTTGTATGCTTATTCAGGGTGACAGAGATATGAGCTATTGTTTTCTTTTCATTTTCATCAAAAATTGTTGCTGTTAGCAATAATCTTTGAATTTATAGCATTAGTGGGATAAGTTGCTGCACAAATGCACGGAGTTCAAAGGCTGGTGATAATGACAATAATTTGTAATGGAACTGAAAAAAAATCAATAGCTCACACACACACCAAGTTTCAAAGTGATCCGATCATAAATGTGCCCTGTAGGGCATGCCAGAGGAATATATTGACGTCTGGCTAAATTAAGTTCTAAGTTTGAAGGTTGTTGCCAACAGCAATGTTTTTTATGCAAATGTTAGAAAAAGCAATAGCTCCCATCTAGAGGTCACCCTAAACACGCATACCAAGTTTCAAAGCAAACCAATCATAAATGTGCCCTGCAGGGCGTGTCAAAGGGAAATATTGAGGCATGACTAAACTAAGTTCAAATGTCATTGCCAGCGGCAACATTTATTGACTGGAATGGAAGATAAACGTTAGCTCCCATCTAGAGGACACCCCAAACAAGCACACCAAGATTCAAAGCGATCCCATCAAAAATGTGCACTGCAGGGTGAGCCAAAGGGAAATATTGATGCATAACTGCACTAAGTTCACCGAAGGCCAATTCCAGCGGCAACATTTTTTGACAGAAATCAATGAAAATCAATAGCTCCCATCTAGAAGTAACCCTAAACAAGCATACCAATTTTGAAACAGATCTGATCATAAACATGCCCTGTATGGCGTTCCAAAGGAATATATTGATGCCTAAGGTAAGTTCAAAGAACGCTGCCAGCGGCAACATTTTTGGCCGGAAATGGAAGATAAACGTTAGATCCAATCTAGAGGACACCCCAAGCAAGCACACCAAGTTTCAAAGCGATCTAATCCAAAATGTACACAGCAGGGTGTGCCAAAGGGAAATATTGATGCATAACTGCACTAAGTTCATCAAAGGTCGTTGCCAGCGGCAACATTTTTTGATGGAAATCGAAAATTGATAGCTCCCATCTAGAGGTCACCCCAAACAAGCATACCAAGTTTCACTGAAGGTCAATGCCAGCGGCAACATATTTTGACAGAAATCAACGAAAATCAACAGCTCCCATCTAGAAGTAACCCTAAACAAGCATACCAAGTTTCAAACAGATCTGATCATAAACGTGCCCTGTATGGCATTCCAAAGGAATATATTGATGCCTAAGGTAAGTTCAAAGAACGCAGCCAGCAGCAACATTTTTGGCCGGAAATGGAAGAGGAAGATAAACGTTAGCTCCAATCTAGAGGGCACCCCAAGCAAGCACACCAAGTTTCAAAGCGATCTAATCCAAAATGTACACAGCAGGGTGTGCCAAAGGGAAATATTGATGCATAACTGCACAAAGTTCATCAAAGGTCGTCGATTTTTTGATGGAAATCGAAGAAAATTGATAGCTCCCATCTAGAGGTCACCCCAAACAAGCATACCAAGTTTCAACAAAGCATTCTGATCATGTGACCTGTGCGGTGTGCTAAAGGAAATTGTGGACGTACATACGGATGGACGTACATACGTACGGACGAGAAGTGATGGCAACAGCTCAGCTTGACTTTGTCAAGTTGAGCTAAAAATCTTATTACACAAGTTCAAACAATACTTAGGGCACTTTACCAAGTTATAAATTCATTAACAATTGCTGTGTGTTTCTCAAAGGTATCATCAACATCTTTCAGTATGTTCAAAGTGTGATTTTTCATTTCAAATAAATATAGATGATTTTTAAAACGAACAAAAGATACTTATACAAGAAATGATGGTTTGATATATGACCACTTGCTACATCCAAGTTTCATGCATCAAGGATGACTGGAGGATACCTGTGTATTTCGTTTAACCCTTCATGGCCTGGACATTTAAAATCCCACTTAAACATTATCTGTACACCCTTCTCCCAGCCTTGGAAAGTGATTTCTTCAAGTCAGGGTTTGTTTAAAGGCAGCAAAGACTTCACTAGAAACCACTGCCCAGGTAATCTTGTCTGCAGAACTCTCTACTAGCAATGGATTCATGTTGGGATCCCTGTTCTTGGGTCATAAATCTTCTGAAAGTCAGAAATAGGTCTTTAACCCTTTACCCAACATAACGGATGAAACCGACCTCCGCTATTCTCAAAAAGCGCCAATTAATCTTCATAATTTTTTCATCCTTTGTCTCAAAAACATAGGTTATGAGTCCTCTGGAATGAGCTCGTTCCAAGGAGGGGTCATCAGGGCTTGCCTTGAGTCGGGGCTGATCAGCCCAGGTCACGAGATCAGCCCCGAGGAGCACTTGCTGGGGGCTTTTTTTCAAGCCGCGACATTTTCCACAAAAAAGCACTAACAATAATGGACAAAATGGAAAATCAGCCCTGAAAAGGCCACGACCTCAATATGTGGGGCACTTTTTTTAGGCGCCGACCATTTTACTCAAGGCGAGCCCTGGGTCATAACCTATGTTTTTGCGACAAAAAATTAGTTATTCAAGAATTTTGTTGCAAGAGTCATCTGCTTTTCATGTTAGGTAAAGGGTTAACAGGTTCAGTTGGAAAACTGCAACTTATCAGTGTTTGTAAGTATAAAATGAACAATTCTTTAGTTTGATAGAAACTGTATGGTTAACTGTAAGCTGTCAAGATGAATGCCAATGTTCGAGCATCTGAGGCAGAGACAGACCTGGTGGACTAATGACATTTTAAATGCTGGCAGCCAATATTGGCAGCAAACACTTAAGATGTCACTGGTAAAATATTTTCTCTGCAGTTCATAATAAACAAAGCTGCGTCAAATTTTTAACCTGTTTAATCCATCACCAACATCCCCATCCCCATCCGGTACAAATTCAACCGGTGAAAAAAACAAATTCTCAAAAAATTTCCATATAAACCCCTCATTGGAATGGGCTTGTTCAGCTCGTTGCAATGAGGGGTCACATGTAATGGTTTTGTGGAATAATTTTGAAAAATTTGAAAAAACAATCATTAAAATAATAAATTTTAATATCCACTGCATTGGGTCAAAGGTTTAAGAGGGCTACTGGAAGCAAAAAAAAAAAATATAATCTTCCAGTCATGTTAGATATTTATTTATTGGTTCTTATTGCCACATCAGCATCTAAGGCTACACCATAGCAAATGTTGAGTTGGGTAAGGGAATAAATAATGCTATTCAGTAAATTGTTTGAGGGGTTTTGTTAAAATGTATAATAAACCATTTCAGGAAATATGAAACAGGACGAGAAATTAGCTTTTTGTATATCAGCAGTTGTAAAACCCTCCAGTTGTAAGGGCTCAACGGTGCCCATGGGACACAGGTTTTAAAACAAAACACTGAGTGGCAACCTTTTATCTAGCTCACACAATAACACTAAGCGTATCTGACACAATTCTTACCCCTTCCATAGGTGGTCTGTGCTGACCTCTGTATGGCTGTGACATCTCCCAGGCTTCCCTTGGAACAGGTGGTGCTGCCGAATCATCCTACAAAAGAATGCTAAGATGTCAATTGAAAGCTCCAAGTAAGTCTGAATAATTTAATGTTCTAATTAACTCCTCAAGGAATGATTAGTCATAAGTTGTCAACAATTAAACTGTTTATTTTTTCTTTATCGGAATGTTTATTTATTCATAACAACTTGTAACTAAAGTATGAGAGCAATAATGCGTCTTTTGGACACCATCTTCATTCCTCTAACCAAGTATTAAAATTTAGTGAAAAACAATGAATAGAACATATTTTTGTTTTCTTTCATTAGATGGCCAACAATGTCAATTTTCCATGTTCTTCAGTTCTTTTTTATGAACTAAGGCAAATATTGCCAAACTGGTGGGTGTGGCACTTTAAGTCATTCTCCGATTTGGACTCCTTTGGAAAGTGAGCTTCATTTTTTGTGTATCCTGGGTCATTTTTGATGGGACCCAACTCATTTGTTGAAAACGGGGACCAAAACCACTTTGGCCTGAACCATAATTTGGGGAGGGGAGGGGGTGGTTGGGAGGGGATGTTCTGGCCCTGATGCTTACGGGAGAAACATGGAAGGAATTGAACAGAAAATGAAGCTCATTTGGTTTGAACAATCTCTTGAATCTGACCCTCATAACAATGTTGTATATCAAACATTAAAAAATTCTGACTGGTGGTTCTGAAGATGATTTTTAAAGAATATTCCCCATATTACCCTAAGTTAAAAATTCAGGCTCCTGTATTGAGCCCAAATATGAACCAATGAGCTTTATTTTAACAAACTTGTATCTGGGCATTTGAAAATATTTCTATTTTTTAGCTCCTGGGGTTCCCATGGGTATGTGGGAGTATTTTTTGCACGAGTCAAGTACTTATAACCCAATAACACTACATACCAAATTTGGTTCAAATAGGACCATCAGTTCAGAAAATAGACATTTTGGGTGGGGCCAAAAATCTTACACCTCCCATTACAAAGCCAAATATTGCTTCACGAACTTCGTTTGAACAAACTTGAATCTACACCCCCAAAAGGAAGCTCCATAATAAATAGAAAGTCATTGTACCTACTGGTTCATAAGGAGATTTTAAAAATATTTAGGAGCATTTTCACCCACCTCTACTTATGGGGCTGGGCATGTTGAGTTGGAACAAAAACGCAATGCCCCTTCAGGACCATCACTCACACAAACTTTCACTTGAATTGGCCCAGTGATTTTGGAGAAGACCAAAACATGGTGTTGATGGACAACGGGCGGAGAGCAATTAGATTAGTAGGCCCGTAACGATACATCGGTGCATCGCGATACACTCTCCCCGAGATATGCGTATTGTTTGGGAAGTGCTGTAACGTGGAATAGCGATGCGGTTGGATTGGTAATGGTCACTTGATTAAATGCTTACATACACGACAGTCTATCACTTCTTTTTATACCGTACTGACTCGTGTCGAAGCCCAGGGGGCGCTTGCAGTGGATAAATTGCAAGTGGGGGGAGGGGGGGGTGGGGGGGCTTCGAGACGAGTAATAGTGCTTGCAAGTCGCGTTTGGATGTGTCGGAAATTGTCGATATAAGACAAGTAAGTATCCATGGGGTATGTTACGTTTCTTTGGAAACCGCCTACCAATTTTAGAGAATTTGCTTTAAAAATTCTCATAATTATCTTGTACATAGGTTTCATTTTCAGATTTGGGTTTTAATCCTCAATTTAATGAATAAAACAAACAGAAAACCATGCGGTGTTGTTTTCATTTTTTTTTGTACAGGTTACTCTCATCAAAGCCAGAAATGGACATAAGTATGTCAATCAACACTGCAAACCACCCCCTTGAAAACAGACAAACATAGTCTGTTTAAAAATAGCTGTTTTTTTTAAATATGTACATTTATTATGAATAAAACAAAATATAGCTTCACACAAAATCAATAAAAAAATCATAATATGAAGACCAGATAAAATTTACACAGCGGAATGTGAATAACAAAATAGTTGCCTCCCTTTGCAACATTCAAAAAATTGATTTTACAACTGAAAGTCATAACTTCACATGTTGCAGAGCATGATGGAATGATAAATGAGCATATTTTATTGAACCAATAAGTCATAAATCATATCCCTGGTTATAATGTTATATAATTCTCAAATACCAGAGTTGTAATTATTTTTTATTTTTAATTACCACTTTCTCATTAATTTCTGAACACCCGTTTTTCACAATGAGTTATGCACGCTCGAAAGTGGCAGTGTTCTTTCACAATGAGTTGTGCACTGCTCGAAAGTGGCAGTGTTCAATCAGTTTCTTTCTGATGATATTCAACCACTGTGAAAACTGTGAAAACTATATGTTGTGGGTGTGTTTCAGACAACTATTGACAGCAGCCTGCACACTCATTTGAAACAAGTGACAGCTTCCAAAATGAGGTCGACAAAAAAATAAACAAGTCAGTTTTGCTTGGGATATATAATTTTTTAATAAAGACTTATTACACTGAAGACAGACATAATGCATTACACAAAAGACGAATTTAACAACCCAAAAATCTCTACTCCAAAAAATATACATAATACAGTATTACAGTTCTATTTGGTAAGTACAGTTATACTGAAGTGACAGGTGCACTGGTGTAGTGTATATATACAAATTGAATCAAGAAAGTTTGAAGATACGTATCTAGATACGTATTGTATCGCGGGTAAAATATCGAGATACGAATCGTATCGTGGCCAAAGCATATCGTTACGGGTCTATAGATTAGCTGGGCTTGACTTTGTCAAGGTGAGCTAAAAATGATGGCTCCCATGTGGACATCACCCTTAATCCACATAAGGGAGTTGAAAAGGATTGAGTGAGAGATGCACCACATAGGATGTGTGTGCTAATTGAATTATTGCCAATTTATATCACACCAACACTACATATAAACTTTGAAAAAGATCAAGTGAGAGGTGCGGCCTGTAGGGTGCGCTAATGGAAATGTTGACAATTTAAATGCCAAATCCAAGATGGCCACGTTTTTTCAATGAAATTCAAAAAAATTTGATAGCCCCCCATCTAAACATTACCCTATAATCACATATGAAATTTGAAACTGATCAGTCGAGAGATGTGGCCTGTAGGGTGTGCTAACGGAATTGGGGATGGACGTATGTACGAAGGTATAGATGTATGGATGTGGGAGGGGTCGCAACCCATCCCAATAGCCCGTACTTGATGTTAAGTTGAGCTAAAAATGGAAAGATTTTAGTTATTCATGAACTGTTCTGTTATGTGAACAGTTAATGATCATTTACATCAGATCCAACTAAAAAACAGATAAGAATACATGTGGTAGGAACAAAGTGTTCTTATCAACAGAAGACATGGCACACAAACCTTCTGATTTTCATTATATTTTGTACTATCATAGTCAACATCCTCTTCTACTTTACTTGATGTATCTTTTCTCTTTTCCTCCCTGTAAAAAACATTTTTAAAAATTATGACTCAAGAAACATATAAACTAACCGATATGTTATTTGTTACTATTTGTTACTATTGAGTGTCTCAATCCTTTAGTGATGAACGGATTATCAAAACTTGCTATCAACCGATTACCGGTTATTTCTCTGCCGATATTATTATGCCGATTCCGATGGTTAAGTAGGACACTGAAGAAGATCTGTTGGTGCCTGTTATACTACAGAATTTTGTTGATAAATCATCAATTATGAAAGCTTAATACCACATAAGTTCTCAGAGAATTCATATTTAGTGCAGTTTTTAACTGCCCAGATTCCAATTGCCGATTCCGACTGCAGATTCCGATTATCGGTTCATCACAAGTTGACACAAGAGATGGATAAGATATTTTTTTTAAAAATTTACTTCACCCTTTACCTGAGGAATCAGTCGCACCCACTCATCCATGTAATTTACAAATTGAGCAGTTCTGTTGAAATATTTATTAAAAGTTTTTAAAAAACAAAATAAATTCTAATATTGTGTGCATAGAGGTGGGGGTAAACAGTTTAGCATTTTCTTTCCATTTTTGTTAGCAAAAATACAGCTTATGACACTCTTTTGAACAAGTTGAATGAGCTCACTGCAATAATTGGTCATAAGCTGTTTTTGAAGCAAAAATGAAAATAAGATCTATAGCTGAAAGCAATTATACAATTACAGTGCTGGACCAATGACACATAAATGGACCAAAAAATCATGAAAAACTGACAATGTACCATAACTCTGGTGAAAAATATATGGGCATCTTTTTTATAAAAGTTGCTGGTGTGGCTTGTTACAGGGATCCTTCATACCAACTTTCATCGAAATCCATTCACTCACTGCTGAGATATGACTGCAGATGGATGGACAGACAGATGCATGTAAACCAGTATACCCCCATTCCCCTTGAGTGTGTTGGTATAATAAATCTGAAAGGCAACATTTGTATGAAGCACTTGTCTGATCTGGCCAATGTTTTGGGTAAAAGTTAACTAACATACAAGGCTTCTGAAATAGCTTCCCATGGATTAATGAATAAGACATCAAATCTATTGACAGTATTTAACATGCTAATCCAATCGGGCTTGATGTACAATTTTGAAAAAAAGACGTGCAGAGACCAGTCTGAGGGTATATTGAGGGTGAAGTCACTTCTCCCTCTCCAGATCTTAGGGTGAAAATAGGTAGAAGTGAACAGGAAGTAGAGGCGTAAGTGAGCTTTTTCTTGATTGCTTTGCGATATATTTTTCTCAAATGTAAATAACTCACTAAAGTGGAGAAAATACTTGAACAAGCCAAGATCAATACCGGGTCTGGACCTGCGTCGCTGCATGCAATTGAATCGGCAAACAGGAAGTGGCTGCATGGCAGATCTGAAAATTGCATACACGATACAACTGATCATTATCAGGCTCCAGATGAAATATAAAATAAATCCCTTGCATAGAAGCCGAGAAAAGCTTGACGAAAAATTTCAATGTTCAGTGGGTACAGTAAAATTTCAAAGTATCGGCAAACAGGAAGTGGCTGCACGGCAGATCTGAAAATTGCTTACACGATACAACCCATCATTATGAAGCAGCAGACCAAATATAAAATCAATCCCTTGCATAGAAGCCGAGAAAACCTTGACGGAAAATTTCAATGTTCAGTGGGTACAGTAAAATTTCAAAGTATCGGCAAACAGGAAGTGGCTGCACGGCAGATCTGAAAATTGCTTACACGATACAACTCATCATTATGAAGCAGCAGACCAAATATAAAATCATTCCCTTTCATAGAAGCCAAGAAAACTTTGACGGAAAAAGTGTTTCGGATGGATGGACGGATGGACTGACAGACGGAGTCGAGCGGTTACTAGACCTGCTCTGCAACTGGCGACCAGGGCTTGCCTTGAGTCGGGGCTGATCAGCCCAGGCCCCGAGATCAGCCCTGAGGAGCACTTGCTGGGGGCTTTTTTTCAAGCCCCGACATTTTCCACAAAAAAGTACTAACAATAATGGACAAAATGGAAAATCAGCCCCGAAAAGGCCCCGACCTCAATATGTGGGGTACTTTTTTTAGGCCCCGACCATTTTACTCAAGGCGAGCCCTGGGCGACGCAGGTAACAAGAGGCCCAAGGAGCCTTAATCATTCACCGGCCAAAGTGGTTCAAAGAAGTATTTGGGGTCACATTCACTTAGACATGGTTCATCAACAATACAAAGGAATGAAGTCATGAGAGACAAATTTTATGGAATTAGGGACGTGGCTTGAACAAACTTAAATCTTACCCCCCTAAGGATGCTGCATACCAAATATCAAAAGCATTCATCTGCTTGATCTGAAGAAAAAGATTTTTAAAGAAAATTCCTGATTTTTAACTA
The DNA here is from genome assembly GCA_031216915.1 of Pictodentalium vernedei. Taxonomy (NCBI): domain Eukaryota; kingdom Metazoa; phylum Mollusca; class Scaphopoda; order Dentaliida; family Dentaliidae; genus Pictodentalium; species Pictodentalium vernedei. Next base: position 101,843,217 of record CM062291.1, read on the forward strand.
AGATATCATTTGGCCTCCCAATATGAACCCAATTGACTTTAACAAACTTGAATCCCCTCCCCCACCCCCCACCCCCCTCCCTAAGGATGCTACACACCACATATCAAAACATTCCGACTGCTGGATCTGAAAAAAGATTTTTATAGAAAATTCCTCATTTTGGACTAAGTTTTAATTCGGGCTACCACAGTGAGCCCAAATATGAACCCAGGTACTTGGCTTGACCAAACTTGAATCTCACCCCCCCAAGCATGCTGCATATCCAATATCAAAAGATTCTGCCTGCTGGATCTTGAGAAGAAGATTTTTAAAGAAATTTGCCTGAAATGCACTAAGTTCAAAGTTGGGTTCCTATACTGAGCCCAAATATGAACCCAGGGGGGCCGATTTGAACAAACTTGAATCAGATCCACAATGTTGTATACCAATTATCAAAAGATTCTGCCTGCCGGATCTTGAGAAGATTTTTTAAGAAATTTGCCTGAAATGCACTAAGTTCGAATTTGGGCTTCCATAGCGAGCCCAAATATGAATCCAAGGGGCCAAGTATCAAAAGATTCTGCCCACTGGTTCTGGAGAAGATTTCTATAATTCATACGGTGCTATCAGAGTTATGCTCCATACAGAGCCCCCAAGGGACGTGGCCATTTCATTTGAACGAACATGAATTGCCATATAGTAATGAACATCCACATAGAGTTTTGTGAAAATCGGACCAGCAGTTTCAGAGAAGTCGTTTGAAAAATATTCACGACGACGGACGGCAAGTGATAAGTTGAGCTCCCTTCGATGAGCTAAAAAGCTTGAATGTGAAAAAGCCAATGTTTTTAGCTGTAAAAATAGACCATCTAATGCAGTCGCATATTTAACTAACTACATCTTGTTTGACTCAGCTCATGGAGCTCAGTAAAACAAGATACAGTTGGATAAATTTTTAGTCCCATCAGTGAAAATAGCATCACTGAAGAGATTTCAGGTAAAAAAGTGATATGGCAGATTTTCAATGACGTGAGAGATGCCAGAGATACAAGGGTCTTTTTAATAGCCAGAGAAACAAGTATTTTTTTTAATCCTTAAGTGCCTAATTCTGACTTGATCACATTTTTTGCAACAGAACAGGTGCCCCTACATGCAGTTTTTGGGTTAACCCACAAGTTACATTCTAAGCACCTTCGTAGTTGCTTTTAGGCATGTCTTGCCAAAAACATCAGCAAAGTCACACGATGTAGACTGTCAAAGTGTAGCAAAAATATGTAAAAATCTCTAGGCCCTTAACGGTTAATAGCCAGAGAAACAAGCATTTTTTTTAATAACCTTAAGTTCAACTTTTAATACAAGTCAAAGAGAAAACTTTAAGATGATTAAGTGATGGCATCATGTGAGCAACAGAATCAATTCCATATTGTGACCCGATTCATATGGGTCTGACAGATATGTAGAGCTCAGTAAATTATTATAGAAATGGGGAGTGTGCAATGCCATGACTCAGTGATTCGCTGTGTTCAGCTAAAAATTGATATGCAATGCCATAAGAAATTTACGGTCGCATGGGCCGAGGTTGGACTGCCAGCTAAACATATTTGAACAATTGACAGATCTCTATTAAAAAAAACAAAATTTTGAAGTAACAATGCAACAACAGATTTATAATTTATAAAGAATGGCAAAACAGAAAAAATGATATTTAGATCTTCTCATTCAGAGAGCAGGTGATAAATTACATACCTTTTCGTTTTTGAGGACCCCTCTTCTTCCTCATCACTGAATACCAGTTTGGCACTGTAAAATTAAAGAAATAAAAACTATGAAAATCACTATTCACTTACAATATTGTTAAGACCACATTTAAAATATATTTTGCCACTTAGCTCTGTCAAACAAGATTGAATTTGTTACATTTCAAGCTACATTTCAGGAAAAATTTGCTGCTTAAGTTTTCATTATCAATATGAAGGGGGCTAACCCTTCACCTAACAAACTGGCAGCATCGGTCTTAGTAATATGCAAATTCCGCAGCTGAAATTTCTTTTTTCACAACAAAACCCTATCATGCGACCCTGTTATTGGAACAAGCTTGACACACTGTGGCTCTTGCATGCTATCATGTCCATAATTTTTATTTTTTTCAAGTAGACAACAGTGTGCCTCAGGTCTGCCTTGCGAGCTATTAAATTTTAAAGTCTGTTTGCGGGAAGATGGCCAAATAATACAACGTGTGTATTGAAATGTTAATATTCCATGATGTACTGAATTATAAAACTTCAACAATCCAATACTTCAAACTAATCAAATGTTGCTTTCCAAAAATTGTTACAAAACCAAAGTGCTTCAGCAAGTGCCAACTATCAATAATAGTAAAGCAGAGACACAAGATCGCAAGTAATCGCCATTGAGATACATTAATATTAAATTTCAAAGTCAATCTTTAATGTTGAACATAGCACATGAAGCAAAGCATGTTTGTTCGACCAACAAAATTAGAAAATTGTGTTTTATGATAAAAGACAATCAGCAAAACTGATGGATGCTTCCAGACATTGTGGTCCCCCACTATGAGAAATAATTTGGCACTTGTCTTTGAAAGGCAAGGACCTGAACAACACTGGTGAAAAATATGTGGGCAACATTTTTATAACGTGCAGGGGCGGCTCGTCACAAGGATCCCTCATACCAAATTTCATTGAAATCCATCCTCTCACTGCGGAGATATTGCTGCAGATGGAGACAGACAGATGGACAGGCCATTGGACAGACAATCGGTTGGACAAGGCAGCCTTTTTATAACATGTGTCCACTCACAGCTGATATATTGCAGCAGACGGAATAAAATCATGAAAAATTGACAAAGTAAGGACCGTAACTCTGGTGAAAAATATGCGGGCAACTTTTTATAACATGCAGGAGTGGCTTGTCACAAGGATCCCTAATACCAAATTCCATTGAAAACCATCCCCACACTGTAAGATATCGCTGCGTCCGAAGAAAAATCATGAAAAATTAACAAAGTATGGACCATAACTTACAGAATTTGTTGTATACAATCTCTACAGAATCTGCTCAATTCCAACGCCATGGTAACGTTTTTGGTTCACACTTGCAAAATGAACAAGTTAAAAATTTGTGAGCCATGCCACAGGTTAGTTGCATCACTCTCTTTAGTGGTGAAGAAAGAACTTTCTTTTTCCGTAGACAAGTTCTTGAAATCACTTTTCCGATGCCACAACTCAATATCAGCATACCTCACTTCAAATGGTAGCGAGCACACCTCCAGTTTTCAAAATGGAAACTGTCCCATAGAGAAATGAACAAAATTTTAAAAGAATATTCCTCATATTGCATGAATTTAAAATCTTAGGATACCAAATATGAAGCCAGGGGCTAGAATTGAGCAAGCTTGAATTTGATTCCTCTAAGGAGGCTAAATACCATATATGAATAGATTAGATTCTGACATTGATCTAAAGATGTTTTTTAAAGAATACACCTCATAGTGCACAAAGTTAAAATAACCCCCCCCCCACCCCAATAACAAAACCAGAAAATTTTATTTGAACAAAATGGAATGAGACTCCAATAAGGATGCAGTATACCACATTACAAAATATTCTGACTTGTTGATCTAAAGAAGACTATTAAAGAAATTTTCTCATATTGCACTAAATTAAACTTTGGGCTCCCAAATATGAACTAAGGGTCTTGATTTAAACAAATCTGAATCTGAACTGCCTTAGGCTGCTATATACCAAATCTCAAAAGATTCTTATAGGTGGCTTTGAAAAAGATTTTAAACTAGATATGTCAATGCAACCCTGCCAGCAAAAAAGGTGGAAAACTGATTCTTGGCACTTTCACATCATAAACTAAGTTCAAGGTCACTAACTCTGCAAAAGATCATCTGACCGGGATCAAACATTAACTCGATTTGTAGGTACTCATGACAAAGCCAAATACCAGAAATCAGCCAATTATCTCAATCTATAGTGAAAAAGAGTCCGACGGACAAGGGTAACACTATACACACCTGGCCATTTTATGGCAGGGGCAGGTGTTCTGGAGAACAGTATGAAACAAGAGGCCCCAGGGGGCTCACCTGAAATGGTAGCCTAAATATCAACCCAGAAATTTGATTTCAACAAGTTGCATCTGCTCTTCCTAATAAAAGCTTATACCAAATATCCAAAGATTCTGACCAGTGGATCTAAAAAAAAAAAAAGATTTCTAAAGAATATTACTCATATTGAACTAAGTTATGTGGGAGCCCATATATGAACTCAGGGACTTGGCTTTAAAAAACTTGAATCTCACCCCCCTAAGGATGCTGCACACCAAATATCAAAACATTCCGATTGCTGGATCTGAAGATTTTTAAAGAAAATTCCTCATTTTGAACTTAGTTATCATTCAGGCTACCACAGTAAGCTCAAATATGAACCCAGGGACTTGGCTTGAACAAACTTGAATCTCACCACTCCCTAAGCATGGTGCATACCCAATATCAAAAGATTCTGCCTGCTGGATCTTGAGAATAAGATTTTTGAAGAAATTTGCCTGAAATGCACTAAGTTCGAATTCTATAGTGAGCCCAAATATGAATCTAGGGAGCCGATTTGAACAAACTAAAATCAGATCCACCCCACAATGTTGCAAATCAAATATCAAAAGATTATGCCTGCTGGATCTGGAGATTTTTTTTATATTTTTCCCACTGCCTACAGTGTTAAAAAGTGCTGACTCAGCAATTTTTCAAAGTTGTGAAAAAAGTACCTTGTGATCAAACCGATAAGGATTTTTTTTAACCATTCTATTCTACTGGATAAAAGTAAGCTTTATACAAAATAAGAATTCTCTGAGCCGTGCAGTTTTGGAGATATGGCAGTTTTAAGGTTTTTCCTATTTTTAGCTCCCAAGGTTCCCACGGGGGCAATGAGAAAGAAATTTTTTGTATCAATCAACTACTTATGACCCATTATTATCTCATATCAAATTTGGTTCAAATCGACCTCACGGTTCTGAAAATAGAAATTTTAGGCGTGGGCAAAATTTTTGCCCCTCCCATAATGAAGGCAAATATTGCCCCACAAACTTCTCTTGAACAAATTTGATTCTAAACCTCAAAAGGACTCTGCATACCACATATCAAGTCTCTGCTACTGGTGGTTCATTAGAAGAGTTTCAAAAAATTTTTCAAGGCCATTTTTTCACACCCATCTGCTCAATATGAGCCGAAAGCTAATTTGCATAAAATCAAAATGCCCCTGTATAAACACTACTTACATGAAATTTAATTAAAATGTGGTCAATGGTTTAGGAGAAAAAGGCTCAAACACCACCCAGGGTGACAGACGACGGACAAAGAGTGGTAAGAAAAGCTCACCCTGACTTTCAGTCAGGTGAGCTAAATAAAAGTGTCAATGACACTGTAGCTCAACTTGTCAAGACAAAGACATGTACATGTATAGTATGTGACACAGCAATGACAAACATCTAGGTAATGACCTGATAACAAAGGTACATATAAAGTATTGTAATGGTCTGTACATAAATACTGAGCGTTGCCTGTAACAAATGTATAGGTAAAGTATTGTAAAGGTGGGTGACAGTCAGATGCTAAACTAGAAAAGAAATCTTTGAGTCCCAGAGTGGGTCTGACTGAACCCCAAAATATTTGTTCTCATAGCACAGTGATAATTAAGGCACCCCAAAACACACTCATTCCTGTCCCAAGGTGAAAACAAAGGTACCCAAGAAGTTTTGTGAAGATCAGTTCACAAATACGAGCTGTGTAGAAGTTGTGACAAAAAACTGATTGGACATAATTTCGGTACAAAATGGCCACTGGCAGCCATCTTGAATTTTGGACCGCGCCCAGAAACACTTGTTCTCGTCCCAAGGTCATAACAAAGGTACCCAAGAAGTTTTGTGAAGATCGGTTCATAAATACAGCCTCTAGCCCGAGCGGTATTGACATGTGCACTTACAAAGTATAAGTAGCACTGAATAAATCAAAGTTCATCTAATTTGCATAATTTCTGCACGAGAAAAAAACCCGTACTATATGTGATGTATTCCATGTTACTAAACATTCATACAAAAATTTATTCAAATCAGAACTTTCATACAGAAGTTCTGTACAAAAGACTGATTGCACTAATTTTGGTACAAAATGGCTGCTGGTGGCCATCTTGCATTTCGGACCACACCCAAAAACACTTGTTCTCATCCCACGGTAATAACAAAGGTATCCAAGAAGTTTCGTAAAGATCGGTTCATAAATACGGCATCTAGCCTGAGCCGTTCAGAAGTTGTGTACAAAAAACTGATTAGACCTACAGTCCTTAAAATTTAGAAAACACCACGTGCGCTATGTATCGCGCTTGTGGTTTGAAGGCTGCCCGCGCTTTCCGAATGACGAGACTTAGTCAAAAAACCTAATAATTTTTCACCACAATTACTACTGAATACTTCGTATTTTGAACCGTACCGACGATGGTGGCATTACTCGTAGCTATAGCGGCTCGCAAAAAATGATACTAACACGTCCCACTCATGAAATATTTTCCCGATATTCGCAGACATATGGTGGACATAATCTTCTATTTACCTTACGACGAATGACTTTACCCTGGCAGAAAAAGATTGTAGGCGGCACATGACAAACATCACGTGATCGATGTCAATAATTTGAACTGAGAGCCGAAACGAACCTGGAAATGCCCGACCTACGGTAACTACTTTACTCGTCAAGACTTCCCTACGACACCAACTCACCTAGCAAATCAATACCAACGCCCTAGACCACTCTGCCGGTGGCCGAGTGGTCTAGGGCATTGGTATTGATTTGCTAGGCGAGTTGGTCAGTTGGTCCCGTATGGAAGTCTTTCGGCACTGGGCACGGGCTCGAATCCCAGTGGAGCCATTTAAAAAAATCAACAGAACACACAAGACTTCCCTACGGCACCAACTCACCTAGCAAATCAACACCAACGCCCTGGACCACTCTGCCGATGGCCGAGTGGTCTAGGGCGTTGGTATTGATTTGCTAGGCGAGTTGGTGCCGTAGGGAAGTCTTTCGGCAGTGGGCAAGGGCTCGAATCCCATTCGAGCCATTTCAAAAATCAACATAACACATAAGACTTCCCTACGGCACTAACTCGCCTAGCAAATCAATACCAATGCCCTAGACCACTCTGCCGGTGGCCGAGTGGTCTAGGGCGTTGGTATTGATTTGCTAGGCGAGTTAGTGCCGTGGGGAAGTCTGCCGGCACGGGCTCGAATCCCAGTCGAGCCATTTCAAAAATCTATAAATAGCGTCCTGTGATAATAAATCTTCCGTTCCGGTGAATTTGAAAAAGACAAGTGTCGCTGATTTGCCTCGGGGAACAAACCAAGTAGATTTAATCACCCTGATGCATTCCGGAGGCGGAAGCATTCGTCAATATATAGGCCTAACTTGTGTTGGTTTGTAAAGGGACAGAAGGTAGTATCTTCGCACAAGTATAAGATCGAGTGATTTGACATTTCGAGTTAAACTAAATAAACTGCACAAACTCGTGCGTAATAAAATGTTACGACAAATTACATGGTTCAAACACTTTAATTTGTTAAAATGATGATGGTTTATTATCCGGGTATTTCCCTGCGGATGTTCAACCTAGCAAAATGAATATGGTAACGGTTTCTTTCTGAAACTTTCAACGTTCTTGTTGGGGGTATGCGGCTTATTCGGACCTCGGCTCATTCGGACTTTGGCTTATTCGGAGACGGACCCTGGCCTTTTCGGACCCGGGCTTTTTCGGACCTCCAGCTTATTCGCCTCCTCTAGTGGAATTAGATGAAAAACCAACTCGTATACAATTTTTTTATTGATTTTATTACGTAACATCAATTTATGACAAATAACATCAGAGATTTTGCAGATTCTTTCAACAGTCAACTCGCGGAGATGTCTTTGGCTGAGTATTAGAGAAAGGGTGGTGGTGAGGAGATATAAGCCGGAGGCCCGAAAAAGCCAACAACATTCACTGATTCAGCATAAATATTATTTATTCCCATATTTCCACGAACTTATATGAGAGGGACGTCGTTCAACATAAATATTCGTTCCCATTTTTATTTTATTTTATATTCTGATTTTAGAGAAAGGGTGGTGGTGGGGGGGGGGGGGGGGGGGGGGGGAATAAGATGGAGGTTCGAAAAAGCCAACGTCATTGAGCATAAATATTTTTTCCCATATCTAATCGTTTATTTTATTACGTAATACCATACATGTGGGAATAAATATTTATGCTGAATGGCGTTGGCCTTTTCGGACCTCCGGCTTATCGCCCCACCACCACCCTTTCTCTCATGTTTTCGAGAAGTAATGACAAAGACAATGAATGAGTGGAGAATCGGTCGCCGAATGTCACGTGATCCCCTGCGATAAGAGATCGGAGATCAAAGAGTGCACTGCCGACACATGCTCCACATCAAACAACAGACAGGAAGCCGCGTACATGGCATCGTGAGCTGTTGTCACAGAAGTCGAACTCAACAGCTTTGATGACGTTACGTTGTTGCAATATAAATTATCTGTTGTTAAGTTGTTAACCAGTAACCGGCCAATATCTCAATGAACTACCTAAAATTGTACAAGCGCTACTTTTTTAACCCTGCGCGCACTTTATATAACGCACGATAATTTTAATTTGCCCGCGCACTACGCGCGCCGCGCGATCGCGCACGCTAAATTTTAAGGACTGGACCTAATTTCGATACAAAATGGCCACTGGCAGCCATCTTGAATTTTGGACCGCACCCAGAAACACTCGTTCCTGTCCCAAGGTGATAACAAAGGTACCCAAGACGTTTCGTGAAGATCGGTTCATAAATACAGACTCTAGCCCGAGCCGTATTGACATGTGTACTTACTGTGTGTAAGCAGCACTGAAAAAATCAAAGTTCATCTAATTTGCATAATTTCTGCACGAGAAAAAAAACCATATTATATGTGATGTATCCCATGGTACTAAACATTCACACAAAAAATTATTCAAATCAGCGCTTTCATATGGAAGTTCTGTGCAAAAATATGATTGCACCAAATTTCAGGGCTCGATTTAACTGGATTAGCATAGCACTTTGCTCTCCAATTTCTGAATTTTGCTATTCAAGATTTATTAGTTTCAAGTGCTTTTGGATCAACTGCTAATCAATTTTCCAGGGTAAATAGTAAATTGCTATTCAAAATTTTCAGATTAAATCAAGCCCTGCCAAATTTCATACAAAATGGCTGCCATCGGCCATCTTGAATTTCGGACCGGACCCCAAAACACTCGTTCTCGTCCCACGGTGATAACAAAGGAACTCAAGAAGTTTTGTAAAGATCGGTTCATAAATACGGCCTCTAGCCCGAGCCGTATTGGCATTTGCACTTACAGTGCTGAAAGTGACACCAAAAAACATCAAAGTTAGTCTAATTTGCATAATTTACGCACGAGAAAAAAACTCGTATTATATGTGATGTATCCCATGGTACTAAACATTCATACAAAAAATTATTCAAATCAGAGCTTTCATATGGAAGTTCTGTACAAATAACAGATTTCTGCATCATCGGTACAAAATGGCAGCTGGCAGCCATCTTGAATTTCGGACCGCACCCAAAAACACTCGTTCTCGTCCCACAGTCATAACAAAGGTACCCAAGAAGTTCCGTAAAGATCGGTTCATAAATACGGCCTCTAGCCCGAGCCATAGCAGCTTGGCACTTACAGCTCTGAAAGTAACACTGAATAAATCAAAGTCAGTCTAATTTGCATAATTTACGCACGAGAAAAAAACCCGTATTATATGTGATGTATCCCATGGTACTAAACATTTATACAAAACTTTATTCAAATCAGAACTTTCTTACAGAAGTTCTGTACAAAAAACTGATTTTTGCATCAACGGTACAAAATGGCCGCTGGCAGCCATCTTGAATTTCGGACCACACCTAAAAACACTCGTTCCCGTCCCAGGGTCATAACAAAGGTACACAAGAAGTTTCGTAAAGATCGGTTCATAAATACGACCTCTAGCCCGAGCCATAGCCAATTGTTGACGTACAGACAGATGGACAGACAGACGGACAGAGACAGACAGACAGACAGACGGACGGACGGACGACGGGCCATGACAATAGCTCAAATTTGAGTTCGTCAAAGTTGAGCTAAAAATGTCTGGAAAATTAATTCTCTTGAGTTTTCACATCATAAACTAAGTTCAAGGTAAATAAATAATTTTGCCAAAAAAATCTTCCGGCCAGGCCCAAACTCGGAATTGGTTTGTAGGTACCCATGACAAACCTACATACCAGAAATCAGCTGATTAAATTAATGTGTGATGAAAAAAGGTCCAGAAAACTGTTACTTTGGAATGACGGACGGTTAAGGGCAACACAATATGCCGCCAGCCATTTTGAGGAGCTGACAAAAGTGGGTTTGGCGATGGACGTGGCAAATTGTTTGAAGTTGAATTGACATATGATGAGGAAAATGTATCTCAAATTTGGTTAAATTTGGACTGGTAGTTTTGAAAATGTAAAGTTAAAGCAGAACCGATGACGGATGGGAACTGATCACTAAAGCTCCCCTCGAGCTTTCCTCAGATGAGGTAAAAATTGTTATATGTCAAACCAAAAAAGCATCTGGGTATGGGTTTGGGGAAAATATACTGTTTTAAGGGGACGTCCAACCTAACTTTGGTCAAATTTCATGTAATTTTCTTTCAAGTCTAAAAAAGGCCCAAAATGAATAACCCCAATAAATTATATACCAAAATGCTTGGAATGAAACATAGAACATGTGGAAACTGAAATTTGCCATGGAACTGCTGCCATGTGTAAATAGCACCACCTAAAAGTCTGCTGTGGATAAGTAAGAGAACAAAATTTTTACAATAAAATACCTCAAAATAAAATAACAGCTGTATTCTATAAACATTTAAGTACATACTCGAAGAAATCTTTTCCTAATTCATGAAAGTAATAAAGATTGAGACCCAATGTTATAAGTGGAGTGCTCACTGATTGAAGGCAGACATTTTCTTTTGTTTATGTTTTGATTTGGGGAGTTCAACAAAGGTCAACTTGAAGGAGTCCAGCAGAAGAAGTATGGAAGGACAAAAGAGTGTCTCCCAATATCAAGATGTATGTGTTACTGTAATGGTTTGGAAAGAAAATATGATATTCTTCTATGTAGAATGCACTGCAAAGTCATACACTGTAGTTGAATAAATATATTTACAAACCCCTAGCACTGTAACCCCTTTTATCCCATGCATCAATTTGATAGTGATTAAATTGTTAAATTTGTCTGGTTTATCAATAAGTATATTAGCTTTGTTTAACTCTTGGACACCAATACACTCATGATATCTGTTGGAGAAGAAATAAGGGTAACTGTAACCTGTCACTGCAATAAACCATCTAATGTACTTAAAAGTACATTGTTATTCAAAACACATCAAATCAACCTTACATAACCATTATTGCATGTACTTTCCCCAAGGAGGCTTATTGACATATTGTGATCAGAAGGGCACATCCAGAGGGTCTCACATATTTTTTTCAAGAACGCAGTACACAAAGCAATCCCCAAAAGACGACAAGTGAGCTCCATTTGAAATTGAGACAAAAAATTTCCTGGGGGGGTGGGGGGGGGAGGAGGGGGGGGGGGGGGCTCTCTTCCATGTATGACTACCTCTGGAACTCATGGCATATGCCTTTTTTCTCAAAGTTTAACTCTTTTTTTCTTTTTGAAGATCCTGGCCACACATGTTCCAAACACTATCAGACAGGTAACCCTCCAAATAAGTGTATCTGCAAAAATCATGTTACATTGCAAAACATTCTTTTTAGAGTTTTAGTTCTGGACCTTTCATGCTTCTTACTTCCAACTATAACACTTAATTTATCGATTAATGGGTGAATAGAAAAATCCTGCCATAATCAACATTTTGAGTTCCATAAGCCTTCAAAACAGCTCCGATAAAAGTGTCAAACATCAGATTGGTGGCTTTATACAGAATATTCATTAGGTTGTTGCTTGATAAGTAATAGGAACAAAATCTTCACAAGAAAATTCTGTAGCAATACAATTGAGGGTATTAGCAGGCACTTTGCAACAAATTGTAACAAATCAACTAGTTATAAACAAAATTTTCTAACTCAAAAGAGTGAAAAAGTACCACAACTCTGAAAAAATGTGGGAAGAAACACATGCTACAGCAGCTACACGGGCATTGTTTCCCCATGATGCTCGATCACAACACCAAATATCCTTCAAATTGGAGTAGCAATGGTTGAGATACAAGGGAGAATGTTGGTACATGTAATGATGAATGGGTAAGACTAAGATTAAGATGACAGGGGTCACCACTGCACAGCCCTAGATGCACCTTTGATTTTCCAACTTCCAGGTCTGGGGCATAATAATCGCAACACACCACCTTATCAGTTCATAATTTCAGTAAAATAAAAGAAATTATCAATTTGAATTAATTAATAGATGATGGAAAATATTTGGCTTCCTTCGCCTTCTCGTACTATTTAATTACCACAATCAGTTTGATGCCGATAAACGAAACTGAACGCATGTGGTTTGGTTAAAAAGTATCTCGGCATGAATAATGAAGAAATTGCGAATATTTCGTGTATTTCATTTGTTGAAAAGCCAATTGCAGCTAATATTGACCGTGCATTATAAAATTTGTTTCGGTTTTGACCACACGACCACGCTGACACTCCGTGACAGCGGTTATGTTTATTGTGATATGCAAATTGGGGGATGGTTTCCGGTGAAGGAGATTTGTCACATTTGTCAGTGTAAAGCGATCATAAAAGACACCGATCGACGCTTGTATTACTATGGTTGGTTGCAAGAAAAAACTAAATTCTCAGCATCGTCCAAGCGCACCTTATTTAAAAGCACGAATGCATCATTTTCAACCCATCTTCAATCGGTCCTTTGCAGACATCAAACATACCCACCTTCAAATTCCATGGTTACTGGGAAGTAAATAACTTCGCAGCGACAGGGGGAAATTAACACGCTCAATATAGTTCCAGGTCACTTGGAATATACTTCGTGAAAAAGTGATTTCTGAAGCATTCTGCTTACTTTGTTATGAATATTGCCTTATTTGATGTGTATTGTCCCGATTTTATACACTCGGTTATTTTTTTTACAAGTGGTTCATGTTGTCTTTCTAGTGCGCAATAATTCAGATTTTTTGTCAACAAAAATGTTCAGACGGCCTGTAAACACGAGAGGGAATTTCAAACCATATTTTGCAGTTATGACATTAACAGCTCAAGTATTTGCTGTCACCTGTTTGCAAATCCGCTCATACGTCGTCTCGAACAAATAAGGGGCGTGATCACGTCCTTGCATTCTTACGATTTCCCAAATTGAGTATTTCTGCAAGAACCACATCGTAATCACATGACCGAAAAAACATCATTGAAACATGGCCACATCCGGAACATCAAAAATTTGTGTTGATGTTATTACATTCAAACGTCAAAACCCACCAGAGTGTGTGTCAAAAAAATGCTTTCTCCGAGTCTGTAGTATGTTATCATTATATTGAGGACAAGGCTTTCGAATTACCGATTATTTTGTGGTTTTACCGGTTCGTTACTTATGCCATTTGCAAATTAATCTTCTTCAAAATCATAAAATTCACTTTTTTTCCTGAAAAAAATTATATTTACCTTTTCTATGCACTTTACTCATTATTTTGATATATAATTTGCCTTTCCTTACTTCTCTTATCTGTTTCTGAGGCATTGGGAAAAATGTCAAAAAGTTAAAAAATTTATAGTAATTTATATATTTTTTATACTTACCAATGACCCAGACATAGCTGGTGCTAACTCTTAAAATATAGGGCCAAACACAAATTTTGCCCCCCAATCCCCAGAATTTGCATCTAAAACTAAAGAAAACATGTCCTGAAAGGCCCTCCACACTTCGCCCCTACTGCGCATGCGCAGTGTCAAGGACGTTCCGAAATTGGCGCCATTTATCATTCTAATAACCAGTGCCTGGTAAGCGCTATGTACTCAGCACTCAGCGGGGAGGCAAGAGTTCCCAACTCCTGGGAGGGCCATCCCCGTCTGGGTCATTGGTAAGTATAAAAAATATATAAATTACTATAAATTTTTTAACATTTTTATACTGTACCAATGACCCAGACATAGCTGAATAGTAAAAAGGCTGGAGGGCCAAGGACATAGAGCAAAATGGAATATGCTCAATAAAATAAAATAGAGTCATCCCCTGTAGGGAAAAGAAGTAATAGGCCTTACATGTATCTTTCTTATTTATGATAAATTAGAAAGATACAACACCTTCCAAAAATTGAGCTTCATACATCCATGTACTCTATTAATATCCAATAATCCTTATACTAATAATTTTTAAAGTAAGCCAATAATAAAGTAAGTCTAGAGAACAGAGACTCTTATACTCCTAAAAGTGTGTGAGAATTGCATAATCATGTCCGTTGACATATGCAATATTCAAAAGCTATACTTTAAAAACTAAGACTTGAATGAATTTTATAAACTTAAAACTTCTCACTAAACAACCATCCCAATAACAGCTCAGAATTACTAACTCCGGAGGAGGTATCCCCTTGTTTTCATAGTAAAAACAGGTGACCCAAGGGAACACCCTCCCCCCCCCCCCCCCCCCCTTTTCCTTGCCCTGGGTCAAATAGCCCAGAGCGAAGAGGGCAGCCGAACGGAGACACTGCCGAAACAGACAGCCTACCTAGCTATAGTAGCAACTGTTAAGTGAATGACATTCTGAGCAGTAGATAATAGACCTAACAATAGAGGCCTCCAGAAATGGACTCGATATTTCTGAGATAAAATTCATGAATGGATGGCTGAGCGCAATGAGCAGCCTTCAAAAATCTATAATAGCAACACTATTAATGTAAGCCCAAGAAGTAGAAGAACTCTTACTTCATGAGCCGAAATCTTAAGCACAACTGCTAAGCCAATGATATACCATAAGCAGTACGCTAGTTAATAGAATCCATTAACAATAAAATGGAGCGTAACGTCCTTCTACTAGACATCAAAGACAGAAGAAGCTTACGCCCTTGTAATAAACAGATATCTGTTTATAAATACATAAACTGTACCCGGAAAGAGTAAAGGCCTATGCCCATACGAAGACGGAAGGACCTTAAAATAATAGGTTCCGGATAATAGGAGCCTAACTCTTATGCAACAATCCAACCTAAATAGTAACGGAAGTATTGATTCCGAAACTATGAAAGTGAAAATCATCCATCGATAGTGCAGGAAACTCACTGACTCTACAGTAAAAGAGAAATCAACAGAATTACTGTCTAAAAGGTCAGAATTTGAAAACTACTGTTTCCAGAGGCTCAAATGATTACTTAGCTAAATAAGAACCTGAAGTTAAAATCCGTATAGGAATTTAATCTAAAGATTCTAAGTCTATTTATCAAAAAGTTACTAACTGACTTAGATAAAGAGACAAAAGACTCAATTGTAAACTATCGTAGAGTGCATAGGTATGAGGTAACATAAACCTATAACCTAAATAACAACAGGCTGCAGTAGATCTTGTGAAACAAGTATACTAAAAAATAGCAATGAGTAGTATGGAGGGATCAACCATATGAACATAATGATCCCTACACCACGACGGAAGAGCCTCCACTTTAGTCGCATAGAATAGCGAAGAAGAGGATCTCCTATAGTAAGAAATCGCGTCCAAAGCTCGTCCAGTACAGTGCTTACAATGCAATACGGACCACACAACGGAATACATGAAGGTTGCGACCTTGCTGGTTGTGATAAAGATGACACGATTTACCCAGTGAAAAAAGATCCTCACATAGAGGAAGATTTCACGTTAAGATCCACAGTAGACAAGAGAGTAAATTACTCATGACCTCTGTGAAGATAGAGATGCTATCAACAGAAATGTATTGTGGTTGTTTATCTTAGCAATACCTGCTAAAACAACAGCGCCGGAGGATACGCGTATCCTATCATTCCGTCCTATAGATCAATAGAGCGTTAACAGTATTAGCTCAGAGATCTGGACAAGCCAACACATACGTCTGCAAATGATTAGCAAGCTGTGTCATAAATAAAACATCATTGGGCGCTCCCATAGATAGCAAATCTGATTGAATACTTGTTTGTTGAGAGTCCATTCTGACAGCAACAAGCGACCCGTAAGAGAACGGGAGTGCGTTAAAACAATCAGACGACCCAGAATATGACGGATCAAAACTGAACTTGGTGTACTATAACCAACAGACGGATTCTTTCCATTAAATTGAATAACGGAAACGAAAGAGTGCCTCCCTGGTTCCGGAGATACGCCACTACTGTCGAATTAAAGGACAGGAATTTGGGCATGCGTTTCTGAATAATGTTCATGCAATGACATAAAGCAAGCCTAAAAAACATTATTCCGCGGAAGTTAAATTGATAGCTAAAAGACTGCGGAACCCAAAGACCCTGGCACTTCGAATCCGTAGGGATCAGTATATATCCCAATCTGTTTGACTGGCAACCGTCATAACAGCCACACTCGGGTCCGGCAACTGCGGCGGCACTCTCTGAGTCAACCACCGAATGTTTGCCCCAGTCTGAATCTCTTGTAACACTAGATAGACAAGAGAATGTAAAAATCAAGCAATTCATGGATTGCCGGAAAGTTGCCATCGAAGAGAAGCTCCTCCGAGAACGAAGCGACTCTGAGAGAGTTCTTAACCTACTATCCACGCGTGGATGTAGCTAGGGCTGCATCACGTCTAACCAACTCCAATCAGCCACTGAAGGGCGGAGTTATACGTGAACAAACTACTGCCCTCAAAAGAAATTACATTGAGAATAATATCCCGTAAATCTTTTCTTGAAGACGTAATGATAACGCCTCAGTAAGGCGGATTACGTATAATAAAGCGTCTAAGTTAAGTCTACTATACATAATGTCGTTCCCAACATTGAAATTGGAAAAGACATAAACGGCGAAAAAGAATATATGCAGTCTTTAATCACACCGTCTAGACGCATACGAACTCTCGGTATGCCCTGCTCTGCCAAAATAAACTATATGTAAAAAAGATAAAATGGCAGAAATGAGCCACGCGGACAAGAAACTAAACTATCATGCTTAGTAGCAGGCTTGTATATATATATAAATATATAGCGTCGAAAAATAAAACACATGTTGTAATGACAATATTGGACTGCGTCGGTAAGTCAGGAACAAAGTCCCTGTACCGATCGAAAAATCCGAGTCCAATGACGCTATAAGTCTCTTATCCAAGATCGCAGCAATGAAGTCCGAAAAATAATCACTGGAAGAAATGCCAGATGATATGAAAGGCATCTTCCGATACTACTAAAGGGAAAACTCGAAATCTTTCGAATCCCTTTCGCCATCCTGTCGGACCCTATAAAGCGTTCGGTCGTCCGTAGCTTGATGCAACCGCGGACCGCACCGACCCAGCGCCGTCGGATAATTCCTGATTCGACCGAGAAACCGTCAATTGCTGGGATGCTGCGAAACAACTGTGCTAACTCGGATAGCACGTCCGTCACTGAGGCCTGAGGAGCAGCGGTCTTACGATGCATTGCCGCAGGAAGCTCCGAGATCGTTACCCCGTGCATACTTCCAATATGCGAGCGAACGGAGTGTATAGGCCTCGTGTCCCTTGGCTACCGGATGGCGCGACCTATTCGCTGTGGAATCACTGAATGCCGAAACTGATCGGATACTCGAGGTCACGTAGCCAATGTGCGGTCGTGTGCCCTGCTGTGAGGATGAGGAAGCATTAAAGACAGTCTCTCGGACTGTCAATATAACGGAGCGTCCCGAGCAACGGACATATGCTCCGATGTAAAATATCTGAACCACAACATGCGGTCCCCTATGTTGTAGGCTTCCTCCGATCTGTCCTCAATCTGCCGTCACTGGGTGAGTACTAAAGTAATTAAAGTGCTCGCATCACCCAAATCTCCTTCCTAGACCGCAACGGACGAACCCGGCAGCCGAACCATTCGATGAATGTACGCTACACCGGGTGAGCTAGCGAATGTCACTCCGTAAGCGATAGACATATTTCATGAGCACTTATTGCCGCTAACTCCTCATTAACTATGACGACAGAGGCACACTTTTGAAAGACATCTCCATAACTCTTCGAACAAGAAACCAGAAATGCTTGGATAGCAAGCATAAAATAATAATATATATAGCGTCGTTCAATAATTCGAAAGTTTGTGTGACATTATTGGACTATGTCGGAACTGAGGGACGATGTCCCTGAACCGAACCAAAAAATTTCTAAGTCCACCGACGCTATCAGTTTCTTATCCGGCATCGCAGCATATGTTGTTCCGAAAGGGAAAGCTTGAAATCCACCGAATCCCTTTCGGTATCCCGTCGGACCGGATGAAACTTTCGGACGTCCGTACCCGCTTCCGCGGAGCGTCCCGACCCAGCATCGTCGGATAAAATATATGCGACAGATTCAGTTGATGCTGGGATGCTGCGATAAACTGTGCTATTAAGGAAAGCACGTCCGTTCCCGAGGCCTGTGCAGTAGCGGACTTACGATGCATTGCCGCTGAAAGCTCCGTGTACGTTGACTCCCGCACACTTCCTATGCGAACGTCCGGAGTCTGCAGGCCTCGAGTCCCCGGCTACCGACCCAGCGCCGTCGGATAATTCTCGATCCAACACCGTTTCTGTCGGCTGCTGGGATGCTGCGATAAGCTGTGCTATGTGCACAAGAATGTCCGGCGTCGAGACCTGCGGAGGCGCAGTCTATCGCTGCTTCGCCGAGGGCAGCTCCGCATCAGATGGCTCCCGCATACTTTTGCTATGCGAACGTCCGGAGTCCATCGGTCTCGAATCCCTGGCTGCCGGATGGTGTGACCTGGTTGCCGAAGAATCCTTGATCGGCGAAGCTGGTAATATATCGGCGGTCACGCAGCCAAGGTGCGGTCGTGTGTGCTGACGAGAAGAGGAAGCCTTAGCAGTCTCAGCAGACTGCCTATACAACGGAGCGTCCCGAGCGACGGACGTATGCTCCGCTAACGACACATTTGTACCACAACATCTGGGGCCAGATGTTGTTGAACGAGAGAGGGGCCTCTCTCGCTTGCCGTCCGGATGGACCGGAACGAGCTATGAACCGGACTAAAAGGCTTCCTCCGTTCTCCCTCCGATCCGCCGTCACTGGGTGTGCATTAAGTTAATTTTATAGTGCTCGCATCACCCCAAAATTTCTTCTAGACCGCAACGGACGAACCCGGCTGCCGAACCATTCGGTGAATGGACGCTACACCGGGCGAGCTAGCGGACGTCAAAGGCCGTCGAACCTACTAGGGTCCTCTTAGGCAATTGGCGTATTACATGAGCACTTTTCCGCTAGCCCTTCATTAATTGTGACGACGGAGGCACACTGTTGGAAGACATCACAGATACATCACCCTAATCTTGATCGTCTGAAATAGAAATTGATAAAGTAGAGTGACCCTGCGGGGAAAGGACCGGAGTGTCCAAATCCCCAACAACATACCGTGACATACGCTTCCCATATTGTCATCGAAATCATACGATACAGAACAGGAGTTAATGCGAGTACACTGACCACATATAGAATGATAATAAGGTCAGAGGAAGACTTCCTCTTAAAACAATTGATCAATATCCTTTCAATGTGAAAAGAAAACAAGTCCTGGTACTCGCACTAACCCCTGGCAATCAAAATACATAATAATAATATGATCCATTAATATAGAAAAAATAATTGAAATCAAAATATTTTGAAAAAATATTTTTTCAGAACAGCCCAAGTTTCTGAAAAGTAACGTTGAGCCCCAATGGATCCCAAGCCTAAGTGTGGACAAAAATTTTAAAAATATTTTAAACAATTTATTCAACACTTACGAACAATAATAATGTATCTAGTTATGATTAAAATAACATAAAGATATTATTATTTAGAAATCCCCCCCTCACACAGAGGGCTGTTGTAAATGTAAACAATGAGTGTAAAAACACTAAAATAAGACTCCAGGCACCCAGGCCCGAAATCAGTTACCAAAAATACACCATCTGATGCAAAACAGAGACTTCCAGGGAAGAAACTGCAGAACATCAGATGGTAGATGCAGAACACAACGCCTAACCACCCGTAGGTGAAGACGTAAACATGGGGAAAGAACAGAATTCATTCTGTTATTCAGCTAAAACTCCCAAGAAATTTTAGTAATAATAATTACAGAAATTATGCCAAAAGCATGGGAGAATAGCAAGGGGGAACTTAAAGGACAGGGAGAGAGGAAAAACACTGAAAAAACAGTGTAACTAAATAATCAGAATGACAACAAAATGGCTGCTGCCTTGAAAATAGGTAACTTAACATAATTTCATTAAAAAATTTTAAGTTACAGCCCTGATAATATTCTGTCACACATTCTTTTCCTCTCCTCCTTTTCTATCCTCCTTAGAATCACCATTTCACTAATATTTATGTGTCTGGCATCATTTAAACTGAGATTTAAAAGCACAAAGATCAGTCAGATGTTAACTGATGAAGGGCCAAACTTAGAATGATAAATGGCGCCAATTTCGGAACGTCCTTGACACTGCGCATGCGCAGTAGGGGCGAAGTGTGGAGGGCCTTTCAGGACATGTTTTCTTTAGTTTTAGATGCAAATTTTGGGGATTGGGGGGCAAAATTTGTGTTTGGCCCTATATTTTAAGAGTTAGCACCAGCTATGTCTGGGTCATTGGTACAGTATAAAAATATTGACCAAAGTTAGGTTGGACGACCCCTTAAAGGTTTCACAATTTTAAGATGAAGTTGCTTTTTTTTTTCTTTTTTTTTAAAGATTCCAGTCTTAAAATGTGGGAGCCTAATATAAAGGATCAATAATGGAACTGTTCAGTATTTGGAAATTTTTTTTA
This sequence comes from Pictodentalium vernedei, assembly GCA_031216915.1. NCBI lineage: Eukaryota > Metazoa > Mollusca > Scaphopoda > Dentaliida > Dentaliidae > Pictodentalium > Pictodentalium vernedei. The sequence continues at coordinate 101,864,225 of CM062291.1, forward strand.
ACCAGTTTGATTATACTTCCCCTTAGAATGTTCCATACCTAACATCAATTGCTTGTGCTCAGAAGTTTAGAGGAGAAAAAAAAAATGTACAAAATTTTGTAATAATAATAAGAGAAATAAATTAGCATACCTGTAGTCAATTTCCCCCTGTGCTCCAGCCCAACCACCATCATGAGTTTCCAGCATCGCATCAAATTCTTTCATATCTTTGTCAGAAATTATGGAGTGCCGCTGCTTATCATCATTGTTATTTTCTGAAGACCTGGGCGGCATGGGTGGAGGTGGACCTCTGTATCTGAAATTATTAACATAATTATGCAAAGCACAGAAAAATGCCGATAGGATCACCGATCAAATGTCGAGTTGTGACAGCACAAAAGTGGGTTTAATCATTATCACCTTACCGTCCGGAAACCAATTTACAATTTACTATGTGAAGGGTCACTGTGACCTTGACCTTTGACCTAGTGATACTGAAATAAATAGGGCTCTTTCTTGCACCATTGCCAATCAACCTATGAGGTTTCCTGAACATAGGTGGAACTATTGTCAAATTATCATCTAGAAACCAATTATTTATGATTTATTATGTTCAAGGTCAATGTGACCTTAGCCTTTGACCTAGTGAGTCCAAAATACATAGGGGTCTTCAACTCACCTAGGCCAACCTACCTATGAAGTTTCATGAATGTGGGTCAAATCATTATAATGTTATAGTCAGGAAACCAATTGTTTACAATTTACTATGCCGAAGGTCACTGACCCTGACCTTTCACCTAGCAAGTCGAAAATAAATAGGGTTCTTCCTCTAACTGATGTCAACCTTCCTATGAAGTTTCTTGGATGTGGGACAAAATTTACTATGTGAAGGGTCAATGTGACCTGAACCTTTGACCTAGTGATTCCGAAATAAATAAGGCTCATTCTTGCACCAATGCCAACCTACCTATGAAGGTAGGTGGGACCATTGTCAAATTATCTTGAAACCAATTGTTTACGATTTTTTATGTTCAAGGTCACTGTGACCTTGGCCTTTGACCTGGTGAGTCCAAAATGAATAGGGGTCTTCCACTCACCTAGGCCAACCTACCTATGAAGTTTCACAAATGTGGGTCAAACCATTATCAAGTTATCGTCCGGAAACCAATTGTTTACGATTTACTATGTTGAAGGTCACTGTGACTTTGACCTTTCACCTAGCAAGTTCAAAACAAATCAGGTTCTCCTCTCACTGATGCCAACCTACCTATGAAGTTTTATGAACGTAGGTCGAAACATCAAGTTATCATCCGGAAACCAATTGTTTACGATTTACCATGTTGAAGGTCACTGTGAACTTGACCTTTCACCTTGCGAGTCCAAAATAAATAGAGTTCTTCCTCTCACTGATGCCAACCTAACTATGAAGTTTCATGAACATGGGTCGAACCATTATCAAGTTATCATACGGAAACCAACTGTTTTGATGTACTATGTTCAGGGTCAGTGACCCTGACCTCTGACCTAGTGAGTCCAAAATAAATAGGGTTCTTCCACTCACAAATGCCAACCTACACATGAAGATTCATAAATGTGGGTTGAATCGTAGTCAAGTTATCATCCGGAAACCAATTGTTTACAATTTACTATGTTCAAGATCACCAAGACCTTGACCTTTGACCAAGCAAGTCCAAAATTAATAGGGTTCTTCCTCTCACCGATACCAACCTACCTATGAAGTTTCATGAACATGGGTTGAACCATTATCTAGTTATCATTCGGAAACCAATTGTTTACGAAGCCTGCCCGACCGCCCGCCATTCATCAAACTATAAGTCGAGTTTGACTTAGTCACAACTCGACTAAAAATAACTGTATTATGTAAATACGACAAACAAACTTTGTATTAAGGGCATCAGGCTGACCATATGGACATTCTCTCATCTCTATCCATATGACATTCTTAGCCCACCAGGAAACAATGTGGGACAGAAAATACCAAGCGGAACACATTCACAAATTTGTGCAGTATAAAAACAAAACACAGGTTACAGAAAGGTGTTACAATCAACCATTGTGTTGTCACAGTTAACACTTCAACTCTGAAGCCAAATTTCAAGTTTGTAAACTCTAAAAAAGGTATCCCATCAAGCATCCACAAAGACTATCACAATATTAAACTACACTGATCGCACAATTCAGTCAATACCTGACAGCTTAACATTATAAACACTGATGCCAAAATACCAAAATTTGAAGTTGCATTTTTTCCCAAAATGCAACTGATGCTTATTAGCATTCTCCCATAAATTTTAACAGGGCAAATACAAACAAAATACAATAGATTCAAAGATAGTATGAAGCATATCCCAAGAATATGAAGCCTTTAAATTGTGGTAGCTGCAGTACAGAAGCCTAAATCAGAAACCAACCAGCTAACCCTTTACCCAACGTAATGGCCACGACTGGCCAGCACTATTCTAAATGAAAGTGTCAATGACACTGTAGCTCAACTTGTCAAGACAAAGACATGTACATGTATAGTATGTGACATAGCAATGACAAACATCTAGGTAATGACCTGATAACAAAGGTACATATAAAGCATTGTAATGGTCTGTACATAAATACTGACCGTTGCCTGTAAGAAATGTATAGGTAAAGTATTGTAAAGGTAGGTGACAGTCAGATGCAGAAGTTCTGTACAAGACTGATTGCACTAATTTTGGTACAAAATGGCTGCTGGTGGCCATCTTGAATTTTGGACCACACCCAAAAAACACTCGTTCTCATCCCACGGTGAAAACAAATGTACCCAAGAAGTTTCGTGAAGATCAGTTCACAAATATGAGCTGTGTAGAAGTTGTGACAAAAAACTGATTGGACCTAATTTTGGTACAAAATGGCCACTGGCAGCCATCTTGAATTTTGGACGGCACCCAGAAACACTCATTCTCGTCCCAAGGTGATAACAAAGGTACTCAAGAAGTTTTGTGAAGATCGGTTCATAAATACAGCCTCTAGCCCGAGCCGTATTGACATGTGCACTTACAGTGTATAAGTAGCACTGAATAAATCAAAGTTCATCTAATTTGCATAATTTATGCACGAGAAAAAAACCCATACTATATGTGATGTATTCCATTTTACTAAACATTCATACAAAAATTTATTCAAATCGGAACTTTCATACAGAAGTTCTGTACAAAAGACTGATTGAACTAATTTTGGTACAAAATGGCTGCTGGTGGTCATCTTGAATTTCGGACCACACCCAAAAACACTCGTTCTCATCCCACGGTGATAACAAAGGTACCCAAGAAGGTGCGTAAAGATCGGTTCATAAATACGACCTCTAGCCTGAGCCGTATAGAAGTTGTGTACAAAAAACTGATTAGACCTAATTTTGGTACAAAATGGCCACTGGCAGCCATCTTGAATTTTGGACCACACTCAGAAACACTTGTTCTCGTCCCAAGGTGTATGATAACAAAGGTACCCAAGACGTTTCGTGAAGATCGGTTCATAAATACAGACTCTAGTCCGAGCCGTATTGACATGTGTACTTACTATAAGTAGCACTGAAAAAATCAAAGTTCATCTAATTTGCATAATTTCTGCACGAGAAAAAAACCTGTATTATATGTGATGTATCCCATGGTACTAAACATTCACACAAAAAATTATTCAAATCAGAGCTTTCATGTGGAAGTTCTGCGCAAAAATCTGATTGCCCCTAATTTTGAACAAAATGGCTGCCAGTGGCCATCTTGAATTTCGGACCGCACCCAAAAACACTCGTTCTCGTCTCACGGTGATACCAAAGGTACCCAAGAAGTTTCGTAAAGATCGGTTCATAAATGCGGCCTCTAGCCCGAGCCGTATTGGCATTTGCACTGACAGTGCTGAAAGTAATAGTAAATACATCAAAGTTAGTCTAATTTGCATAATTTACGTACGAGAAAAAAACCCGTATTATATATGATGTATCCCACGGTATTAAGCATTCATACAAAAAATTATTCAAATCAGCGCTTTCATATGGAAGTTCTGTGCAAAAAACAGATTTCTGCATCGTCTGTACAAATTGGTGGCTGGCAGCCATCTTGAATTTCAGACCGGACCCAAAAACACTCGTTCTCGTCCCACGGTCATAACAAAGGTACCCAAGAAGTTTCGTAAAGATCGGTTCATAAATACGGCCTCTAGCCCGAGCCGTATTGAATTGTTGACAGACAGACGGCCAGACGGACGACTGGCCATGGCATAAGCTCAAATTTGGCTTCGCCAAAGCTGAGCTAAAAATGGCAACCTGAAATTTTAATATCCAGACATCTGTGTGAAGTAGGGCTGGGCGGTTTTGAAATTTGCGTTATGGTTAGGTTTTGAAAAAAAACAAAAAAAAAAACTTTGTTTGGTTTTGGTTTTCTTAATGTAAATTCAGTCATTTTGCATTACAATATATATTTCATATACTTTAATGTACTACGAGAACAAGAGGCCCCAGGGGGTCTGAGGGCGCTCATCTGACATGGTAGCCCAAATATCAACCCGGGAAATTGATTTGAACAAGTTGCATCTGCCCCTTCTAAGAAAAGCTTACACCAAATATCCAAAAATTCTGACTCAGAGAGCCCAAATATGGACCCAGGGATTTGATTTCAAAAAGATGTTATATGTGAAATCTGAAAGCTTTTGGAGCAGTGGTTTGGGAGAAAAGTAGTCGTACATGTTTTTCCCTTTACCCACAATGTTAAACAAGAGGCCCCAAGGAGCCTTAATCGCTCATCGGCCAAAGTGGTTCAAAGAAGTATTTGGGGTCACATTCAGTTAGACATGGTTCATCAACACTACAAAGGAATGAAGTCATGAGAGACAAATTTTATGGAACTAGGGACGTGGCTTGAAGAAACTTAAATCTTACCCCCCTAAGGATGCTGCATACCAAATATCAAAAGCATTCATCTGCTGGATCTGAAGAAGAAGATTTTTAAAGAAAATTCCTCATTTTGAACTAAGTCAACATTCGGGCTCCCACAGTGAACCCAAATATGAACCCAGGGACTTGGCTTGAACAAACTTGAATCTCACCCCCTAAGGATGCTGCATGCCAAATATCAAAACATTCCGACTGCTAAATCTGAAGAAGATTTTTAAAGAGAAATTCCTCATAATTCGGCTCCCATAGGGAGGGGAGGGGATAACTTAGTTCAAAATGTGGAATTTTCTTTAAAAATCTTCATCTTCAGATCCAGCAGTCGGAATGTTTTAATATTTGGTATGCAGCATCCTTAGTGGGTGAGATTCAAGTTTGTTCAAGCCATGTCCCTAGGTCCACATTTGGGCTCACTGTGGGAGCCCGAATGATAACTTAGTTCAAAATGAGGAATTTTCTTTAAAAATCATCTTCTTCAGATCCAGCAGTCGGAATGTTTTAATAGTTGGTATACAACATCTGTAGGGGGGTGAGATTCAAGTTTGTTGAAGCCATGCCCCCAAGGATGCTACACACCACATATCAAAACATTCCGACTGCTGGATCTGAAGAAGATTTTTTAAGAAAATTCCTTATTTCGAACTAAGTTACAATTCAAGCTCCCACAGTGAGCCCAAATTTGGACCTGGGGACATGGCTTCAACAAACTTGAATCTCACCCCCCTACGGATGTTGTATACCAACTATTAAAACATTCCGACTGCTGGATCTGAAGAAGAAGATTTTTAAAGAAAATTCCTCATTTTGAACTAAGTTATCATTCGGGCTCCCACAGTGAGCCCAAATGTGGACCTAGGGACATGGCTTGAACAAACTTGAATCTCACCCCCTAAGGATGCTGCATACCAAATATTAAAACATTCCGACTGCTGGATCTGAAGATGATTTTTAAAGAAAATTCCTCATTTTGAACCAAGTTATCATTCGGGCTCCCATAGTGAGCCCAAATATGGACCTAGGGACATGGCTTGAACAAATTTGTATCTCCCCCCCCCCCACCCCACCCCACCCCCCCCCCCCCCCCCCCTAAGGATGCTGCATATCAAATATCAAATCATTCCGACTGCTGTATCTTGAGAAGAAGATTTTTAAAGAAATTTGCCTGAAATGCACTAAGTTCAAATTCAGGCTCCTATACTGAGCCCAAATATGAACCCAGGGGGCCGATTTGTACAAACTTGAATCAAATCCACCCCACAATGTTGCATACCAAATATCAAAAGATTCTGCCTGCTGGATCTGGAGAAGATGATTTTCAAAGAAATTTGCCTGAAATGCACTAAGTTCCAATTCGAGCTTCTATAGTGAGCCCAAATATGAATCTAGGGAGCGGAGTTGAACAAACTTGAATCAGATCCACCCTACATTGTTGCATACCAAATATCAAAAGATTCTGCCTGCTGGATCTGGAGAAGATTTTTTAAGAAATTTGCCTGAAATGCACTAAGTTCAAATTTGGGCTTCTATAGTGAGCCCAAATATGAATCCGGGAAGCCGATTTTAACAAACTTGAATCTGACTCCCCTAGAGATGATGTATACCAAATAGGAAAGAATTCTGCCTGCTGGATCAGAAAAAGAAGATTATTTTGAATTTTGGAAAGAAATTATTCAGAGTTATGCCCCTTGTGGTGCCCCCTTTGGGTACGGTAAGTTTCTTTGTACAAGTTTGAATTGACATATGATGGGGAACATGCACACCAAATTTGGTTCAGTTTGATCCAGTAGTTTGTGAAGAGTAGTCGTTAATGTAAAGTTCACGACGGACGACGACAGACGGCAAGTGATAAGTTAAGCTCCCTTCAGTGAGCTAAAAATGATGACTGCATTTTTTCAAAGTCCCCAAAAAGCACCCTATGATTAAACCAATAGCAATTCTTTTGAACCATTCCATTCTGTTGGTCCTAAGGAAGCTTCACAACAAATAAGAATTCTCAGTGCCGTGTAGTTTTGGAGATATTAGGAGTTTTAAATTTTTTCTATTTTCAGGTTCCCATGGGAGGACTGGACTTTTTTTTGGTACTTATGACCCAATAAGCCCTCATATCAAATTTGGTTCAAATCAGCCTCTCAGTTAGGAAAATAGAAATTTTGTTAAAATTCGGGCTCCCACAGGAAGCCCAAATATGATCCCAGGGACTTGACTTTAACAAACTTACATCTCACCATCCTAAGGATACGGTATACCAAATATCAAAACATTCTGACTGGTGGATGTGAAGAAGAAGATTTTTTTTTAAGAATATTCCTCACATTGAACTAAGTTATAATTCGGGCTCCGACAGGCAGCCCACACATGAACCCAGGGACTTGGCTTGAACAAACTTGACTCTCACTCCCCTAAGGATGCTACATACCAAATATCAAAAGATTCTGATTGGTGGATCTGAAGATTTTTAAAGAATATTCCTCACATAGCACTAATTTGAACATTTGGGCTCCCACAGAGAGCCCAAATATGGACCCAGTGAATTGATTTTAATTTCAACAAATATGTGAATCAATCTTCCAAAGATGTTATATGTGAAATATGAAAGCTTTTGGAGCAGTGGTTTGGGAGAAGATTCTTTAATGTTTTTTCCATTACCCACAGTGTTAAAAAAACGATGACTCGGCACTTTTTCAAAGTCCCAGAAAAGTACCCTATGATAAAAGCCATGGCAATTTTTTTGACGATTCCTTTCCACTGGTCCTAAGGAAGCTTCACACCAAATAAAAATTCTCAGTGCTGTGTAGTTTTGGAGATATGGGCATTTTTAATTATTTCTATTTGTAGCTCCTGCGGTTCCCATGGGGCAACAGGAAATTTTTTGGGCATAAATTAAGTACTTATGACCCAATAAGCCATCATATTAAATTTGGTTTAAAGCAGCCTCTCGGTTTGGAAACTAGAAATTTTGAGTGGGGCCAAAATTTTGGCCCCCTCCCAAAATGACGGCAAATATAGCCCCTTGAACTTCTCTTGAACAAATCTGAGTCTACACCTCAAAAGGAAGCTGCACACCAAATATCAAGTCTCTGCTACTGCTGGTTCATGAGATTTTTTAAGATTTAGGCACACTTTCAGGGTGTGGCCCTACCCAGGGGCAGGGCAACATGAGTTGAACAAAATCAAAATACGATGTCGTCATAAACTATTATGTCAAATTTCACTTAAATCAGTTCAGCGGTTTAGGAGGGAAAGTCTCAAACACCATGTTCACAGACGGACGAAGAGTCATCACTAAAGCTCATTTGTTGTCAATCCTCTTAAATTAAGCATTAATGGTACTATGTTTATCTTTGCCCAACATTTAGCCTTTGGTGAGTGCAACATGTGATTGAGAGATCATGAACTTGCCAATTCTGGAAAATTTGTTGAAACTGAAAGTCTCGTTTTTATGTTATGACGGCAGTTTGGTTTCGAATTTGAAAAAAAAAACCCAAATCTGAACCAAACCAAAAATCGCTCAGCTCTGGGGGGCAGATTTTATTTCAATTTCGACAAACATTGTGACCAAAGACAAGATTTCCAAATGAGTGAAAGTATTCCAGACAAAAGCCTTACACATGCAGTCTTTTTACTGTCAAATTTGCGCTACCTATACAGGCAGCCTAAGCTTGACATTCCTAGACTGGAAGGTAGCAGTCTAGAGGAAATATTAGAGGGGTCTATATTAACAGTTTACTGGATGGAAGTAATGAAACAGTAATATGTGAATACAACAGTAAAACAAGAGGCCCCACGGGGCCTGAAGCGCTCATCTTGAACAGAACACAATTTAAACAGAGTCCAAGAATGAGTCTACATTAAGCAAGCCATCTCCAAAGGCTACACTGTCAATCCTTGAGTCCCTCAGGAGTGACAAAAATAATCTGGGCATCATGCCTTTTCTTCAGTTGATCATAAAGTAAAATGTAGAGCTCCCCTATGAAGCCCCTTGATACAACCTATGTGGATAAATCTTAGTACCTCTAGACGGTACTGAATACAAAATTTTTAATTCATCAGCAAAATGGCCAATTCCAGCTCCCATAGAGAGCCCAAATATTAACCCAGGCTCTTGATTTGAACATAGTTAAATCTGACTTCCCTAGAGATGTTGTGTACCGAATATGAAAGCATTCTGACTGTTGGATCTGAAGAAGAGAAATTGTAATGAAATTTCTTCGAATTGCACAAAGTTCAAATTTGGGCTACCATAGCGAGCCCAAATATTAACCTATGGATCCGATTTGAACAAACTGGAATCTGACCCCCCTAGAGATGTTGTATACCAAATGTGAAAGCATTCTGACAGGTGAATCTGAAGAAGATTTTTGAAGAAATTCCCTCATATTGTATTAAGTTAAATTTCATGTTCCCATATGGAGCCCAAATATTAACCTAGGCACTCGAATTGAACAACCTGGAATCTGACCCCCCCCCCCCCCCCCCCCCCCTCCACCTACAGATGTTGTATACCAAATATAAAAGCATTCCGACTGGTGGATCTGAAGATGATGATTTTTAAAGAAATTTCCTCATATTGCACTAAGTAAAAATTATGGGTCTACCATAGTGAGCCCAAATATATACCTAGGGATCTGATTTGAACAAACTTGAATCTGACCCCCATAGAGATGTTGAATACTAAATATCAAAGCATTCTGACTGGTGGATCTGAAGAAGATTTTTTTAAATTACCCTCCATATTGAACAAAGTTAAAATTTGTGCTTCCATAGGAAGCCCAAATATTAACCTGGGGACTTGGTTTGAACAATCTAGAATCTGACCCTCATAACAATGATGTATACCAAACATTAAAAGATTCTGACTGGTGGTTCTGAAAAAGATTTTTAAAGAATATTCCCCATATTACCCTAGGTTAAAACTTCAGGCTCCTGTAGAGAGCCCAAATATCAACCAATGAGCTGTATTTCAACAAACTTTTATCTCCTATTACAAAGCCCAATATTACTTCATGAACTTCGTTTGAACAAACTTGATTCTACACCTTCTATGGAAGCTCCATAGCAAATATCAAGACATTGTACACACTGGTTCTTGAGAAGATTTTAAAAATATTTTGGAGCATTTTCCCCCACTCCCTCCCTATGGGGCTGGGCATGTTGAGTTGAACAAAAATGAAATGCCCCTTTGGGACCATCACTCACACAAACTTTCAATTGAATTGGCCCAGTGGCTTTGGAGGAGAAGACCAAAACATGGTGTTGACGGACGCTGGACGGGGGAGCGATGAGATTAGCTCAGCTTGACTTTGTCAAGATGAGCTAACAAAGAATAAATGCAACAAAATCTGATAACCGACACTCAAGTCGAAATGTAAAACTTTGTTTAACAAGTCTTACCTTGCATCATAAGGATATGGAGGTCTTGGTAAACCAGGATAATAGGCCGGGGGAAATCCTCCTCCATACATCTGAAAAATAATATTTCAAGCAAATAAGACGTGCATAAATTAAGCGAGTATCTATTTTAACCATGCATGCACTCTGATGTACTGAGCTTAATTCAGTGAATTTGATTCAGCAGGATCCTGTTTACCCTTACCTGACAAAATGTAAACAAGAGCACCACTGGGCAGTGGCATCATTATACGGTTGCTTAATGTAAATTCAGTCATTTTGCATTACAATATATACATTTTGAACTAAGTTATAATTCAGGCTCCCACAGTGAGCCCAAATATGAACCCAGGGACTTGGCTTTAACAAAATTGAATCTCACCCCCCTAGCATGGTGCATACCCAATATCAAAAGATTCTGCCTGCTGGATCTGGAGAAGAAGATTTTCAAAGAAATTTGCCTGAAACGCACTAAGTTCAAATTTGGGCTCCTATACTGAGTCCAAATATGAACCCAGGGGGCCGATTTGAACAAACTTGAATCAGATCCACCCCACAATGTTGCATACCAAATATCAAAAGATTCTGCCTGCTGGATCTGGAGAAGATTTTTAAAGAAATTTGCCTGAAATGCACTAAGTTCGAAATCGGGCTCCTATACTGAGCCCAAATATAAACCCAGGGGGCCAATTTGAACAAACTTGAATCAGATCCACCCTACAATGTTGCATACCAAATATGAAAAGATTCTGCCTGCTGTATCTGGAGAAGAAGATTTTTCAATGTTTTTCCCCATTGCCTACAGTGTTAAAAAGTGCTAACTCGGCAATTTTTCAAAGTCCCGAAACTGTACCCGATGATAAAACCGATGGCAATTTTTTTTGACCAATCCTTTCTGTTGGTCCCAAGGAAGCTTCACACCAAATAAAAATTCTCACTGCCGTGCAGTTTTGGAGATGTGGCGTTTTAATTTTTTTCTATTTTTAGCTCCTGTGGTTCCCACGGGGCTATGGGAAAAAAAATGTCTGCATAAATTAGGTACTTATGACCCAATAACCAAAAATTTTTGCCCCTCCTTTAACATCATCAAATATAGCCCCTCGAACTTCTCTTGAACAAACTTGAGTCTACACCTCAAAAGGAAGCTGCATACCAAATATCAAGTCTCTGCTATTGCTGGTTCTTAAGAAGATTTTTTAAGAATTGGAGCATTTTTGCCCCATCCCTCTGCTCAATATGAGCCGAAACCTAATTTGACAAAAAATCAAAATGCCCTTATATAAACCCTTACTCACATGAAATTTCATTAATATGCAGCCAGCGGTTTGGGAGAAAAAGGCCCAAACACCACCGTCACGACGGACGACGGACGAAAAGTGATCAGAATAGCTCACCCTGACTTTCAATCAGGTGAGCTAACATGAGGCCCCAGGGGGCCTGAGGGCGCTCACCTGACATGGTAGCCTAAATACCAAGCCAGGAAATTTATTTGAACAAAGTTGCATGTGCCCCTCCAAAGAAATGCTTATATGAATGTTTCTGACTGGTGGATCTAAATAAAAAGAGAAGATTTTTAAAGATTATTCTTCATGTCAACAATTATCTCAAATTTCACGTAAATCGGTTCTGCAGAAGTTGCAAACACCATGTTCACGGACGACAGACGGTGAGTGATCACTATAGCTCACTTGACTGAAAGTCAGTGAGCTAAAAACTGGATGCATGGGTCACTTGGGTTTGGGGAAAATTATTGCTTGTGGGGCTGCTGTGACTATCAATTTTTGTAGTTGACAAATTGTCAGCATTAATCGATGAGTCAATAATCATTTCCTATAAATTCAACAATCTCAAATATACCTACAAAAGTTTAAAACTGACGTTTGAATGTGTAAACTTGTTTGAATGTGTAAACTTCTGTGTTGAGAGAAAATGGAAACACCAAAATATCTCCAGTTATGAGATGTGGGCGTTTTATTTTTTTCTTCTATTTTTAGCTCCTGCGGTTCCCCTGGGGCTACAGGGAAAAAATATTAGGCATAAATTAGGTACTTATGACCCAATAAGCCCTCACATAAAATTTGGTTCAAATCAGCCTTTCGGTTCGGAAACTAGAAATTTTGGGCGGGGCCAAAAATTTTGCCCCTTCCTTAACGCCGCCAAATATAGCCCATTAAACTTCTCTTCAACAAATCTGAGTCTACACCTTAAAAGGAAGCTGCATACCATATATCAAGTCTCTGCTACTTCTGGTTCATGAAAAGAAGATTTTCAAAGATTTTGGTGCCCCTTGGGGGGCATGGCACCACCCAGGAGGAGGGGCAACTTCATTTGAACAAATCTGAATTGGCATTAGGTAATAAACATTTACCCAACATTTGAATAAAATTGGGTTTTGAAGAAGTCGATAATGTATAGTTAACACCGGACAACGACGGACAGAATGTGATCAGTAAAGCTCCCACTGAGCTTCGCTCAGGTGAGCTAAAAATTCTGGCATAAATGAAATATTTATGACCCGGTTATATACTACATGCCAAATATGGTTCACATCTGCCCATTGAACCTGAAAATAGAAGTATTGAGTGTAGCCCAAAATTTGACTTACTGAGTTTATTTGAAACTTAGATGTGAGTCTTCCATGGAAGACGTGTGTCGCCTGGCGTTTCAGACAGAATTCTAAATGGAAAAGGGGCCTAACTCTGGAAAAAATACAGCGGATCAAAAAATAAAATAGGAGGTGCACAATGCCATTATGTGATAAAGAATCACTGAAAGTTTCATCAAAATCCATTCATAGGTTAAAGAGGAGTGGCGGATAAGAGAAAGTGTGACGCGGACGGCGCAAGACAACTCTGGAAAAAATACAGAGGAGCAAAAAATAAAATAGGAGGTGCACAATGCCATTATGTGATAAAGAATCACTGAAAGTTTCATCAAAATCCATTCACAGGTTAAAGAGGAGTGGCGGATAAGAGAAAGTGTGACGCGGACAATGCGGGACGACAAAAGTAATCCCTATATGGTGCTCCCCACTTCGTGGGGCGGCGACACAAAAAAAAGAAGTGAATTTGCATCACTAAAGTAAGTTCCAAACAAGAAATCTAAGCATTATTGCAAGTGGATTATAAAAAGAGGATTTTAAAAGCATATTAGGCTTATGGAGAATTAACCCCACCCTAAGGGATATAGTAATTTGGAGGGAAAAAATAGTAATTTGGTGGGGAAAAATCAGAAGAGTAAATCCCACCAGCCTGAAGATGGCAGCAGCTTCATTTGAACAAAGGAGAAAAGGTTTACTCCAAAGATGGTCTGTGCCATAAATGAATGAATTTGGACCAGTGGTTATTTATTTATTTATTGGTGTTTAAGATCACATATTTTTGCACAATGGCTAATCATGACCACAACATGAGTATCAACTCAAGACCAGCATTGAGAGTTAATAAGCCATGTTGCCCATTTTAGAGAGGGTTTGCACCTCCCAAGCATTGGTGACTGGGTCCTATTTCACCAGTTAAACAGGGCCTGTTTACCACAGTGAACTGGCACTGCTTCACTTCCCGGGGTTACCACAGGGAGGTGGCCCAGTGCTTTTAAAGAATAAGAAAGATTTCAAACTAGAGAAGCAGAATTCTAATGCCACCAGTAAATTCAAGTCTGTGTGAAAATGGTTAAAGTATCAAAAATAAACAAAGCAGAGAGAATTTATGGAGGCTTATTTTGGGGGATAAAATACTTTTAAAGAAATTAGAAATAGGTTTTCATTAACAGTGTTACATGAAATAAAATCTTTGGAAACCACATTGAAGCCTTGAGAGGGGTAAATTAATTATATTCATACAGGAATGAAGAGAAACCAGAAAAAACATGTATGTGCACAGCATTGGAAAAGGTTTGATCAAGGCATCAATAAAATCTTTGAAAGCCATACTGAAGTCTTGAGTTGGTTAAATAAAAGACATCCATACAGGAATCAGATAAAAGTTTCCAAGAAACCAGAAAAAAAACATTTTGCACAGAATTGAGAGAGTTCAACATAAAATAAAATCTTTGGAAAACACACTGAAGTCATGAGAGGGTTAAATTAAATTAATCATACAGAAATCAGATCAATATTTTTCCAAGGAACCAGCAAAAAAAAAAACATGTATGTGCATAGAACTAAAAGTGTATGATGAAGGCATCAATAACATTTTTGGAACCCACATTGCAGTCTTGAGAGGGTTAAATTAAAGATAAATGTTTCCAAGAAATCAGACAAGAGGCCCCAGGGGGCCTGAGGGCGCTCACCTGACATGGTAGCCTAAATAGCAATCCAGAGAATTGATTCCCACAAGTTGCATCTGCTCCTCCTAAGAAAAGCTGAAACCAAATATCCAAATATTCTGACCAGTGGATCTAAAAAAAAGATTTTTAAAGAATATTCCTCATACTGAACTAAGTCATAATTCGGGCTCCCACAGGAAGCCCATATATGAACCCAGGGACTTGGCTTTAACAAACCTGAATCTCACACCCCTAAGGATTCTGCACACCAAATATCAAAACATTCCGACTGCTGGATCTGAAGAAGAAGATTTTTAAAGAAAATTCCTCATTTTGAACCAAGTTACAATTCGAGCTCCCACAATCAGCCCAAATATGGACCTAGGGACATGGCTTGAACAAACTTGAATCTTACCCCCCTAAGGATGCTGCATAAAAAATATCAAAAGCATTCATCTGCTGAATCTGAAGATTTTTAAATAAAATTCCTCATTTTGAACTAAGTTGTCATTCAGGCTCCCATAGTGAGCCTAAATATGAACCAAGGGACTTGGCTTGAACAAACTTGAATCTCAGCCCCCTAAGGTTGCTCCATGCCAAATATCAAAACATTCCAACTGCTGAATCTGAAGAAGAAGATTTTTAAAGAAAAATTCCTCATATTGACTAAGTTATAATTTGGGCTCCCACAGGGAGCCCAAATATGGACCCATGGACTTGGCTTTAACACACTTGAATCCCCCCCCCCCCCCCCCCCCAAGGATGCTACTTACCACATATCAAACCATTCCGACTGCTGGATCTGAAGAAGAAGATAGAAGATTTTTTAAGAAAATTCCTCATTTTGAACAAAGTTACAATTGAAGCTCCCACATTGAGCCCAAATATGGACCTAGGGACATGGCTTGAACAAACTTGAATCTCACCCCCCTAAGGATGCTGCATACCAAATATCACAAGATTCTGCCTGCTGGATCTTGAGAAGAAGATTTTCAAAGAAATTTGCCTGAAATGCACTAAGTTCGAATTTGGGCTTCTAAAGTGAGCCCAAATATGAATCCAGGTGGCCGATTTGAACAAACTGGAATCAGATCCACCCCACAATGTTGCATACCAAATATCAAAAGATTCTGCCTGCAGGATCTGGAGAAGATTTTTGAAGAAATTTGCCTGAAATGCACTAAGTTCAAATTCGAGCTTCTATAGTGAGCCCAAATAAGAATCTAGGGAGCCGATTTGAACAAAATAGAATCAGATCCACCCCACAATGTTGCATACCAAATATCAAAAGATTCTGTCTGCTGGATCTGGAGAAGATTTTTTAAGAAATTTGCCTGAAATGCACTAAGTTCAAATTTTGGCTCCTATACTGAGCCCAAATATAAACCCAAGGGGCCAATTTGAACAAACTTGAATCAGATCCACCCCACAATGTTGCATAGCAATATCAAAAGATTCTGCGTGCTGGATCTTGAGAAGAAGATTTTCAAAGCAATTTGCCTGAAATGCACTAAGTTCAAATTTGGGCTCCTATACAGAGCCCAAATATAAACCCAAGGGGCCGATTTGAACAAACTTGAATCAGATCCACCCCACAATGTTGCATACCAAATATCAAAAGATTCTGCCTGCTGGATCTGGAAAAGAAGATTTTCAAAGAAATTTGCCTGAAATGCAGTAAGTTCAAATTTGGGCTCCTATACTGAGCCCAAATATAAACCCAGGGGGCCGATTTGAACAAACTTGAATCAGATCCACCCCACAATGTTGCATACCAAATATCAAAAGATTCTGCCTGCTGGATCTGGAGAAGAAGATTTTTTAAGAAATTTGCCTGAAATGCACTAAGTTCGAAATCGGGCTCCTATACTGAGCCCAAATATGAACCCAGGGGGCCGGTTTGAACAGACCTGAATCAGATCCACCCTCCAATGTTGCATACCAAATATCAAAAGATTCTGCCTGCTGGATCTGGAGAAGAAGATTTTTTAATGTTTTTCCCATTGCCTACAGTGTTAAAAAGTGCTGACTCAGCACTTTTTCAATGTCCCGAAACTGTACCCTATGATAAAACCGATAGCAATTTTTTTTTACCAATTCTTTCTGTTGGTGCTAAGGAAGCTTCACACCAAATAAAAATTCTCGGTGCCGTGCAGTTTTGGAGATATGGGCGTTTTAATTTTTTTCTATTTTTAGCTCCTGCGGTTCCCATGGGGCTACGGGAAAAAAAAAATCAGCATAAATTAGTTACTTATGACCCAATAAGCCCTCACATAAAATTTGGTTCAAATCAGCCTCTCGGTGTGGAAAATAGAAATTTTGGGCGGGGCCAAAAATGTTGCCCCTCCCATAACGATGCCAAGTATAGCCCCACAAACTTCTCTTGAACAAATCTGAGTCTACACCTCAAAAGGAAGCTGCACACCAAATATCAAGTCTCTGCTACTGCTGGTTCATGAGAAGAAGATTTTTTAAGATTTCAGCACACTTTTTGGGTGTGGCCCTACCCACGGGCGGGGCAACTTGATTTGAACAAAATCAAATTGCGATGTCATAACAAACTATTATCTCAAATATCAATTAAATTGGTTCAGCGGTTTGGGAGGAGAAGACGCAAACACCATGTTCACGGACGACGGACGACGGACGGTGAGTGATCACTATAGCTCTCCTGACTGAAAGTCAGGTGAGCTAAAAAAAACATATGCACAGCAGTGAGAGTTTATCATGAAATAAAATCTTTGGAAAAACACACTGAAGTCATGAGAGGGTTAAATTAAAGATCTTCATACAGGAATCAGATCAATTTTTTTTCCAAGGAACCAGAAAAATACATATACAGTATTAAAAGGGTTTGTTTGGTCATGGAATCAATGAAATCTTTGGAACCCACATTGCAGTCTTGAGAGGGTTAAATTAAAACCATGCATACAGGAATCAGGTGTTTCCAGCATTGAAAGGGTAACATGAATTAAAATCTTTGCAAAACAAACTGAAGTCCACAAAATTTTCTGATTAAAATAAGATAACAAAAGCTTTCTAGAAGCAATCAATTACTTAGGACCCACTTATACTGCATGCCAAATTAGGTTGAAATTGGCCCACCAGTTCTTGAAATAAAATTTTTGGGCCAAGCCCAAAATGGATATGCACCCACACAGAGCCCAGATATTGACCTATCAACTTCCCTTGAACAAATCTTCTACACCAAAGTATGTTCCATACCAAATATCAGGGCATTCCCTCTGGTGGTTCGTGAGAAGATTTTTAGAGGTTTTTAAGCTTTTGGGGCCTAAACCAGAGCCCAAATATGGCAGCTGCTTCATTTGAACAAAATAGAAAGGGTATACTCCATAGATGGTTTGTGCAATATATGTTTGAATTTGGCCCAGTGGTTGCGAAGAAGATGTCAAGGACGGCAGATGCCGGACAAAAGTGATGGCAATAGCTCCTGCTGACTTGCAATCAGGTGACCTAACAAGAAAACCTCAAGTTTCAAGAGTGAGATAAATGACATGGTTTCATACAGTGCATCAAGACCCATGACTCTTGAAAAGGTTATTTATCAGTGTGTGTGGTCACATATTTGAGATATATCACAGACGGTCAGATAAATGACATGGTTTCATACAGTGCATCAAGACCCATGACTCTTGAAAAGGTTATTTATCAGTGTGTGCGGTCACATATTTGAGAAATATCACAGACGGTCTGTTTAACTTTGTTAGTTATTTAGTTATTATTGTTTACGGTCACATATTTCTGAACAATGGCCAATCATGACAGCATGGAGATAAAGTCCAGTTAGTTCATCGTTTATACCCATCCTTCCCAATTTAGAGGACTTCCACCCTAAGCATTGGTGACTGATTTTACTAGTAGAGAGGAGACGATTAATCGGTGTAACATCGGCACTCGGCCGATAAGCGCCCATCGGTTCACCATCAGCACACGATGGTTCAACATAGGCCCTCGCCGATTATCTGAAACTCAGTGAAAGTGAAAGTGTTCTGGATGATCTGTAATGAACTTTCTTCCTCTTCGTGAGACAACCAGTGACAAGCAATCGGTATGTCACTCGTCTGTTACTGATATCAGGTAAGTGATGGTTCATGAAAGAAAAGGCAGAATATTATATTAAAGATTATGATTGTGTAACTCAGGGACCAGCCGTGAGGGCGACTAGGGCGATTAAGTCGCCCTTCTAAAACCAAAGTCGCCTAAAAAAAATAGTCGGGGCGATTACAAGTCGCCCTCTAAAAATTGGCCAAAATGAGAAAAGGCTGAACTGAGTGATGCGAGGTTTACATGAAAACGAGTATTTTCAAAAATCGAATGTGCTCGAGTGTGATAAATGGGCATTTTAATTCGTCAAATAAACGTCCATTTATTTGAAATCACACGACAAGCAATTGTCCATTGTCGCTTTTGGCGGATTTTTTTATTTCTATTTTATTGCGTTCCAGTCGGAGCTTCAAGTGTCGAAACGAAAATAGGTGACTTACGCGACTCAACAAAACAACCCAGTTTGAAAGTAGGTTACGTCGCTTAGGATGCCGAAAATGTATACACAACGGACGTATTTTATAACACATTATTTTCATTTTGATCTGCTGACGACTGTTAACTGTTGGGCTGTCTATTCCCAGAAAAACACGAATGGAATTGAAACACATGAAAAAAGCTTTATTGATGTCAAGATAAGCTTTGTACAGGACACAAGTGTGCATGTGGACGATCTTGAAAAAGGGTCCTCCTAAACATCGGAATGACATGAAATGACGCGGAATGACACCGGAATGCCATAAAAATGATGCGGAATGACATTTCTTTTACAAAATACTCGACCCCAGAATGTATTTTGTTTATTAACTAACAAAGTACCTCCCAAGCAACCTTCTTACATCTGGTCCTGTTCACACTTTCAGACTTAGGAAATTATTAGCTTAGTAGACTTTGTTGAAAGGCAACCACAGGAGGGTGATGGGGGATTGGCACGAAGAAGAGGTGAAGGGTCATGAAGGAGAAGGTAGCAGTGGGGGATTTTCAGTCAATAATTACATTGTGATTTTTTAACCTGGCACAGATGCATCATAGACAACTGGACCTGGATTATTTGTACGTTAATGGAGGACCATAAATTGAAAATATGAAGGGGCGGCGGGGGTGGTACATGAATATTCTTAATTTTCCCCACTTGCCTATGAAGTCTCCCTACATGACTCTGCAGTCTCCCTATTTTTTCTGGAGGGAGACTTGAAGTCTCCCTAAAATTCCCCCCTAGGCTGGTCCCTGGTGTAACTGTGCACAGAGTTGTTTTTTATCCATCATGTAAATATGGATGCTCTTCATTGCCCAAACTGTACTGCATTCTGCAAAATGTAGCAATATTTATTGCAACCACGCTCATCGTATCATTAAATATATAATGGCATTCTTTCCCATATTGGGACAGATAATTCCTCCATATTAGTAATCCGTCTTAACTGAGAGGTTTGGGTGCAATAAGTTTAATATCAGGCCATTCGGGGTGGGATTTATCAACACAAAGCCACTGAATTTTTCTCATGTTGAAATGTGTGGAGCAAGTGGAGCAAGTGGAGCATGTGATAAAAATAGATAATGCAGTGCAATGTCATGACTCGAGTGACACAATCCCATATATGGATTTACCAAAAAGAAACTCCCACTTTAAAAACGTGTGGTTCCAACGACGGCTTTTGATTTTCACAAAACATTTTCTTCCAAATATATTTATATACATTCAGGCCGACTTTGAAATGAATTGTTTCCAGTGCCAATGTAAACCGCATCAAAAGTTCACAACACAATTTACCGTGACGATGCACGTGATGAGTTCTCGACTCAGTTGTTAGCTGTTTATTTTAAATCGAAAATATACTACACTGATGGTGCTTCACTGACATAAAATTAACCCTTTGATGTCTGTTATTTAACATATTTGTATTAAAAGTGTGTTATCTTCCAAGTTGATGGGGATTAATGGCACGTAAATTAAATTCTGATTACTGTAAATCAGCCAGCTTCTGCAGTAAGCTTGAATAATAAAGAAAACATCTGACATCGGCCGACTGTTGTCTAAAAAAATCTCCATTCGTAAGATGGGACATTTTACAAATCAGATCATCTCTATTTACTTTAATACTAGTAAAATAGAAGAGCTTTATTACTAGAGAAAGCAAGCACACTACCAGGCGTGGGCAAATTTTCGATGATAACCGGTACATCAAAATATTTTTTTGGATATCGTCACCGGTATTCAAATTTGAATATCGTGCAGCCCCATGTTCCCCAGAGATAAAATCACACCTCTAGTGGAGCAAAG
This sequence comes from Pictodentalium vernedei, assembly GCA_031216915.1. NCBI lineage: Eukaryota > Metazoa > Mollusca > Scaphopoda > Dentaliida > Dentaliidae > Pictodentalium > Pictodentalium vernedei. The sequence continues at coordinate 101,885,140 of CM062291.1, forward strand.
CACCAGCTGCAATGCATAAAGCATTGCAGATGACACCTTATTCAACTCAAGAGACGAAACAAGATCAACTGAAAACTGTTAGAGGAGATGTGATTACAAGATTTTTGACTATGTTGATGGACAGTGACATGGTTACACCATGAACATCTACCATAGTGTTGTTAGTTTGGTAAAAATCAATTGAAAAATGTAGGATTGAGGCAATGAGAAGTTAATTGGCAGACATACATCAGTGGATGTTACAACATTATTTATTAAAGGTTTACCGACACTTTAACAGCCAAGGTCATATCGTGTCAGTGACAGTTTTATGGGTGGAGGAAGCTGGAGTACCCAGAGAGAACCACCAAGCAACAACAAGCAGCTGCCAGCTCCCCAACATCTTAACTCAGCACAGGCAAGACGTTACAACAAAGTATGCACTTCATTTTTTCAATACCGAGATAAAATCACCTATCAAACGGAACAAGGCACCATCTGCAATAATAGCACCTAGGTCCACTCAATTAAGGGATGAAATACTACAGATGGCTGGTAAAGTTTCTAGCTGCCTTACAATTTCCGATTTGATAAGAATTTTCAAAAAAGATTTCCATGACAGATATTATATTTCCATATATTTTCATGAAAATAGGCAAAAGATCATTTTCATGTGAATTTATAGAAGTTTAGCAATTTGAGCCTGAATTTGCCTAACTCAGTAAATTTTGTGAAATTTCTTGTCACTGTAACCAGACATGAGAGGAGACATTCAATAAAATCTGCTCAATGTAATTTTGAAATGAATTTCTGTGGAATAAATAATTATCCAACTCCAATCCTGATGTTACAATGGATTCAAAACACTGTAAAACACGACCAGTTACTGAAGTGAAACATGAAACACTGACAAGAATCATGTTGTGCTTGCATAAAATAATTTACTTACATAGGGTGGCATCATCCTGTACTGGGGTGGGGGCATACCAATGGGTGGCCCCATTGGTAAAGGACCTTGTGGTGGCGCCTGTCCACTCACAGATCTTGGGGGCAACTGTGTAGGAGTGTCTCCTCCACCGGACATCAGGGGGCCATTTGCCTGTGTCTCTTTCTGGATCTCGACTTGGTTTGTTGGCGAGACTTGAGGCTCTTGTTTTTGCTGTTGCTGTTGCACGCCACGCCCTCCGCCTTCCCGCCAGCTCCCTACATCTGTAAGGCAAAAAATCATAGCATTTCAGCATTTTATTTAACATCAAACAAATTCTTACTAGGCACAAATTCTTCTAAAGATCCAACAAACTCAACAATTCAATTAAAAAGTACAGAACTAAAATAAAACCCTATCTACCGGTTTTTCAGCTTTAAGTAATGACGACCATTGATGATCAAGACATAATTTTATAACTGACAAAGTGCTTATATGTTCTTGCGCTCCATAATCACTTTAACCATTTATCTAACACGTCTTAAAGGCAGACGACACTTGTAAACAAGATTCTTGAGTAATTCATTTTTTTGTCAAAACATAGCTTATGACCCCTCACTGGAATGAGCTCCAAGAGCTCATTTCAATGAAGGCTCATGTGCTATGTTTTTGAGACAAAAAATGGAAAGAATACTGAAAATTGAATGGTGATTTTTGTGAATAACGCTGGACGGTTTTGGCTTTTACGTTGGGTAAAGGGTTATGTGATTATTTTTCACTTGGAGCAACCATAAGGAGAAATCTGATTTCATATCCGATTTAGCGACATGATTCGCCCAGAAGACATGTTTGCATATTTTCTTCTTTTTTTTAAAAAATTTAATCAACACGACTAAGAGACAAGTCTGCAAAAGAATTTCTTTAACAAGGGCTACGCAAAGCGTGGGCCACTGCCCCAACCCACAGGCAAGTCTGAAGTAGCCTTAAAGGTATTGTGGGACAGTCAAAAGAGTTAAATCAGACAAATTTTCTTTTCTAAGTTCAAAGAGTTAAAAAGGCCATAGCTCTGGGCAATATTATTGGACGGAACCAGTTCCTTGTACATATCTGCTCTCCCATGTAGGTCTATCAGCATACCAAAGTAGACCCAAATCCGACCAATGGCTTTGAAATTACAACGAAAAAAATTTGTACGGACAGATGGACGGACAGACGGAGAGAGACAGAGGGCGGAGAGACAGACAGAGGCCGGAGAGAGACACACAGGGCTTCATTAGGTACCCCCAATCATTCTACAGAGATCGGGGCATAACTAAATATTTTGACTTTTTTGCCTCAAAAACATTACTTACGAGAGATTAACATATCAGTAAAGTCTGAAAAGCCTGGAAAATGATATGCATTGTAAAATCTAATGCCGAGTTTAAGCAACTTACAATATGTAACACAGTATGTGCTTTAAAATAGAAAATAGTATAATAAATATAAACATACTACTGTTGGATAGTCAGCTGTCTTCAAAAAACAAGAGGCCCCAGGGGGCCTGAGGGTGGTCACCTGACATGGTAGTCTAAATATCAACCCAGAGAATTGATTTCAACAAGTTGCATCTGCTCCTAATAAAAGCCTCCTACCAAATATCCAAAGATTCTGACCAATGGATCTAAAAAAAAGATTTTTAAAGAATATTCCACATATTGAACTAAGTTATAATTTGGGCTTTCACAGGGAGCCCATATATGAACCCAGGGACTTGGCTTTAACAAACTTGAATCTCACCCTTCTAAGGATGCTGCACACCAAATATCAAAACATTCCGACTGCTGGATCTGAAGAAGATTTTAAAGAAAATTCCTCATTTTGAACTAAGTTACAATTCAAGCTCCCACAATGAGCCCAAATATGGACCTAGGGACGTGGCTTGAACAAACTTGAATCTTACACCCTAAGGATGCTGCATAAAAAATATCAAAAGCATTCATCTGCTGGATCTGAAGAAGATTTTTAAAGAAAATTCCTAATTTTGAACTAAGTTGTCATTCGGGCTCCCATAGTGAGCCCAAATGTGAAGCAAGGAACTTGGCTTGAACAAACTTGAATCTCAGCCCCCCTAAGGTTGCTGCATACCAAATATCAAAACATTCCGACTGCTGGATCTGAAGAAGATTTTTAAAGAAAATGCCTCATTTTGAACTAAGTTATCATTCAGGCTCCCACAGTGAGCCCAAATATGAACCCAGGGACTTGGCTTGAACAAAATTGAATCTCACCCCCCTAGCATGGTGCATACCAAATATCAAAAGATTCTGCCTGCTGGATCTTGAGAAGAAAATTTTCAAAGAAATTTGACTGAAATGCACTAAGTTCAAATTTGGGCTCCTATATTGAGCTCAAATATGACCTCAGGGGGCCGATTTGAACAAACTTGAATCAGATCCACCCCACAATGTTGCATACCAAATATCAAAAGATTCTGTCTGCTGGATCTGGAAAAGAAGATTTTTTAAGAAATTAGCCTGAAATGCACTAAGTTCGAATTCGGGCTTCTATACTGAGCCCAAATGTGAATCCAGGGGCCGATTGAACAAACTTAAATCAGATCCACCCCACAATGTTGCATACCAAATATCAAAAGATTCTGTCTGCTGGATCCTGGGAAGATTTTTTAAGAAATTTGCCTGAAATGCACGGAGTTCAAATTTGGGCTCCTATAGTGAGCCCAAATATGAATCTAGGGAGCCGATTTGAACAAACTTGAATCAGATCAACCCCACAATGTTGCATATCAAATATCCAAAGATTCTGCCTGCTGGATCTGGAGAAGAAGATTTTTTAAGAAATTTGCCTGAAATGCACGAAGTTCAAATTCAAGCTTTTGCTTATATAACCCCTGCTCACATGAAATTTCATTAATATGCGGCCAGTGGTTTGGGAGAAAAAGGCCCAAACACCACCTTCACAACGGACGACAGACGACGGACGAAAAGTGATCAGAAAAGCTCACCCTGACTTTCAGTCAGGTGAGCTAACGAGAGGCCCCAAGGGGCCTGAGGGCGCTCACCTGACATGGCAGCCTAAATATCAACCCAGAGAAATGATCTCAACAAGATGCACCTGCTCCTCTTAAGAAAAGCTTATACCAAATATCCAAAGATTCTGACCAGTGGATCTAAAAAAAAATATTTTTAAAGAATACTCCTCATATTGAACTTAGTTATAATTCATAATTCAGGCTCCCACAGGGAGCCCAGATATGAACTCAGGGACTTGGCTTTAACAAACTTGAATCTCACCCCCCCCCCCCCCCTCCCCCCTTAAGGATGCTGCACACCAAATATCAAAACATTCCGACTGCTGGATCTGAAGATGATGATTTTTTAAGGAAAATTCCTCATTTTTTACGAAGTTACAATTCGAGCTCCCACAGCGAGTCCAAATATGGACCTAGGGACATGGCTTGAACAAACTTGAATCTCACCCCCTAAGGATGCTGCATACCAAATATCAAAACATTCTGAAGAAGATTTTTAAAGAAAATTCCTCATTTTGAACTAAGTTATAATTCGGGCTACCACAGTGAGCCCAAATATGAACCCAGGGACTTGGCTTAAACAAACTTGAATCTCACCCCCCTAAGCATGGTGCATACCCAATATCAAAAGATTCTACCAGCTGGATCTTGAGAAGATTTTCAAAGAAATTTGCCTGAAATGCACTAAGTTCAAATTTGGGCTCCTATGCTGAGCCTAAATATAAACCCAGGGGGCCAATTTGAACAAACTTGAATCAGATCCACCCCACAATGTTGCATACCAAATATCAAAAGATTCTGACTGCTGGGTCTGGAGAGGAAGATTTTTTAAGAAATTTGCCTGAAATGCACAAAGTTCGAATTTGGGCTTCTATAGTGAGCCCAAATATGAATCCAGGGGGCCGATTTGAACAAACTTGAATCAGATCCATCCCACAATGTTGCATACCAAATATCAAAAGATTCTGTGTGCTGGATCTGGAGAAGAAGATTTTTTAAGAAATTTGCCTAAAATGCACTAAGTTCGAATTCGAGCTTCTATAGTAAGCCCAAATATGAAACTAGGGAGCCGATTTGAACAAACTTGCATCAGATCCACCCCACAATGTTGCATACCAAATATCAAAAGATTCTGCCTGCTGGATCTGGAGAAGATTTTTGAAGAAATCTGCCTGAAATGCACTAAGTTTGAATTCGAGCTTCTATAGTGAGCCCAAATATGAATCTAGGGAGCGGATTTGAACAAACTTGAATCAGATCCACCCCACAATGTTGCATACCAAATATGAAAAGATTCTGCCTGCTGGATCTGGAGAAGAAGATTTTGTAAGAAATTTGCCTGAAATGCACCAAGTTTGAAATCGGGCTCCTATACTGAGCCAAAATATGAACCCAGGGGGCCGATTTGAACAAACTTGAATCAGATCCACCCTTCAATGTTGCATACCAAATATGAAAAGATTCAGCCTGCTGGATCTGGAGAAGAAGATTTTTTTAATGTTTTTCCTATTGCCTACAGTGTCAATGACACTGTAACTTAACTTGTGTGTTGTGTTTAATGAAAAGGATAATGTTCAACGTTTATGAAAGGATTATGAAATAAGACAAGAATTGTGATAAGTGGGAATATGTTCATTTCTGTTCCCTGTATGCTATGTTTATGATAAAAATAATATGAGGTGTACACTGTACTGAGAGCTGAGGGGTGGGTTAATATGACTTCAAAGTTAATGTATGTGGCCCTCACAGTTAACGTATATCAACAAAAGTTACCAAGTTACAATGAAATTATTCCAAAACGAGTCATCCTGTCAAGTTATATTAAAGTCCCTTCATAAATATGGCCTGTAGACTGTGCTAAAGGTTTTCGGGCTTCGGGCCCCTGTAGCCGTCAGTTTCCCAATTGAGTCCAAAGGGGACGTTCTCATCTAGACATTATATGAAGTCAACCTACCAAGTTACTATGAAATCCCTTAATAAATATGACCTGTAGACTGTGCTAAAGGCTTTTGGGCTATGGCAGCCATCATGGTTGAATGATCGCAACCAAAAGGGGACATTCTCATCTGGGCATCATCTGGAGTGATCCTACAAAGTTACAATGAAATCCCTTCATAAATATGACCTGTAGACTGTGCTCAAGGTTTTGGGGCTTTGGGCCCCTGAAGCCGTCACAGTTGACCAATCACGACCAAAAGGGGATGTCATCATCTAGGCATTATATGGAGTCAAACTTATGGGTTACAATGAAGTCCTTCAATAAATATGACCAATAGACTATGCTGAAGGTTTTGGGTTCGGGCAGCCATCAAGGCTGAATAATCGCGACCAAAAGGGGACGTTCTCATCTAGACATTACTTAGGGTCATCCTACCAAGGTACAATGAAATCCCTTCATAATTATGACCTGTAGACTGTTCTAAAGGTTTTCGGACTTTGGGCCCCTGAAGCCATCACAGTTGCCCAATCGTGTCCAAAAGGGGACGTTCTCATCTAGACATTATATGAAATTAACCTACCAAGTTACAATGAAATCCCTTCATAAATATGACCTGTAGACTGTGCTAAAGGTTTTCGGGCTTCAGGCTCGGGCAGCCATCATGGTTGAATGATCGCAACCAAAAGGGGACAATCTCATCTGGGCATCATCTGGAATGATCCTGTGAAGTTACAATGAAATCCCTTCAAAAATATGACCTGTAGACTGTACTCAAGGTTTTCGGGCTTCGGGCACTTGTAGCCATCACAGCTGACCAAACATGACCAAAAGGGGATGTCATCATCTAGGCATTATATGGAGTCAACCTAATAGGTTACAATGAAATCCTTCCATAAATATGACCTTTTAACTATGCTAAAGTTTTTTGGGCTCGGGCACCCATCAAGGCTGAATGATAACGATCAAAATGGGACGTTCTCATCTAGACATTATTTGGAGTCATCCTACCAAGTTACCATGAAATCCCCTCATAAATATGACCTGTAGACTGTGCTAAAGGTTTTCGGGCTTCGGGCACCTTTAGCCGTCACAGTTGCCCAATCATGTCCAAAAGGGGACGTTCTCATCTAGACATTATATGAAGTTAACCTACCAAGTTACAATGAAATCCCTTCATAAATATGACCTGTAGACTGTGCTAAAGGTTTTCGGGCTTCGGGCTCGGGCAGCCATCATGGCTGAATGATCGCAACCATAGGGGACAATCTCATCTGGGCATCATCTGGAGTGATCCTAAGAAGTTACAATGAAATCCCTTCATAAATATGACCTGTAGTCTGTGCTCAAGGTTTTCGGGCTTCGTAGCCATCACAACTGACCAATCACGACCAAAAGGGGATGTCATCATCTAGGCATTATATGGAGTCAACCTAACAGGTTACAATGAAATCTTTCCATAAATATCACCTTTTGCCTATGCTAAAGGTTTTTGGGCTCGGGCACCCATCAAGGCTGAATGATCGCGATCAAAATGGGACGTTCTCATCTAGACATTATTTGGAGTCATCCTACCAAGATACAATGAAATCCCTTCATAAATATGACCTCTAGACAGTGCTAAAGGTTTTCGGGCTTCGGGCCCCTGTAGCCGTCACAGTTGCCCAATCACGTCCGAAAGGGGACTTTCTCATCTAGACATTGTATGAAGTCAACCCACCAAGTTACAATGAAATTCCTCAATAAATATGACCTGTAGGCTGCGCTAAAGGTTTTCGGGTTTTGGGCTCGGGCAGTCGTCACGGTTGGCAGATCATGCCCAAATGGGGAAATTCTCATCTAGACATCATAAGGATTCATCCTACCAAGTTACAATGAAATCCATCCACATTAAACATGACCTGCAGACTGTGCTAAAAGTTTTTGGGTTTCGGGCTTGGGCAGCCATCACAGTTGATAGAACATGCCCAAAAGGGGACGTTCTCATCTAGGCATTATACAGAGGCATCCTACCAAGTTACAATGAAATCCCTTCATATATACGACCTGTAGACTGTGCTAATGGTTTTCGGGTTTTGGGCTCGGGCAGCCATACCAGTTGCCCGATAGCGACCAAAAGGGGACATTCTCATCTGGACATGACCCCAAACCTGCATATGAAATTTTGTGACAATCAGACAAGAACTGCGGGGTGTAGCCCGTGCTAAAGGAAAATGAACGTAAATCACAGACTCAAAGACTAACAGACTTCCGCACGCGTGATGGCAATAGCTTATCTTGACTATGTCAAGTTGAGCTAAAAATTGCAGACTCAGCACTTTTTCAGTCCTGAAAAAGGTACCTTGTGATCAAACCGAAAGGGATTTTTTTTAACCATTCTATTCTACTGGATAAAACTAAGCTTTATACAAAATAAGAATTCTCTGTGCGTGTAGTTTTGGGGATATGAGAGTTTTAAGGTTTTTCCTATTTTTAGCTCCCACGGGGCAATGAGAAAAAATTTTTTTTGCATCAATCAACTATTTATGACCCATTATAATCTCATATCAAATTTGGTTCAAATCGACCTCACGGTTCAGAAAATAGAAATTTTAGGCATGGCCAAAATTTTTGCCCCTCCCATAACGAAGGCAAATAATGCCCGACAAACTTCTCATGAACAAACTTGAGTCTACACCTCAAAAGGAAGCTGCATACCAAATATCAAGTCTCTGCTATTGCTGGTTCTTGAGAAGATTTTTTAAGAACTGGAGGATTTTGCCCCATCCCTCTGCTCAATATGAGCCGAAACCTAATTTGAAAAAAAATCAAAATGCCCTTATATAACCCCTACGCACATGAAATTTCATTAATATGCGGCCAGTGGTTTGGGAGAAAAAGGCCCAAACACCACCTTCATGACGGACGACAGACGACGGACGAAAAGTGATCAGAAAAGCTCACCCTGACTTTCAGTCAGGTGAGCTAAAAACTTCCTGAAATTAATATTTAAGATGGTGACACTCAGAAGGTTGAAAGCAGGAAAAAAACCTGAATACTAGCACCTCTATTATGACCCCTCTTTGAAACGAGCTTGTATTTGGTAATTGGAACGTTAGTCATATCAAGGGAGCCAAGCGTACCTATAAAGGTAAACAAGTCAAGACTTCCTCCATTGACTTAAAATGAAAAGCAGCCATTTAAAATTACTTGAATAGATTTCTTTGCAAGTCAGTGGCATTGCAAGACTAAAATTTCCAATGTAGTAGTGTTCCTTCTCCATTCGAAATTAGTCAAGTGTTCAATCATCACTGGAAGTTTATTACAAATGCCAATGATCTACTCAGGGTATCAAGAATTATACAAAGTTAATTCCAACAGTCTGGGACTGCCTCGGAACTTAAGAACAATAATATTGCATAAAGCAGGGTTTTTCCATGAAACACAACATTTTTCCCCTCAATATCATACTGCCCTACTCCTGGGCAAGGAGTTAGGAAAATAGGTGGCATGGTCTGGAGATATACTGGGATGACAAGTCAAAACATACCAAGAATAGTGTGTAAGGCCTCTTAGTAACTACTGACATATCTGATAAACACTCACTTCAAGAACATGAAACAACTTATAATACCCAGTCCCAAGTGTCAAGATAAGTGTGAAGACCAGGAGTCATGGAAAGTTTGAGCTAAAGACATTCCATATTATAACTATAAATGTTTGTGCTTCAATGGACTAAAACTTCTAAGCTCTTTGGATCTTGTCTTCAATTAAATGTAAAGAAATTTAATTTATTGAACACATTTTCACAGTGATATTCCTAGCCACTTGAATATCATATTTTATACTTACTTTGAGGTCGCAAACTTGGTCCTGGACCATATTGGGTATCTTCCTTTTCTTCTTTCTTCGGGGAGTCTTTTGGTTTCTCTTCTCCTATGGCCAATTTTGGAAATTCCTCTTGAAACAATGGTGACTGATGACTCACCAAACCTAAAATAAATCAATCAATGCATGTAAACATTCCACACTTGGAGCAAAATAAATTAGTAATGAGTTGATAATCAGTCAAGGTTTATCATCAATAAGTCATATCGACACAATTTCACAGTTGGCAAAATTATGACAGATAACCCAAATAACTTCATTTCTGGTTCAAGGACACATGCAGTTTATCTGTCAAGTATTATTTTATTGGTGTTTAATGTCACCTGAAGCATTTATGGCTACATCATGACTGCAACAGGTATGAAGTCAAGTTTAGGCGATTGTTTATACTCATGCTGCTCATTTCAAAGGACTTCCACCAAGGCATTGCTTACCAGGTCCTTTTTTACCAGTAAATACAACTTTTTTACCACAGTAACAAGTACTGTTCCATTTATCAGTATTTCCATGGGTGATCTGTCAGTTAATTGAAAGAAGCCGATTTTACAAATTAATATTAAATATTACCTACTGACTATTTAAATGTACATATTTATGCTTTCTTGAGATGAAATGTCATTTTGATCATCACTGTTGAAAAAAAGATTCCCCGAGTCAAATTAGGGTTCCATGGTATTTGAATTTGAATGCTACTGGTGACTGTATTTAAACTAATACTGTGGTGTACTGATATCTCGACAAACAGTTCAGTTTGAAAAAATACTACAAAGTACCCTTACTCATCTGCATGGCTTTCAGAGTGTGCAGTTCTCTTGCTTTTATTGGTATCTAGCCCTTACTAGAATGGGAACTATCAGTTATTGCCTTTTCTAATAACACCCATATCGGCTCATCACTAGAATGAATTAAAAGTTGATAGCATTCAATAATAAATAACTTTGGGGAATCCAAAACATGTAGTACTAACTCCCAAGTCTTCAGATGGACATTAAGAGCAAAAAGAACCTAAAGATTGTAAGACGTCCATAACATTTATTTGCCAAATTTGTACAGGTCAGCATCAGTTCTTTTACTGCCGAGACCAGTTTGAACAAGACTTAAGATTAGTGTAATTTAGGCTCAGCGCAAATACGGATCCACAGTATTGTGGACTGGTGGGAAAGAAAAGTAATGAATTTTTTTGCTTTCTTTGCACCTGTTTCATATGCATTTCAGGTTCCCCTCGAAATCATTTTTCAACTTTAGACTAGATAATTACATGGAACAAACATTAATAAAACTGCAGTTTTGAAAAAAAAGAAAAAGAAAAATTCCCTTCCCCCTTCAAATCCATAACTCGGTACCTTTATCAAATGAGATTGTCAAGCTCATTAAATGAGGAAGCCTATCCTATGGCATGAAAGGGGAAACTTTTTTGTTATTCTCTGGTTGGAAACCATGAACAGTTGTGACAATCTATCTTCTTGAACACAAATATGCATTTCCATACGTTACCTACAAAGCAGGCCAACAGTTTATCATCCAAGTAAAATCAGTTCCTGCCAAATTTGGAGGGGGCATAAAAATTGGACAATGAAGTAAAACTAAGATTTTGATGTACCAATTATGATTTAATTTGATGGTACGGTGCAGGTACTGTAAATTCAAAACTTGGTGAGGGACCCCAAGCTACACATGTTTTTTTCACAGGTGGCACTTACAACTGCCTCTCTTATACTATAGAACATTTTGAATCAAAGTGTTACAAACACAAATGCCGATTCTCGATAAATGATGCAAAATACTGCCACCAAACATGTCCTTTTAGTTATATCTGATAGAAATACACAACCTTCCGAGTGTAAAGTTGATTGAGCTTACAGACTGAGATGTGGCACATCATGACAAACCAATAAACTCAAATTACAGTAAGGTTATAATTGGTATCCCGAAACACTGTCCAACATTGAACGTCAGTGCCAATGACTGGCAACAGCCATTTCAAAATAAATTTCCCTCACCAACCAAACACAGTCGACATTCAGCTAAAGTTAACAGCCCTAATTAAAGAATGTGCATGAACCATTTTTAATCTTAAAAGCCAGTGTATTTCCTAAAGTTTCTACCACACATCGCAGTGATTCTTCTTAAGGTATTGGTTAATGTACAGAATTCCAAGACTTTACTAGAAACTATGGTCTGTTTTACTATTGAGAAGAAGGAAGACTTCCACATGATTGTATCTTTAGGAATGTTTTAACCCTTTACCCACCGAATCGGCCGCATCCGCCCGCGTAATATGCCAATTCATTTGTTGAAAAAATATTATTTTTCAAAAAATTTCAACAAAACGATATCATGTGACCCCTCGTTGGAACGCGCTCATCGAGCTCGTTCCAACGAGGGGACACATGATATGGTTTTGTAGAAATTTTTTGAAAAATTTGAAAAATTATATTTAAATAAAATAATAAATTTTGATATTGTCTGCATTGGGTAAAGGGTTAAGGCTATAATAGGCATCCAAGTCAGAATGAGTCTACGTCCTTCTTTCACTGTAATGTACTCATTCTTATCAGAGACAGTGAGTTTAAAAATGAGTGAAATTCAAAAGGTGATCATCACACTTACCTTGTTGGGTCGTGTCTCCAACTGTAACACTGCTCCATGATTTTACCCCAGTACTGTTGCTCCCACTGGTTGGTTGACTCTGAAAAATGTGGAATTTTGGATCAGTTTACAACAAACAATGGCATGTACACTTTCATTCGGGCACTGCTTGCCAGAATGCTGACACTGCAGCTCAACTTGACCAAGAAGGGACTGAACTAAATAGCAAATTCCAGTAATGCCAAGTCATTTGCTCAAGTTTGTACAGAGAAGACATCACACCAAATTTACATATGAAATTTGAAAAAGATTGGGTGAGAGTTGCAGTGGCCAACCAATTGTGCCCAAAATGGGAAGTCTCATCCAGACATCATATCCAGTTATCCTACAAGGTTACAATGAAATCGCTTCATAAATATGAATTGTGGACTGTGCTAAAACATCTTGGTCACGTGCCCATGCGGCTGTCACGGCTGATTGATCATGACCAAAATAGGACGTTCTCATCTCGACATTATATCAAGTCATTCTACCAATTTACAATAAAATCCCTTCATAAATGCAACCTGTAGACTGTGCTAAAGGAATCAAGGTAATGTGCCCCTGCGGCCATCACGGTTCACCAAACCTGACCAAAATAGGACATTACAGAGAGTCATCCTACCAAGTTACAATGAAATCCCTTCATAAATACGACATGTAGACTGTGCTAAAGGTTTTGGGGTTTTGGGCCCACATACTCGTCACAGCTGACTGATTGTGACCAAAATGGGACGTTCTCTAGACATGACCTCGAACCTGCACATGAAATTTAGTGATCGGACAAGAAATATAGGGTGTAGCCTGTGCTAAAGAAAATGTGAACAGACTGACAGGCTTTGTCATGTTAAGCTAAAAATAAGTCGAAATTAGTCAAAATATGAGTCAAGGCCATTAGGGCGACCATGGGGTCATGAGTACATTTTTCATAATTGCTGGAAATTGCAATTTGTAGCTCCCTTATCCATTCGAGAAGTTCCTACATCTATTTATCACTCAGTAAAGTGGGCTGAACCTAAAAATATCCTTTTCCAATTCCTTTATAGAAATATGAAAATCTTTAAATCCTATTATGATTTCTTTAGGTATTTTACTCCCGAAAACAATTCTCCAATTCTCTTTTTAAATAGTTTAGTTCTGATGCGTTCACCATTTGCACACAGACTCAAGGTACTGATTCCAGTGAATTCTGTTTCTCTAGTTTTTGAATGTGACATCTTTTAGTCATGCTAGGTAAAAGATTACTGAAAATTTTCTAAAAGCCCTGGTGACCCCAAGATGCATATTCCTTTTGAAGTTTTCCTTACCTTTGTTTGCCCCAATTGCTGTGAAGTAACCAGCTGCTGCTGCAATGATGGCTGCTGATTTGGTGTTTGCTGTTCTTTCTCCTTCTCCTTCGTTCCCCATCCTGATCCTCCAGTTGGTACCAAATTTATGTTTGGATCGTTTCCAAGATTTTCGCTTTTCAAACTTGGTAGATTGGCTGGCGGTGGTGCGCGGCGTGCACTTGAAACTTTGCCCAAACTTTGTAAACCATGTTGCCGCTGAACTACAATAGAAAATGAAAGTGTCAATGACACTGTAGCTCAACTTGTCTGTGTTATGTTTGATGAAAAGGATAATGTTCAATGTTTATGAAAGGATTATGAAATAAGACAAAAATTGTGATAATTGAGAATATGTTAATTTCTGTTCCCTGTATGCTGTTTTCAATAAAATTAATTTGAGGTGTAGACTGTCCAAAAGAATTGCAGCCTGGGTAAATGTGGCCCTCACAGTTAATGTATGTCAAAGTTACCAAGTTACGGTAAAATCAATCCAAAACGAGTCATCCAAACAAGTTACAATGAAAGCCCTTCATAAATGTAACTCGCAGACTTTGCTAAAGGAATCAGGGTCACGTGACAGCCGGCAGTCACAGCTGACCGATCATGACCAAAAAAGGATATTCTCATCTAGATACCATAACAAGTTACAATGAAATCCCTTCATGAAAGCAACCTGTAGACTAAACAAATCTAGGTAACGTGCCCCTGCGGCCATCACGGTTGACTGAATCCGACCAAAAAAGGACATTCTCATCTTGACGTTAGACAGAGTCATCCTACAAAGTTACAATGAAATCCCTTCCTAAATACCACCTGTAGACTGCTAAAGGTTTTCAGGTTTTGGGCTTGATAGCGACCAAAAGGGGACATTCTCATCTAGACATTATATAGAGTTATCCTATCAAGTTAAAATGAAATCTCTTCATAAATACAATCTGTAGACTGTGCTAAAGGTTTTTGGCCCGAGCAGCCAACACAGTTGACTGATCACGACCAAAAGGGGATGTTCTCATCTCGATATGGCCCTGAACCTGCATATGAAATACCAAGAAAAATGAAAGTGTCAATGACACTGTAGCTCAACTTGTCAAGACAAAGACATGTACATGTATAGTATGTGACACAGCAATGACAAACATCTAGGTAATGACCTGATAACAAAGGTACACATAAAGTATTGTAACGGTCTGTACATAAATACTGACCGTTGCCTGTAACAAATGTATAGGTAAAGTATTGCAAAGGTGGGTGACAGTCAGATGCTAAACTAGAAAAGAAATCTTTGAGTCCCAGAGTGGGTCTGACTGAACCCCAAAGTATTTGTTCTCATAGCACAGTGATAACAAAGGCACCCCAAAACACACTCATTCCTGTCACAAGGTGAAAACAAAGGTACCCAAGAAGTTTCGTGAAGATCAGTTCACAAATATGAGCTGTGTGGAAGTTGTGACAAAAAACTGATTGGACCTCATTTCTGTCCAAAATGGCCACTGGCAGCCATCTTGAATTTTGGACCGCACCCAGAAACACTCGTTCTCGTCCCAAGGTGATAACAAAGGTACCCAAGAAGTTTTGTGAAGATTGGTTCATAAATACAGCCTCTAGCCCGAGCCGTATTGCCATGTGCACTTACAGTGTATAAGTAGCACTGAATAAATCAAAGTTCATCTAATTTGCATAATTTATGCACGAGAAAAAAACCCATACTACATGTGATGTATTCCATGTTACTAAACATTCATACAAAAATTTATTCAAATCAGAACTTTTATACAGAAGTTCTGTACAAGACTGATTGCACTAATTTTGGTACAAAATGGCTGCTGGTGGCCATCTTGAATTTTGGACCACACCCAAAAAACACTCGTTCTCATCCCACGGTGATAACAAAGGTACCCAAGAAGTTTCGTAAAGATCGGTTCATAAATACGGCCTCTAGCCTGAGCCGTATAGAAGTTGTGTACAAAAAACTGATTAGACCTAATTTCGGTACAAAAATGGCCACTGGCAGCCATCTTGAATTTTGGACCTCACCCAGAAACACTCGTACTCGTCCCAAGGTGATAACAAAGGTACCCAAGACGTTTCGTGAAGATCGGTTTATAAATACAGACTCTAGCCCGAGCCGTATTGACATGTGTACTTACTGTGTGTAAGTAGCACTGAAAAAATCAAAGTTCATCTAATTTGCATAATTTCTGCACGAGAAAAAACCCCGTATTATATAAACTTATAAACACAGCTACCGTACTCACCCGTGTCGAAGCCCATATTCGTGATTAAGCCCACCCCTCGCTTTTTCATATTTATGAACCAGGGTGCCTTACTCGAATCAAAGCCCCCCCCCCCCACTTCACCCCCCCCCCAAGTTTCGAATTGGACGTAAGTTGTTTGAGACGTCAAATTTACAGGCATCAGATGGAAAAACAGGTGACTTGTTGCAACACTGTACTTACCCCGGTATCAAATAGAACTGTAATACTGTATTATGTATATTTTTGGGAGTTGAGGTTTTTGTGTTGTTAAATTCGTCTTTTGTGTAATACATTATGTCTGTGTTCAGTGTAATAAGTCTTTATTAAAAAATTATATATCCCAAGCAAAATTGACTTGTTTATTTGTTTGTCAACCTCATTTTTGGAAGCTGTGACTTGTTTCAAATAGTGTGCATACTGCTGTCAATAGTTGTCTGAACCACGCCCATAACATATAGTTTTCACAGTGGTTGAACATCATCACAGAGATACTGATTGAACACTGCCACTTTCGAGCAGTGCACAACTCATTGTGAAAGAACACTGCCACTTTCGAGCATGCACAACTCACTGTGAAAACGGGTGGTCAGAAATTAATGAGAAAGTGGTAATTAAAAATAAAAAATAATTACAACTCTGGTATTTGAGAATTATATAACAATTTAACCAGCATATGATGTATGACTTATTGGTTTAATAAAACATGCTCATTTATCATTTCATCATGCTCTGCAACATGTGAATTTATGACTTTCAGTGTAAAATCAATTTTTTGAATGTCGCCAAGGGAGGCAAGTATTTTGTTATTCATATTACATTGCGTAAATTTTATCTGGTCTTCATATTATGATTTTTTTTTATTGATTTTGTGTGAAGCTATATTTTGTTTATTCGTAATAAATGTACATATTTAAAAAAAAACAGCTATTTTTAAACAGACTATGTTTGTCTGTTTCCAAGGGGGTGGTTTGCAGTGTTGATTGACATACTTAACTTACGTCCATTTCTAGCTTCGAGAGTAACTGTAACCTGTACAAAAAATGAAAACAACACCGCATGGTTTTCTGTTTGTTTTATTCATTAAATTGAGAATTAAAACCCGAAATCTGAAATGAAACGTATGTACAAGATAATTATGAGAATTTTTAAAGCAAATTCTGATTAAATTAGCTATGTACTTTCGGTTTCGTTTACTGGATGAATGGGGATGTATAATGACATGCGCAGTGAATAAAGGAAACTGGAAATGTTCCAGTTTTCACTGACAATATCGATTTGGCCCTCTTGCAGAGTGGATGGTGATATGAAGGTGGAGGGGGGCATATAACAGCAGTTTTAATTTTGTTTTTGTTTTACCATTAACCAATGGACAATAACGAAATAGATGTCCATTCTGACTTGAAGCGTGGCAATGCTTGTGAGTTGAGTGCAATTTAAGTGAAGATGAGCTGTTTGATGACGGGCGCGATTTTTGGCGCTCGTCTTTTTTAAATTACGGGCGCTTGCGAGCGGGAGCGCAATAGCGCCCGTCTCACACGAAGGACTGACGTCCTGGAAAAAAACCTGTATTATATGTGATGTATCCCATGGTACTAAACATTCATACAAAAAATTATTCAAATCAGAGCTTTCATATGGAAGTTCTGTACAAAAAACAGATTTCTGCATCGTCGGTACAAAATGGCGGCTGGCAGCCATCTTGAATTTCGGACCGCACCCAAAAACACTCGTTCTCGTCCCACGGTCATAACAAAGGTACCCAAGAAGTTTCGTAAATTGTTGACGGACCATGGCATAAGCTCAAATTTGGCTTCGCCAAAGTTGAGCTAAAAATGCCGATAGGATCACCGATCCAATATTGAGCTGTGACAGCACAAAAGTGGGTTTATTTCTAGGGATGCCACGATTTGTCGATTAGTCGACTCACTGTCGATTCACGGCCGTGTCGACAATTTTTTTTTGGAGTCAACTATCGGGGGGAAAATGTAGAAGCCACTGTTTTCTAGTTAATTGTTCCAAGTTAGGTTTGTGGCTGCTAGTCTGTAACAGAATCAATCTGAATGTGTTCTAAAACGCATATAAATAAGTTAGCGCAAGAGAAGGGGAAGGGGGGGGGGGGGGCAGGTCTCCAGGACACTCCAGGGTCATATCACATCGTTGTCATCACTAAGAGTTGAAAATAAAGGGTTAACTAACATTCAGTGAAGAAGAAATCATCGATTTCTGAAACATGATTTCTGTGTGGTATCGTTGCTATCTCAAAGCATTTCAAGTTTTCAACTGACTGAACTGAAACTATATCGCAAATTTAACTGAAACAATCAACAACAGAGACAAGTCTCAATCATCAATTCATGCCGACTCTTTGATGTGAACTGGTGTCGACTGATAGCTGTCTTTGAAGTTGCCACATCCCAGAAAGTTGAGAAACATTTTTGTTAATCGGGATTGTCTGGGACAAAGTTTATTGAAATTGATTTCCTCTAATTGAACCACTGGCCTAGTTCTACACGTACAGTGTTGTCAAATTATGTGAATTTATGTCGATGATTTAAATTGCCTTTGAAGTTTTGATACTTGCAGACAGAAAATAATATTCAGAACAAATAGTAATACAGACTGTAGAACTGGTCCAGACCGTCCATTGGTGTGATTGGTATACGAAGCACGCCCACTGTCTAATCACCATTCAACATTCCCTGTGGCAGACCTTAAACACTGACGGGGTCTTTTCGTTCCAATGGGTGTTGTAACTTGTAGGTTTGTGTATGGGTGTGGGGTGCTTTTACTGTTTTGTTGATTTGTCAGTACGCCAATGGCAGGTCATATGCAAGCGGGTGTTGGTGTGGACTCACTGGGATGGAATTGCTAGTTGTACATAAAAATACAGCCTATGGGCGTGGCTTTCATTTGACATAAGTTCAACTTCCCGCCAGATATCACTTGACAGACACGGCCTTGTGCAAGTGAATGCGGTTGTGTGATAATGCCAGTGTATTACATGTTCTTCGGACTTATTCCCAATTTGTTATGAAATTCGAAGTGGTCAGGTTGTAGTGTATTCGCGCAAAACAGGACTCATTATAGAACTAATATTCAGTAAATATACACGATGGATTATGCCATCATTACGGATGGAACATGCCATTCTTGCAGGTAAAGTTGAACACAAACTTTTTTTTCTATTTTTCATTTCCTGAAGCCATAGCCTGGTATAATGATGTTTAATTTCAGATGTGTTGCGATCCAATTTACCTATTACCTAATACCCAACTGTCCCGTACGCCCTCACCACAGCCCTCTGAATCCATTCTTGTGACAATTTAAGAATGGGTTCAGAGATGGGGAAGTGGGAGATGATAGTCAAGTCTGTTACTGACCGTGTCGGGCCATCTTTTTTTTAACGACAAAGTTTACACACAATATTTTCGGGTCACCTGGTACGACTATCGACGAATCGTCGATTAGTACGACCGATTAGTCGATTCCAAAATTTGAAAATCGTGGCATCCCTAGTTTAATCATCAACTTATTGTCCGGAAACCAATTGTTTACAATTTACTATGTGAAAGTTTATTGTGACCTTGACCTTTGACCTAGTGATTCCGAAATAAATAGGGCTCTTTCTTGCACCAATGCCAACCTACCTTGAAGTTTCATGAACGTAGGTGGAACCATTGTCAAATTATCATCTGGAAACCAATTGTTTACGATTTATTATGTTCAAGGTCACTGTGACCTTGGCCTTTGACCTAGTGAGTCCAAAATAAATAGGGGTCTTCCACTCACCTAGGCCAACCTACCTATGAAGTTTCATGAATGTGGGTCAAACCATTATCAAGTTATCGTCCGGAAACCAATTGTTTACGATGTACTATGTTGAAGATCACTGTTACCTTGACCTTTCACATAGCAAGTCCAAAATAAATAGGGTTCTTCCTCTCACTGATGCCAACCTACCTATGAAGTTTCATGAACGTGGGTCGAAACATTATCAAGTTATCATCCGGAAACCAACTGTTTATGATTTACTATGTTGAAGGTCACTGTGACCTTGACCTTCACTTAGCAAGTCCAAAATAAATAGGGTTCTTCCTCTCACTGATGCCAACCTAACTGTGAAGTTTCATGAACATAGGTCAAACCATTATCAAGTTATCATCCGGAAACATTATCAAGTTATCATCTGGAAACCAATTGCTTTGATTTACTATGTTCAGGGTCACTATGACCTTGACCTTTGACCTAGTGAGTCCAAAATAAATAGGGTTCTTCCTCTCACAAAGGCCAACCTACATATGAAGTTTCATGAACGTGGGTTGAACCATAGTCAAGTTATCATCCGGAAACCAATTGTTTACAATTTACTATGTTCAAGGTCACTGTGACGTCGACCTTTGACCAGGCAAGTCCAAAATTAATAGGGTTCTTCCTCTCACCGATACCAACCTACCTATGAAGTTTCATGAACATGGGTTGAACCATTATCAAATTATCATCCGGAAACCAATTGTTTACGCCCGCCCGTCATTCATCAAACTATAAGTCGAGTTTGACTTTGTGACAGCTCGACTAATTATTTGAATTTCATGTATATATCTTATGTCTATAGAGATCATAACTTCAGGAAAAAATTGTCCGACATGTGCAAAATTGCCTATATTTTGACGAATAAAGTCCCATAACTCTGGAATGACAAATCGAACAGCGACACAAATCGAAAGGGAGCTTACTACCATCAACATACACTTTATACCAAAAACTCACAAAAATTGCTCGAAGCGTTTTCGAGTTATTGTACAACGTGTGGACAGACGGAAATGGGCAGCGGTATACCAGCGGTATACCATAATACAACCGTTTTTTCACAACGGGTGTATAAAAACACTGCATGTACTGAACTCAATAAATGAATTTGAGGTGAAATTAAATGGGCAGAATATTTAATTTTTCAGCTCATTTAGTTTTGCATCAAGTTCATCCTGCAAATCCTGAACAATTTGTTGTTTCTCTTTTGCAGAACGTCAAAATGCATTTGACTTGCTAATCAAAGTTATCTGGCCAGTGCTTTCTGCTTTTTCAGAATAACTGTCTGCTGATTTGGTAAGAGATGTGATGTCACACTCATGTTTTCTTCCTGTTTTTTAAGCTTTCATTTTCATCAAGTACAGCTTTTCTTTTAACTGCTAACTTTTCTTTTTCTTTCTCTCGTTGCTGATCTTGCAGGTATGAATGGTAGCTTTGCCTTGCCGAGGGAGCAGATAATAGAAGTTTCTTAGTAATTTTAACTACTGTAGAACCACAACATTGATTAAATGATGAGATATTATTCTTTGAGCTGTAACTGTTTTTTCTGACATATTTTCCACTATCACTCCCTTATTTATAGAACAAGAGGCCCCAGGGGGCCTGCGGCCGCGTACCTGACATGGTAGTCTAAATATCAAACCAGGGACTTGAGTAAGCTGCATACGCCCCTCCTAAGAAGAGCATATACCAACTAGATGAAGCGATTGTGCCCACACAATACACAGGATTTTCCTTCTATTTTCAATTCCTGCACTTTTACGTCCCAAAATTGAGATAAACGCATAAAATCAAAAACAGATTTTTTTTTCAAACAAAATTTTTTTTTTGTCTTAAAATTGACCGAAACGCATAAAAAACAAAAAAAAAATTCTGGATTTTGGTCTCACCCGGACCCCAAATTTTCAGTGTAAAAAAAAAAAATTTTTGTCTTAAAATTGACCGAAGCGCATAAAAAAAAAAAAAAAATTTCCAGATTTTGGTCCAAAATTTCTTAGGCCGCAACGGGACCCCCAAATTTTCAGCCTAAATATGAACCCAGGGACTTGGCTTCAAGAAACTTGAATCTCACCCCCCCTAAGGATGCTGCATACCAAATATCAAAAGATTCTTATTAATAGGTAGATCTGAAGATTTAAAAAAAAAAAAATACTCCTCTAACTGCACTAATTTAAACATATGGGCTCCAATAGAGAGCCCAAATATGGACCCAGGCAATTGATTTCAATAAACATGGGAAACAATCTTCCAAAGATGTTATATGTGAAATTTGAAAGATTTTGGAGCAATGGTTTGGGAGAAAAGTAGTCTTATTATGTTTTTCCCATTACCCACAAGTGTTAAAAAATGCTGACTCAGCACTTTTTCAAAGTCCTCAAAAAATACCCCACCATAAAACTGATGGCAATTTTTTTTTTACCATTCCATTCTGTTGGTCCTAAGGAAGCTTCACAACATATAAGAATTCTCAGTGCCGTGTAGTTTTGGAGATATGGGCGTTTAAATTTTTTTCTATTTTTACCTCCTGCAGTTCCCATGGGGCGATGGGAAAATTTTTTTTGCATAAATTAAGTACTTATGGCCCAATAAGCCCTCATATCAAATCTGGTTCAAATTTGCCTCTCGGTTTGGAAAATAGAAATTTTGGGAGGGGCAAATATTCTTGCCCCTCCCATTACGACGCCAAATATAGCCCCATAAACTTCTCTCGAACAAATCTTGAGTCTACACCTCAGAAGGAAGCTGCACACCAAATATCAAGTCTTTACTACTGCTGCTTCATGAGAAGATTTTAGCACACTTTTTGGGTGTGGCCCCTACCAATGGGCGATGCAACTTGATTTGAACAAAATCAAATTGCGATGTCATAAACTATTATCTCAAATATCGATTAAATTGGTTCAGCGGTTTGGGAGAAGATGCAAACACCATGTTTACGGACGCCAGATGACGGACGGTTAGTGATCACTATAGCTCTCCTGACTGAAAGTCAGGTGAGCTAAAAACCCCTTTCAACTGTTGATTGGCCATGTGAAAGCAAAAGAATTTTCTTGGATATATTCCAAATATTTGTGAATTCTTGTTTGTCAGCCATGTGTTCATAAAACAGATTGTCTAACCGATTCTTTTTTTTATCCAAAAAGTTTAATGTCAGCATGGGAGGCAGTGCTCAGAAGAAACTCATTATATTCATGTATCATTTGGTCACATTTGCTTTCTAATTTCTGTAAATGTTGGGACTCCAGAAGAATCTGAATGGTCTTTTTCAACTGTTTTTCACACAAGTTTGGATTATTCACAATTTTTTTTTCGGGGTTTAACCACCCAAGATTTCTTAAAAGACCAAATTTAACTGGTACCTTACCCAAAAATTTAGAAACAATTTTAATGAGAAATTTTCTCATCTCAGCTTTGATTCCAAATACAGCTTTACAAGAAATCTTTTTTGTTTTTTTTATGTAAGGATGAGTCATCAATCTCAAGGTCTACGAGTTTATCCATGCTGGTCACCGACTTTAATGTGTCATGTGTCATGTTTCATAAACCTATCAAGCAAAAACTTCATTGTTCTCAAGAGGTCTTCACACATGAATGGCAATACAGGATGGTCTGTTTGTTAGAAAACTAAAAATGGCTTAATATCTCGAGCAATTGAAAGAAATATATTGACTTTTACAACAAACAAGAGGCCCCACGTGGCCTTAATCGCTCACCTGACAAAGTGACTCTAAGAAGTATTTTAGGTCACCTTCACCATGTCATGCCTCATCAACATTAACTGGTTGAGTGATAGATTTTGTTTGAAGTTCAACATTTGTTACCTAAAATTAGTTTTATTTAAAATCATTGGTGTGTGGCCAATCTCCAATGATTTTTAATAAAGCAAATTTATCTCTGCAGACAAACTGGTTTAGCATGAAGCACAAACAAGGAATGTGAAGAGATAGCCTTGGACATCTCTCCCCAACTGTGGATATCTTCCATGTGCTACATGTATATATTTGCATGCAAGAAAACAAAAATTTTCACAAATTTTATTTTTTTTTATCATCATTGGAACAAGCTCAAACAGCTTATTCCAATAGGGGTATGGGAAGATCAGGTATATTTTTGAGACAGAAATGTGAATATATAAATAATGGTGTTTTTTTGTGAATGATGCTGGAGAATTTTGCGTAAAGATATGGTAAATGGTTTGTTCTAGATACAGAATGATGCAAAAGTATTTAAATTTGATTAGGCAAGTTGTTCCTATAATGCATTTAAAAATTGAAGTAACTGTTTTTTTGCTGACGAACTTTTAGATGTGTGTGTGTGTGTGTGTGTGTGTTTGTGTGTGTGTGTGTGTGGGGGGGGGGGGGGGGGTAAGAGTGTTCTTGCAAACAAAATTCCTGAATAAATGGAAAATTTTATTTTTTGTGTGAAAGACATAGTGCGTGAATGTTGATTGGAACAAGCTTAGAGAGCTCATTTTAATGTGAAGTCATAAAGCTGTGTTTTACGTACGAAATTCTGGAATAACTAAAAAAATTGCTTTTTTGACTCAAAAAGCATGGTGCGTGACCTCTCATTGGAATGAGCTCAAAAAGCTCATTCCAATGGGGTATTTACAAGCGATAAGTACATGTATGTTTAAGAGACAAAAATTAAAATTTGAATAGCGATTTTTGCGAAGAATGCTGACAAGTTTTGGCAGTTATGCTGGTAAAAAGGTAAGATATGCAAAGTGGTTGTTTTTTAGAGGCGACATTTAATTAAGGGGAATTAACCCTTGATTACTGAGGTAACTTCTAAAAGTACTGAAATTTCATGAAGCAATGTGAATAACAGACAACAGTTGCCTAAAAATTTCATGAATAACTAAAATTTTTATTCCTTTGTCTCGAAAACATGGCATATGACCTTTGTTGGAATGAGCTGAATGCGTGTGTTCCAATGAGGGGTCATAAAATTTGAACGAAGATTTGTGTGAATAATGCATTAGTACTGCTAGATTTGGGTAAACAGTTCACCCTGGATACCACCCCTTCTATAGTAGATCTTTTCTGCAAATTTTGTCTAAGATTCTATCAACTTTACAAATAAATACGTTCATGAATCACAATCAGATCCACCCTACAATGTTGCATACCAAATATCAAAAGATTCTGCCTGCTGGATCTGGAGAAGAAGATTTTTTAAGAAATATGCCTGAAATGCACTAAGTTAAAATTTGGGCTCCTATACGGAGCCCAAATATAAACCCAGGGGGCCGATTTGAACAAACTTGAATCAGATCCACCCCACAATGTTGCTTACCAAATATGAAAAGATTCTGAAGCTGGATCTGGACAAGAAGATTTTTTAAGAAATTTGCCTGAAATGCACTAAGTTCGAATTCGAGCTTCTATAGTGAGCCCAAATATGAAACTAGGAAGCCGATTTGAACAAACTTGAATCAGATCCACCCCACAATGTTGCATACCAAATATCAAAAGATTCTGCCTGCTGGATCTGGAGAAGATGATTTTTTAATAAATTTGCCCGAAATGCACTAAGTGCGAATTCGGGCTTCTATATTAAGCCCAAATATAAAACCAGGGGGCCGATTTGAACAAACTTGAATCAGATCCACCCCGCAATGTTGCATACCAAATATCAAAAGATTCTGCCTGCTGGATCTGGAGAAGAAGATTTTTGAAGAAATTTGCCTGAAATGCACTAAGTGCGAATTCGGGCTTCTATATTAAGCCCAAATATGAATCCAGGGGGCCGATTTGAACAAACTTGAATCAGATCCACCCCGCAATGTTGCATACCAAATATCAAAAGATTCTGCCTGCTGGATCTGGAGAAGAAGATTTTTGAAGAAATTTGCCCGAAATGCACTAAGTTTGAATTCGAGCTTCTATAGTGAGCCCAAATATGAATCCAGGGGGCCGATTTGAACAAACTTGAATCAGATCCACCCCGCAATGTTGCATACCAAATATCAAAAGATTCTGCCTGCTGGATCTGGAGAAGATGATTTTTTAAGAAATTGGCCTGAAATGCACTAAGTTCGAATTCGAGCTTCTATAGTGAGCCCCAATATGAATCTAGGAAGCCGATTTGAACAAACTTGAATCAGATCCACCCCACAATGTTGCATACCAAATATCAAAAGATTCTGCCTGCTGGATCTGGAGAAGAAGATTTTTTAATAAATTTGCCCGAAATGCACTAAGTCCGAATTCAGGCTTCTATATTAAGCCCAAATATGAATCCAGGGGGCCGATTTGAACAAACTTGAATCAGATCCACCCCGCAATGTTGCATACCAAATATCAAAAGATTCTGCCTGCTGGATCTGGAGAAGATTTTTGAAGAAATTTGCCCGAAATGCACTAAGTTTGAATTCGAGCTTCTATAGTGAGCCCAAATATGAATCCAGGGGGTCGATTTGAACAAACTTGAATCAGATCCACCCCGCAATGTTGCATACCAAATATCAAAAGATTCTGCCTGCTGGATCTGGAGAAGATGATTTTTTAAGAAATTTGCCTGAAATGCACTAAGTTCGAATTCGAGCTTCTATAGTAAGCTCAAATATGAATCTAGGGAGCCGATTTAAACAAATTTGCATCAGATCCATCCCACAATGTTGCATACCAAATATCAAAAGATTCTGCCTGCTGGATCTGGAGAAGAAAATTTTTTAAGAAATTTGCCTGAAATGCACTAAGTTCGAATTCGAGCTTCTATAGTGAGCCCAAATATGAATCTAGGAAGCCGATTTGAACAAACTTGAATCAGATCCACCCCAGAATGTTGCATACCAAATATCAAAAGATTCTGCCTGCTGGATCTGGAGAAGAAGATTTTTTAATAAATTTGCTTGAAATGCACTAAGTTCAAATTTGGGCTCCTATACTGAGCCCAAATATAAACCCAGGGGGCCGATTTGAACAAACTTGAATCAGATCCACCCCACAATGTTGCTTACCAAATATGAAAAGATTCTGCCTGCTGGATCTGGAGAAGAAGATTTTTTAAGAAATTTGCATGAAATGCACTAAGTTCAAATTCGAGCTTCTATAGTGAGCCCAAATATGAATCTAGGAAGCCGATTTGAACAAACTTGAATCAGATCCACCCCACAATGTTGCATACCAAATATCAAAAGATTCTGCCTTCTGGATCTGGAGAAGAAGATTTTTTAAGAAATTTGCCTAAATGCACTAAGTTCGAAATCGGGCTCCTATACTGAGCCCAAATATGAACCCAGGGGGCCGATTTGAACAAACTTGAATCAGATCCACCCTACAATGTTGCATACCAAATATCAAAAGATTCTGCCTGCTGGATCTGGAGAAAAAGATTTTTTAAGAAATTTGCCTGAAATGCACTAAGTTCGAAATCGGGCTCCTATACTGAGCCCAAATATTAACCCAGGGGGCCGATTTGAACAATCTTGAATCAGATCCACCCCACAATGTTGCTTACCAAATATGAAAAGATTCTAAAGCTGGATCTGGAGAAGAAGATTTTTTAAGAAATTTGCCTGAAATGCACTAAGTTCGAATGCGGGCTTCTATAGTAAGCCCAAATATGTATCCAGGGGGCCGATTTGAACAAACTTGAATCAGATCTACCCCGCAACATTGCATATCAAATATCAAAAGATTCTGCCTGCTGGATCTGGAGAAGAAGATTTTTGAAGAAATTTGCCTGAAATGCACTAAATTCGAATTCGAGCTCAAATAGTGAGCCCAAATATGAATCTAGGGAGCCGATTTGAACAAACTTGAATCAGATCCACCCCACAATGTTGCATACCAAATATCAAAAGATTCTGCCTGCTGGATCTGGAGAAGAAGATTTTCAAAGAAATTTGCCTGAAATGCAGTAAGTTCAAATTTGGGCTCCTATACTGAGCCCAAATATAAACCCAGGGGGCCGATTTGAACAAACCTGAATCAGATCCACCCCACAATGTTGCATACCAAATATCAAAAGATTCTGCCTGCTGGATCTGGAGAAGAAGATTTTTTAAGAAATTTGCCTGAAATCCACTAAGTTCGAAATCGGGCTCCTATACTGAGCCCAAATATGAACCCAGGGGGCCGATTTGAACAAACTTGAATCAGATCCACCCTACAATGTTGCATACCAAATATCAAAAGATTCTGCCTGCTGGATCTGGAGAAGAAGATTTTTTAATGTTTTTCCCATTGCCTACAGTGTTAAAAAGTGCTGACTCAGCACTTTTTCAAAGTCCCGAAACTGTACCCTATGATAAAACCGATGGCAATTTTTTTTTACCAATCCTTTCTGTTGGTCCTAAGGAAGCTGCACACCAAATAAAAATTCTCAGTGCCGTGCAGTTTTGGAGATATGGGCATTTTAAATTTTTTCTATTTTTAGCTCCTGCGGTTCCCACGGGGCTGCGGGAAAATTTTTTTTTGCATAAATCAAGTACTCATGACCCAATAAGCCCTCACATAAAATTTGGTTCAAATCAGCCTCTCGGTTTGGAAAATAGAAATTTTGGGCGGGGCAAAAAATTTTGCCCCTCTCATAACAACGCCAAGTATAGCCCCACAAACTTCTCTTGAACAAATCTGAGTCTACACCTCAAAAGGAAGCTGCACACCAAATATCAAGTCTCTGCTACTGCTGGTTCATGAGAAGAAGATTTACAAAGATTTTGGTGCCCCTTGGGGGCGTGGCACCACCCAGGAGGAGGGGCAACTTCATTTGAACAAATCTGAATTGGCATTAGGTAATAAACATTTAGCCAACATTTGAATAAAATTGGGCTAGTGGTTTAGGAGGAGAAGTCGATAATGTAAAGTTAACGCCGGACGGACGACGACGGACGACGGACGCCGGACAGAAAGTGATTAGTAAAGCTCCCCTTGAGCTTCGCTCAGGTGAGCTAATAATAAACCACTTAATGATGTTTCAACCACACTGTATGATTTGTTTGTGAGGTTTGGGATATTTTCATCTTTTATGGCAGAAATATATTTTTCTACATTAGGCCACACTTCCAAAACATGTTCTGCAACATCAACATTTTCCACCCAATGAAGCTTACAAAATTGTTTGGGAAACACACAAGAAGCTGTTAGTTTTAAAATCGACCCGTCTTGAATCATCAAAAAGCCAATGAAGTGATTTAAATGTTTGTTCTATGTCCCAATCAGTCTCTCGACTTCCTGCTTGAAATGCATTATATGAAGTCCACAGCATCGTGTATTCAGTACACTATGACCAGTTTCTTCACTTATGCTCTTAATAAGTATATCAAATGCTTTCCAATTCAAGTTGGGGCTGTCCATTGATAATTGTAATATTCCTGACAGTATCACAACTTTCCCTTAATTTATCATATACCTTATCTGCACATGCATGGCCCATAAAATGTGATGTGTAATAACATGTTCGGACATTAGGTCCTTCCCAAAACCTGATGTTTACATCAAACTGCTTGGATTGTAAGAAGTCATTCAGGCTTTCATCAAACAATAAAACATAATTCTACTGTGACTTGACTTTTGACATTAATAGATCAGAAAAGTATGGAGCAATACCAAATGTTGATAAATATCTTGTTTTAGTTTCTGAGCAAGAAAATTTTGAGGCTACAGAATTATCTGGAACATTTTTTGGAAAACATTTAATTTATTTATTTATTGGTGTTTTAAGGTCACATACTAAGCACAATGGCTAATCGTGACCATGACAGTTTTACGGGTGGAGGAAGCCAGAGTACCCGGAGAGAACCACTGAGCATCGACGAACAACTGTCAGCTCCTCAACATTCTAACTCTGTTCAAGCTCCGCTCAAGCAGAGTTACAGAGGTTGAAGACATGTGCACATCGACGTGCAGTATGCCTTAGTACACAGCATCATCGTGCCCCCATGTAGGCAACCGGGATAAAGTGCCTTGCCAAAGGACACAACGCGGGTTGTCCCGGACGGGGATCGAACTCGGGACCTCTTGCAAAGAAGTCCAACAGTCTACCACTGAGCCACCGCGCCCCCAACATTGTTAATGCCCTGACAGCTGTGAAATGAATAATGTTTTTCAATAACATTCAAAGTCCACAGAATCTCTGCTGACAAAACCAAATTATCATTGACAAAGCTGGCAACCGTGGCCAGGTTTGGGGCAGGATGGTTATCAATGACAAAATTTTGACTGGGAACACTGCCTTCAGATTCCGACCGCTCACTTTTGGACAAAAAAAAGTCAACAACTGTTGGCTGTGCTACGGGTTTTTTTTATCATTTCTGATCTAAAATAGTATGCTTTTTTGAGGCCATGTGGCTTGTTAATGCCGCTTCGCCCATATTTGAGATGTCAATGGACTTGTCACAGATGAGACATTTTGCCTTTGTTTTGAATTTCGTGTATCCAGTGAAATTTAGGATTTTTCAGCCACGTTTCTGAAAAGAAACACTTCCCCATTTCCTTTCACCTCAAAGTTTGTTGACGGTCTTACAACATAACGCCTCAACTTAAAACAAACTTTCAAGTCTGAGTTTCATTTTTTGACGCTAACAACATAAACACGTGATCACTGGGCTCCGCCATTTTTATCACAGAAATATACATATCTATGAAGGTTGTGAATGTCCGCGTAAGATCGGTTATTTCCGTGTTGGGTTACAAAGGCCTAAATTTTACGAGTTTCGAAATTTGTTTCGAAACGAAATTAAAACTAAAGTAAAATTAAATTTAATAACAAATCTCAATTCCATGAACAGCGAAAGTGATTTTGAACATATTTTATTAAATTTCCATACTTTTTCCATACCATTTATATGAAAAGGTCATTTTCTATACCTTTTCCAGGCCTGGAAAATGTTTTTAAAAATTCCTTACTTTTTCCAGACTTCCAGATTCGCATACGAACCCTGCACTTCAGAATTGTAGGACTCAAGACTGTCATACAGGTCTTTAGATCAGGACAACTGCTGACTTCGTTCTAAAAGAACAATTGGCGAAAGTCTAGTTTGTTATGAATTTGTTTATTGACATTTAAAACTTTCGAGAGCCAGAGTCACGTCATGTTGGACAGTTTTATAGGTTGAGGATGCTGGAGTATCCCGAGGGAACTTTCAAGCAGTGGTGAAAAACTGTCAGAGACCACAACGTACTAACTGTGTACAATTTTATTATTTATTGGTGTTTAAGGTCACATATTTCTACACAATGGCTAATCATTACGACAGTTTTATGGGTGGAGGAATCCAGAGTACCCGGAGAGAACTATGAGCAACTGTCAGCTCCCCAACATACTAACTCCACACAAGCAGGGTTAGCACTGGTTGAAGACAAGTGCACAATCGACATGCTGTACACCTTAGTACACAATGCCACGTGCCCCCACATGGGCAATGAGGGTGAAGTGTTTTGCCCAAGGACACAACGGGGTTGCAGCAGGTGGGATTCGAACCAAGGACCTCTCAGCTTGCATCCCTAACAACTGAGCCCCCCCCCCACCCCCCCCCCCCCCCCCCAACTAAGTCTGTACAAATAGGGTAAACATTGGTTGAAGGCAAGTGCCAGCTACACCATGCCCCCATGTGGATATTCAAGATTAAGTGCCTTGCACAGTTGGTGAGGATGGAGCTGTCAATCTTTCGGTTTGAAGATCAATGCTCTAACCTCTGAAACTCTAATCTAGTTATACGTTTATACCAGAATGGAATTAACAGCATGGCTACCTAAGGTACCATTGATAAGGGACCTGCCACACCCACCAAAGGCATCCAGGGTCACCACGCCATGCACTCAAAAGACTTGAAAGGTAGTGAAATATCTCTTGACTGGAGTATTAACCAGTTATCCAGAATGTAATTCTACAGATTTTATATATGGAAGAGAAAATTTCGTAATAGAATTCTAAAAAGGCCATTTGCAGACTAGCCCGCGCCCCATCATGGGAAACCTACTTACTCCCCCTCCCCCAGAACATTTTCTTTGCACCGCCACTGATATGAATGAAATATTCTGCATGCCAAAAATGAACACTTTCTGTGCAGTGGTTTTGAAAAAAGAAAAATACAACTTGTGCATTTTATAGCCTAAAGGTAACTTTTGAGTTCCCAAAATATCATAGGGGAGATTAGAAATGCAGATTTCCAACTTAGAATCATCCTAAAATGAAGTATATTTTTTTATAATGGTATTTGTCAGGACAAAATTTACTATTTCTAATTACCTGTAGACTTCTGAGTTTCGACACTTTTCCCTTTATACAGGTTGTTTATATTGATTGAGGTATACTTGTTAGTCTTCTTCTCCCCTTTGTTGCCTAGCCCAGAAAGTGATGACATCTTGCTATAGCACACATTGAAGAGTATTGTTGTATTATACCCTTGAACGAACCGCAATATCTCTGAAAAGATAAAAAAAAGAACAACTACTGAAACCAATATTTCAACTTCAAATATACCCTACATCAATGCATCTACAGTATGTGAGTTTTGATCATTTATCAAATAAAAAACATCTGAAAATCCAAGCAACATATAGTAGTAAACGAGAAAAATCATGACCGTGCACTCGAGGGAAAAAAGATTACTATCTGCAACGTCTTTACCAATCAACAATGAGTATTAATAATGTCACTTTACTTTAGCTACTTGGTAAGATGCCCTTTGAAATGCCATGACTTAGGCAAAGAAAAAAAAAAGGGGTATACAGAGAAACTTAGGCAAAGAAAAAAAAAGGGGTATACAGAGAAGTCACATTGCGAACTTGACCCTGGAGAAGTCGGCACAATTTCGGAGAAGTCGACCTACGAGAGAAGTCGGCCCAAACAAGTTAGGAGTAGTCGGCCCACAAGAGAAGTCGGCCCCATAAACTAATAAGAGAAGCATTTAGCTCAGCATTTTATTTTGTCAAATGACCGAGGGAGGGGGGGGGGGGGGGGGGGGGGGGGAGATTAGGATGCTTCGATGGAAGTGGACAAAACATAAGATGGCTGCTTTCGAGTGAGTGACAAAAAAACGCCTTTTTGGGTTGGCAAAAATGACAACATATTAAACTTTTTTTTTTAATATTCAATTAAAAAATAAGCAGTATTAACAGAGGAAAACAGATATAAACGTTGCAGGTAATGGTATTATCAGTGACTAAAAATAGGCAGTATTAACAGAGGAAAACAGCAGTTAATGGTGTTATCGGTGACAATTTCGATACACTAAATGTAGTCTTGTTTTTTCACCACTGAAAATACCAGTATGTAACATTAATTGCTGGAAAGCCCCAAGAGTTTTCTAGGAACTGATGTTTATTTATTTATTGATGTTTAAGGTCACATATTTATGCACAATGGCTAATCATGACCATGACAGTTTTACGGGTGGAGGAAGCCGGAGTACCCAGAGAGAACCACCGAGCAGTTGCCAGCTCCCCAACATCGTAACTCCACACTGCAGCACAGGCAGGGTTAGATTGGTTGAAGACATGCGTACCATCGACGTGCAGTACGCTTTAGTACACGGCGTCATCGTGCCCCCACGCGGGCAATGGAGATGAAGTGTCTTGCCCAAGGACACAACGCGGTTGCCGCAGGTGGGATTTGAACCGAGGACCTCTCGGCTTGCAGCCTGCACCTCTACCTACTGAGCCACCGCGCTCCCAGGAACTGATGTTAGGTAGTGGTATTATCAGTGATAAAAAAAACAAGACAGCATTATCACCTATTATTTACTGAAAATTCGATACACTATTTCTGTATTTCGCCATAATGTCGACCCTTTAGTACATCACTGAGATGTATGAACAAAGGTAGTCTTGTTTTTTTACCACTGAAAATATCTATTTATTGTTTATTTATTTATTGATGTTTAAGGTTACATATTTATGCACAATGGCTAATCATGACCGTGACAGTTTTACGGGTGGAGGAAGCCGGAGTTCCCAGAGAGAACCACCGAGCAACGACGAGCAGCTGCCAGCTCCCCAACATCCTAACTCCGCACTGCAGCACAGGCAGGGTTAGATTGGTTGAAGACATGTGTACCATTGACGTGCAGTACGCCGTAGTACACAGCGTCATCGTGCCCCCCTGCGGGCAATGGAGATGAAGTGTCTTGCCCAAGGACACAACGTGGTTGCCGCTGGTGGGATTCGAACCGAGGACCTCTTGGCTTGCAGCCTGCACCTCTACCTACTGAGCCACCGTGGTCCCCACTGAAAATATCAGTACGTAACATTAATTGCTAGAAAGCCCAAAGAGTTTTCTAGGAACTGATGCACACGTTTGCAATTGTTTTGGCCTATTTGATTCAAACCCTTCTATTTATTTATTTATTTATTTATTTATTGTTGTTTGTGGTCACATACTTTTGCACAATGGCTAATCATGACCACAACATGGAGATAAAGTCAAGGTCAGTCAATCGTTTATACCCCATGTAGCCTATTTTAGAGGACTCGTACCCCAAGCATTAGTGACTGGGTCCTATTTTACCAGTGAAACAGAGCTTGTTTACCACAGTTAACAAGCACTGCTTCACTTTCCGGGGTTTCCACCGGGGTTCAAACCCTTCTAAGGTTGATTCATACTAATAAATATTTGTCCAGTCCTACAAAAAATACAGGTATTTGAATTTTTTAGCTTTTTGCTCATAGGGTCCCAAGGGCGAGGTTTTATTTTTTCTCATTGGAAATAGAAATCGGGTTGTGCTAATAATGTTTACCCTCCCCAAACACCAAATATTAACACAGGAACTTGGCTTCAACACATTTGAATATACACACACTGGGGATGCTAAATTCAAGAAACGTTATTTTTGTCTGGCGTTTTTTGAAAAGATTTTTAATTATCTCCCTTTTTGGGTCCCCAAGAGGGTCTAACTGAACACAAAAATATTTGTTCTCATACCACAGTGATAACGAAGGCACCCAATAAATTTATAGCAAACATTACTGACATTAATGAAAGTGTCAATGACACTGTAGCTTAACTTGTGTGTTGTGTTTGATGAAAAGGATAATGTTCAATGTTTATGAAAGGATTATGAAATAAGACAAGAATTGTGATAATTGGAAATATGTTCATTTCTGTTCCCTGTATGCTGTTTTTGATAAAAATAATATGAGGTGTACACTGTACTAAAGAGCTGAGGGGTGGGTTAATATGACTTCACAGTTGATGTATGTGGCCCTCACAGTTAACGTATATCAACGAAAGTTACCAAGTTACAGTGAAATTATTCCAAAACGAGTCATCCTATCAAGTCACATTGAAATCCCTTCATAAATATGGCCTGTAGACTGTGCTAAAGGTTTTTGGGCTTTGGGCCCCTGTAGCCGTCAGTTTCCCAATTGCATCTAAAGGGGACGTTCTCATCTAGACATTATATGAAGTCAACTTACCAAGTTACAATGAAATCCCTTCATAAATATGACCTGTAGACTGTGCTAAAGGTTTTTGGGCTTTGGGCTCGGGCAGCCATCATGGTTGAATGATCGCAACCAAAAGGGGACATTCTCATCTGGGCATCATCTGGAGTGATCCTACGGAGTTACAATGAAATCCCTTCATAAATATGACCTATAGACTGTGCTCAAGATTTTTGGGCTTTGGGCCCCTGAAGCCACCACAGTTGACCAATCACGACCAAATGGGGATGTCATCATCTAGGCATTATATAGAGTCAAATTAACAGGTTACAATGAAATCCTTCCATAAATATGACCTACAGACTATGCTAAAGCTTTTGGGGTTCTGGGCTCGGGCAGCCATCAAGGCTGAATGATCGCAACCAAAAGGGGACGTTCTCATCTAGACATTATTTGGAGTCATCCTACCAGGGTACAATGAAATCCCTTCATAAATATCACCTGCAGACTGTGCTAAAGGTTTTCGGGCTTCAGGCCCCTGTAGTCGTCACAGTTCAGAGTTGCCTAATGGTGTCCAAAAGGGGCTGTTCTCATCTAAACATTATATGAAGTCAACCTACCAAGTTACAATGAAATCCCTTCATAAATATGAACTGAAGACTGTGCTAAAGGTTTTCGGGCTTTGGCAGCCATCATGGTAGAGACTGGCGGTTAACCGAGGCCACAGCTCGGTTCCGGTTGTGAAAAAAAAAAAAACACGAGTTGCACCGAAATTGCAGTCATACAACCGACGTTATGGTTTATTTTAATTAATCATTAATACAACGCATAATCTATGTATCCTGGAACAAGGGTCGATCTAATTTGAAAACGCAGGTGTTATTTCTTAGAACTAACCTATATCATCCACGATCGTGTGGGGGGGGGGGGGGGGGGGGGGGGGGAGGGGGGGGGAACGTACCAAGCGCCACGAACGGAGATCTACTGATTACAGAAACGAAAGTAGAACTTGCTAACCAACCGCATGCACTACGTGAGAGTTACAAGTTTTCTTGAGTTAAAATGGTGACTGAAGATCAGAGTCTCATGTACGATAATCGCAATGACCCAAAATCAAAATTTTGTCCCTGCGTAGGACATACATTGCATGTATATATTTATTAAAAGCACAATTTAAGCACATGGAGATACGTTTTGTATACGCTCTGATCGAAGTGCTGTTTAAAAACAAAAGTGTCGGCAAAAACAACGAATCACACAAGACAAGCATTGAGTTAATTAGACTTTATTAAGTTAACCACCATTTCAAAACCAAACAAGTGTTTGACCACCGAGGTGGTATTAGTCCCCCACGGCGCTTTTGTGACATAAGGTGTTTTTGTCACAGAAGACACTAGAGTATATAAGCATCTTGGATTTTTCAAAAAAGATACTGAGCGTGCATAATTCCCTCACAACCCTTATCCATGTACCATATATGAAAAGTGCAGCTTGAACCATGTTGGGGGGGAGCAGTGGTAACATAAAATAGAGAAAAAAGCTTAAAAAACACAACAGAAATGGTTGCCATGGTGTCATCTTGAATTTTGGAAAAAAAATATTGAACGTGCAACATCCCATTACAACCCTCTATCCATGTGCCAGATATAAAAAGTGTAGCTTGAACAATGTTGGAGTGAGGGGTGGTAACATAAACTAGAGAAAAAAGCTTAAAAAACACAACAAAAATGGCAGCCATGCCGCCTTCTTGGATTTTGAAGAAAAAATATTGAATGTGCATCATCCCCTCCCAACCCTCTATCCATGTGCCAAATATGCAAAGTGTAGCTTGAACCATGTTGGTGGGAGGGGTGGTAACATGAAAATAGAGAAAAAAAATGCCGCTCAGGATCACCGATCCAATGTCGAGTTGTGACAACAGTTCCTCGCACCAAGGCCAACACACCTATGAAGTTTCATGACTCTAGGTTGAACCACTATCAAGTTCTCATCCGGAAACCAATTGTTGCGATATACTATGTTCAAGGTCACTGTGACCTTGACCTTTGACCTGGTGAGTCCAAGATCAATAGGGTTCTTCCTCGCACCAAGGCCAACACGCCTGTAAAGTTTCATGACTCTAGGTTGAACCACTATCAAGTTATCATCCGGAAACCAATTGTTGCGATATACTATGTTCAAGGTCACTGTGACCTTGACCTTTGACCTGGTGAGTCCAAGATCAATAGGGTTTTTCCTCGCACCAAGGCCAACACACCTATGAAGTTTCATGACTCTAGGTTGAACCACTATCAAGTTATCATCCGGAAACCAATTGTTGCGATATACTATGTTCAAGGTCATGTTGACCTTGACCTTTGACGTAGTGAGTCCAAAATCAATAGGGTTCTTCCCCTCACCAAGGCCAATCTACCTATGAAGTTTCATGAATGTGAGTTGAACCATTATCAAGTTATCATCCGGAAACCAATTGTTTAAGATTTACTACGTTCAAGGTCACTGTGACCTTGACCTTCGACGTAGCATGTCCAAAATCAATAGGGTTCTTCCTACCCCCAAGACCAACCTACGTATGAAGTTTAATGAATGTGAGTTGAACCACTATCAAGTTATCATCCGGAAACCAATTGTTTACGCCCGCCCGCCCGCCATTCACCAAACTATAAGTCGAGTTTGACTTCGTCACAACTCGACTAAAAACTTAAAAAACACAACAAAAATGGCCGCCATTCCGCCATCTTGGATTTTGAAAAAAACATTTTGAGCGTGCATCATCCCCTCAGAACCATTTATCCATGTACCAAATATGAAAGGTGTAGCTTAAAGCATGTTGGAGGGAGAGGTGGTAACATAAAAAAACAGACATATGGACGGACATACAGACAGACGGATGGACAGACGGACAAACGGAGTGCAATCCTATACTCCATTCACGGTTCCCATAGGGGACTAAATGAAAGTGTCAAAGACACTGTAGCTCAACTTGTCAAGACAAAGACATGTACATGTATAGTATGTGACACAGCAATGACAAACATCTAGGTAATGACCTGATAACAAAGGTACATATAAAGTATTGTAACGGTCTGTACATAAATACTGACCGTTGCCTGTAACAAATGTATAGGTAAAGTATTGTAAAGGTGGGTGACAGTCAGATGCTAAACTAGAAAAGAAATCTTTTGAGTCCCAGAGTGTGTCTGACTGAACTCCAAAATATTTGTTCTCATAGCACAGTGATAACAAAGGCACCCCAAAACACACTCATTCCTGTCCCAAGGTGAAAACAAAGATACCCAAGAAGTTTCGTGAAGATCAGTTCACAAATATGAGCTGTGTAGAAAGAAGTTGTGACAAAAAACTGATTGGACCTAATTTCGGTACAAAATGGCCACTGGCAGCCATCTTGAATTTTGGACCGCACCCAGAAACACTCGTTCTCATCCCAAGGTGATAACAAAGGTACCCAAGAAGTTTTGTGAAGATCGGTTCATAAATACAGCCTCTAGCCCGAGCCGTATTGACATGTGCACTTACAGAGTATAAGTAGCACTGAATAAATCAAAGTTCATCTAATTTGCATAATTTCTGCACAAGAAAAAAACCCGTACTATATGTGATGTATTCCATGTTACTAAACATTCATACAAAAATTTATTCAAATCAGAACTTTCATACAGAAGTTCTGTACAAAAGACTGATTGCACTAATTTTGGCACAAAATGGCTGCTGGTGGCTGGCCATCTTGAATTTCGGACCACACCCAAAAACACCCGTTCTCATCCCACGGTGATAACAAAGGTACCCAAGAAGTTTCGTAAAGATCGGTTCATAAATACGGCATCTAGCCTGAGCCGTATAGAAGTTGTGTACAAAAAACTGATTAGACCTAATTTCGGTACAAAATGGCCACTGGCAGCCATCTTGAATTTTGGACCGCACCCAGAAACACTCGTTCTCGTCCCAAGGTGATAACAAAGGTACCCAAGACATTTCGTGAAGATCGGTTCATAAATACAGACTCTAGCCCGAGCCGTATTGACATGTGTACTTACTGTGTGTAAGTAGCACTGAAAAAATCAAAGTTCATCTAATTTGCATAATTTCTGCACGAGAAAAAAACTCGTATTATATGTGATGTATCCCATGGTACTAAACATTCACACAAAAAAATTATTCAAATCAGCACTTTCATATGGAAGTTCTGTGCAAAAATCTGATTGCACAAAATTTCGTACAAAATGGCTGCCATCGGCCATCTTGAATTTCGGACCGGACTCCAAAACACCCGTTCTCGTCCCACGGTGATAACAAAGGTACCCAAGAAGTTTCGTAGAGATCGGTTCATAAATACGGCCTCTAGCCCGAGCCGTATTGGCAGTTGCACTTACAGTGCTGAAAGTAACACCAAAAAACATCAAAGTTAGTCTAATTTGCATAATTTATGCACGAGAAAAAAATTATATGTGATGTATTCCATGGTACTAAACATTCATACAAAAAAATTATTCAAATCAGAGCTTTCATATGGAAGTTCTGTACAAAAAACAGATTTCTGCATCGTTGGTACAAAATGGCAGCTGGCAGCCATCTTGAATTTTGGACCGCACCCAAAAACACTCGTTCTTGTCCCACAGTCATAACAAAGGTACCCAAGAAGTTTCGTAAAGATCGGTTCATAAATACGGCCTCTAGCCCGAGCCATAGCAGCTTGGCACTTACAGCTCTGAAAGTAACACTAAATAAATCAAAGTCAGTCTAATTTGCATAATTTACGCACGAGAAAAAAACCTGTATTATATGTGATGTATCCCATGGTACTAAACATTATTTATACAAAACTTTATTCAAATCAGAACTTTCATACAGAAGTTCTGTACAAAAAACTGATTTTTGCATCATCGGTACAAAATGGCCGCTGGCAGCCATCTTGAATTTCGGACCACACCTAAAAACACTCGTTCCCGTCCCAGGGTCATAACAAAGGTACACAAGAAGTTTCGTAAAGATCGGTTCATAAATACGACCTCTAGCCCGAGCCATAGCCAATTGTTGACGTACGGATGGACGGACGGACGATGGGCCATGACAATAGCTCAAATTTGACTTCGTCAAAGTTGAGCTAAAAATGAGCAGGAGACAGTTTCATCCATAAAAACGTCGAAATTTCTTACAGTTACGCTCTATTCCACTGAAAAATTGGTTGCATTGAAATTCGCCCCGCAATTTGCATTGAAAGTTTTTCTTTGAAAACTTGTATTGGAAAGGGGTTAAATGTGATAAGGCTACGATAGAAATCACACATATTAGGATGGATAAGAATGGCAGGCCTCATAGCACCAATCGCGCGTGTCAATGTTAGATGGTTGCCAGAAATTGTCATTTTTCTGAACAGAGTATTATCACGCGGCAAAGCAGGTAAGGGAGACAACTGAAATATTTTATTTACCTCCGAAAATAAATTAAATAAAATTGTTAATGACGCTTAATTTACGAAGGATGTTGAAAAAAATTTTAACTACATTTTTCAATTCAATTAGGACATTCAGAAACCATTAATGACCCAGCTTCTGAAGTGAACTCGAAATTTATTTTTAATACTTTAAATATTTTTTTTAAAAGAATATACCTTCTATTACAGAGAACACTCTCACCTTGGGTGATGCTAAATTTCAAATCCACTGCATTGAGGCAAATACAAAATCAACTGCATGGTAATCCTAGTATCATTGTTAGGGAAAGAATTAGGGTATTCAAAAGCATGAACGATGCAATTTTCTGTAGGGGAGGGGAAGGATTTTAACCTACATGACTTGGGTTTTGTGTGTGTGTGTATGTATGTTTGTACAACTTTTATTTATTTTTTTCTCCACAATTCTGTCCTCTATGTACATTTATTTTGTCACAATGTCATATACATTTTAGGTTTTTTTCTGTCTTCTCCCTCATGTCCACTGACTTCTCCCTCCTGGCCACTGACTTCTCCCTAAAGTCTCTGGAGGGAGAAGTCACTTCCCGGTAAAATCAGCTGCCAGACTGACCCCTGATAGACATCTATGAAGTAATGGTTACAGTACTGTAAATGATTTGCATTGGTGACAGTGTTAAAACTTTTCTGTCTCAAAATCTCATCCAGCTTATAACAGTCCTTGAAAATCATGGTCCGAGGCCTAAAGGTGCTTAAATTTGATTTTCTGATATCCTGCAATAACAATTCTGAATTATGAACAACCTGAATGAATTCAAGTTCACCTGGAAAAAAACATTCTCAGGGTTTGACACTAACCCTTGTCTGACCGATATTGTCTAGTAGATTTTGGTCCGGTAGTGCTGTTTCTGTCAAACTTGCCTGACTGGTCGTCCTCATTTTTCTAGGGCAATAACTGATTAATTGAAAAACAAGAGGCCCCACGGGGCCTGAAGCGCTCATCTGGTACAGAACACAATTTAAACCGAGTTCAAGAATGAGTCTACATTAAGCAAGCCATCTCCATAGGCTACACTGTCAATCCTCGAGTCCCTCAGGAGTGACAAAAATAATCTGGGCATCATGCCTTTTCTTCAGTTGATCAAAAGTAAAATGTAGAGCTCCCCTATAAAGCCCCTTGATACAACCTATGTGGATTAATCTTAGTACCTCTAGAGGGTACTGGATACAAAATTTTTAATTCTTCAGCAAAATGGCTAATTCCGACTCCCATAGAGAGCCCAAATATTAACCCAGGCTCTTGATTTGAACACAGTTAAATCTGACTTCCCTAGAGATGTTGTGTACTGAATATGAAAGCATTCTGACTGTTGGATCTGAAGAAAAGAAATTGTAAAGAAATTTCTTCGAATTGCACGAAGTTCAAATTTGGGCTACCATAGCGAGCCCAAATATTAACCTATGGATCCGATTTGAACAAACTTGAATCTGACCCCCCTAGAGATGTTTTATATACCAAATGTGAAAGCATTCTGACAAGTGAATCTGAAGAAGAAGATTTTTGAAGAAATTCCCTCATATTGTACTAAGTTAAATTTCATGTTCCCATGTGGAGCCCAAATATTAACCTAGGCACTGGAATTGAACAACCTGGAATCTGACCCCCCTAGAGATGTTGTATACCATATATAAAAGCATTCCGACTGGTGGATCTGAAGAAGAAGATTTTTAAAGAAATTTCCTCATATTGCACTAAGTAAAAATTTGGGCTACCATAATGAGCCCAAATATATACCTAGGGATCTGATTTGAACAAACTTGAATCTGACCCCACAGAGATGTCGCATACCAAATATCAAAGCATTCTGACTGATGGATCTGAAGAAGAAGATTTTTTTAAATTACCCTCCATATTGAACAAAGATAAAATTTGGGCTTCCGTAGGAAACCCAAATATTAACCCAGGGACTTGGTTTGAACAATCTAGAATCTGACCCTCATAACAATGATGTATACCAAATATTAAAAGATTCTGACTGGTGGTTCTGAAGAAGAAGATTTTTAAAGAATATTCCCCATATTACCCTATGTTAAAACTTCAGGCTCCTGTAGAGAGCCCAAATATCAACCAATGAGCTTTATTTCAACAAACTTTTATCTGACCCCCCTATGAAAGCTGTATACCAAATATCAAAAGATTCTGATGATTGGTTCTGGAGAAAAGATTTTTTTAAATTTTTGCAAATATGCTGACTCAGCATTTTTTCGATGCCCATTACAAACACCCTAACATAACCGATGGCATTTTTTTTTTACCATTCAATTCTACTGGTCATAAGGATACTTCATACTAAATAAAAGCTCTCTGTTCCGTGGAGTTTGGGAAATATGGGCGTTTGAAAATATTTCTATTTTTAGCTCCCAGGGTTCCCATGGGGATGCAGGAATTTTTTTTTTTTGCATGGGTCAAGTACTTATGACCCAATACTACCACAAACCAAATTTGGTTCATACCAGACCCTCGGTTCAGAAAATAGAAATTTTGGGCGGGGCCAAAAATCTTACCCCTCCTATTACAAAGCCAAATATTACTTCACGAACTTCGTTTGAACAAACTTGATTCTACACCTCATATGGAAGCTCCATAGCAAATATCAAGTCATTGTACACACTGGTTCTTGAGAAGAAGATTTTTAAAATATTTTGGAGCATTTTCCCCCACTCCCTCCCTATGGGGCTGGGCATGCTGAGTTGAACAAAAATGAAATGCCCCTTTGGGACCATCACTCACACAAACTTTCACTTGAATTGGCCCAGTGGCTTTGGAGGAGAAGACCAAAACATGGTGTTGACGGACAACGGACGATGGAAGGAGAGTGATGAGATTAGCTCAGCTTGACTTTGTCAAGATGAGCTAAAAAACTATCACTTTTGTTATTGCAGCTCGACCGAATGAGATAGAGTCGGATCGGCACACAAATATAATATATTTGTGTGCCGATCCGACTCATATCCTTCTATTATCATGTCGAAACATACTGTGATGATAATACCGTCGAGTTATCTCCTGTCGCAACTGTGAAGAAGGAATAATGTTGGACGTGGTCAGAGGTGTGGTCAAGCCATCTTGTCAGTTTTAGTTGAGTTATTACCTGTTGCAAATTGAAAATTTGTTATGCAGAGAATGAAAGACAGCGTCATAAGTGTGTCCAATATGTCAATCAGAGTGACGTCATCAAGTTTCAACTGTGTCAGTGTGACTGTCAGAGTGTGTGGGAAATTCCATTTTGAAACTGGAATATACTGTGAATTATCGTGATTTCTTGTGTGCAAATGGATTACAATAATATTCTCTTATGATTCGATAATTCGCTGGGAAAATTAACTTCTCGAAATCTATTTGAAACGGAAACTTATGTGCACAGTTTTATTGGACTTGTACAAATCTCAGTCTTTACACAGTACTTTTTCTTGAAAATGTGGTGGCCGAAACGGAAAGTGACAATTCCACGA
The DNA here is from genome assembly GCA_031216915.1 of Pictodentalium vernedei. Taxonomy (NCBI): domain Eukaryota; kingdom Metazoa; phylum Mollusca; class Scaphopoda; order Dentaliida; family Dentaliidae; genus Pictodentalium; species Pictodentalium vernedei. Next base: position 101,929,169 of record CM062291.1, read on the forward strand.
AATGAGAAACGAAATGTCAAGGTGAGTTTTCTTAAATTTCTTTATGGACAAAATCAATGCATGATAATATTACATCTGGAAATAGGCGTGTTGACTTACAACTTACAAGACGCGCTTTTTGGGGGGAACGATAGATCAGGAAATGGACGTGAAATGATAGTAACTACATGTATCGTTTCACGCTCATTTTCTGATGTTATATGTAGCGCACCCCACACAAAGTGCACGCCTAAGTCCCAAAAGCAGCGAGCAACTAAATGCGCACCTGGGTTTTTCAAAATCGATGGCCTGTACCAGAAAGCAAAGTTGAGTTTACCAATAGTTTATAATAAAAAGAAATTGTGGTTCGATTGGAAAAGTTAAACAAAAGAACGATATAATTTTTTTACCGTTGTGTCCCCGTTTTTCTCTAATTCCGTGGACTGGGTCAGGGCAAGTACAAAACAGGTCCGGGCTAGTAATTTTTGAAGCGGCTAGACCGACATGTCGGGTGCATAAAAACGTTAATGTCGAACCCTGATTCTTAGACTATCACTTCTTACTTGAACATGAGTTCACTGGTTCTCCACTTCCAAATTCCCAAAATTAGTTGAGAATGCATAAAGTCGAAAAAACCCGAAACCCAGGTCTTCACCCCAAAAAAAACAAAACCGAAGTGAAAAAATCACAATCGCCAGTCTCTACATCATGGTTGAATGATCGCAACCAAAAGGGGACATTCTCATCTGGGCATCATCTGGAGTGATCCTATGGAGTTACAATGAAATCCCTTCAGAAATATGACCGGTAGAGTGTGCTCAAGATTTTCAGGCTTTGGGCACCTGCAGACATCACAGTTGACCAATCACAACCAAAAGGGGATGTCATCATCTAGGCATTATATGGAGTCAACCTAACAATTTACAATGAAATCCTTCCATAAATACAACCTATAGACTATGCTAAAGGTTTTTGGGCTCGGGCAGCCATCAAGGCTGAATGATCGTGACCAAAAGGGGACGTTCTCATCTGGACACTATTTGGAGTCATCCTACCAAGCTACAATGAAATCCCTTCATAATTATGACCTGTAGACTGTTCTAAAGGTTTTCGGGCTTAGGGCCCTTGTGGCCATCACAGTTGCCGATTACGTCCAAAAGGGGACGTTCTCATCTAGACATTATATTAAGTCAACCTACCAAATTACAATGAAATCCCTTCATAAATATGACCTGTAGGCTGTGCTAAAGGTTTTCAGGCTTCGGACTCGGGCAGCCGTCATGGTTGAATGATCGCAATGAAAGGGGACAATCTCATCTGGGCATCATATGGATTGATCCTACGAAGTTACAATGAAATCCCTTCATAAATATGACCTGTAGACTGTGCTCAAGGTTTTCGGGCTTCGGTCACCAGTAGCCATCGCAGTTGACCAATCACGACCGAAAGGGGATGTCATCATCTAGGCATTATATGGAGTCAACCTAACAGGTTACAATGAAATCCTTCCATAAATATGACCTTTTGCCTATGCTAAAGGTTTTTGGGCTCGGACACCCATCAAGGCTGAATGATCGCGATCAAAATGGGACATTCTCATCTAGACATTATTTGGAGTCATCCTACCAAGTTACAATGAAATCCCTTCATAAATATGACCTGTAGACTGTGCTAAAGGTTTTCGGGCTTCGGGCCCCTGTAGCCGTCACAGTAGGGGACTTTCTCATCTAGACATTATATGAAGTCACCCCACTAAGTTACAATGAAATTCCTCAATAAATACAGGGATTTTTCTAGGTGTATTGGGAATGGGTCCAAGGGCCAGGGACCAGCCGTGAGGGCGACTAGGGCGATTAAGTCGCCCTTCTAAGCCCAAAGTCGCCTAGAAAAATAGTCGGGGCGATTACAAGTCGCCCTCCAAAAATTGGCCAAAATGAGAAAAGGCTGAACTGAGTGATGCGAGGTTTACATGAAAACGAGTATTTTCAAAAATCGAATGTGCTCGAGTGTGATAAATGGGCATTTTAATTCGTCAAATAAACGTCCATTTATTTGAAATCACACGACAAGCAATTGTCCATTGTCGCTTTCGGCGGATTTTTTTTATTTCTATTTTGTTGCGTTCCAGTCGGAGCTTCAAGTGTCGAAACGAAAATAAGTGACTTACACGACTCAACAAAACAACCCAGTTTGAAAGTAGGTTACGTCGCTTAGGATGCCGAAAATATATACACAACGGACGTATTTTATAACACATTATTTTCATTTCGATTTGCTGACGACTGTTAACTGTTGGGCTGTCTATTCCCAGAAAAACACGAATGGAATTGAAACACATGAAAAAAAGCTTTAGTGATGTCAAGAAAAGCTTTTTACAGGACACAAGTGTGCATGTGGACGATCTTCAAAAAGGGTCCTCCTAAACATCGGAATGACATGAAATGACGCGGAATGCCATAAAAATGATGCGGAATGACATTTCTTTTACAAAATACTCGACCCCAGAATGTATTTTGTTTATTAACTAACAAAGTACCTCCCAAGCAACCTTCTTACATCTGGTCCTGTTCACACTTTCAGACTTAGGAAATTATTAGCTTAGTAGACTTTGTTGAAAGGCAACCACAGGAGGGTGATGGGGGATTGGCACGAAGAAGAGGTGAGGGGTCATGAAGGAGAAGGTAGCAGTGGGGGATTTTCAGTCAATAATTACATTGTGATTTTTTAACCTGGCACAGATGCATCATAGACAACTGGACCTGGATTATTTGTATGTTAATGGAGGACCATAAATTGAAAATATGAAGGGGCGGCGGGGGTGGTACATGAATATTCTTAATTTTCCCCACTTGCATATGAAGTCTCCCTACATGACTCTGCAGTCTCCCTATTTTTTGTGGAGGGAGACTTGAAGTCTCCCTAAAATTCCCCCTTAGGCTGGTCCCTGCCAAGGGCCCGTGCAATTGGGAAAAAAACATCTTATAGGACCAAATTGGGAATCCCGTTGATGCTGTAGAGTGGAGAAAAGTGCACATTTCTTCTCTACAGGTATATTAAAAATGAAGAAGTTGGTTTTATTAATTGAAATTATGGTTTTGCAGTTCTTTTATCAGCATAATAAGACCAACTTTTGCAGTAAAAATCATAAATGTTATGGCCAAGTTGATACTGGTTACCAATTGGGAATTTAATGTTACAAATTGGGAAAAATCATGCCTAAATCTCATTGGGAATGGGGCCTATATTCGGCCCATCATCACCTAGAAAAATCCCTGAAATATGACCTGTAGACTGTGCTAAAGGTTTTGGGGTTTTAGGCTCGTGCAGTCGTCATGCCCAAATGGGGAAATTCTCATCTAGACATCATAAGGAGTCATCCTACCAAGTTACAATGAAATCCCTCCATACTAAACATGACCTGTATACTGTGCTAAAAGTTTTTTGCGTTTTGGGCTTGGGCTGCCATCACAGTTGACAAATCATGTCCAAAAGGGGACGTTCTCATCTAGGCATTATACAGAGGCATCCTACCAAGTTACAATGAAATCCCTTCATAAATACGACCTGTAAACTCTGCTAATGGTTTTCGGGTTTTGGGCTCGTAGGGGACATTCTCATCTAGACTTGACCCCAAACCTGCATATGAAATTTTGAGACGAACAGACAAGAACTGCAGGGTGCAGCCCGTGCTAAAGGAAAATGTGAACAGACTAACAGACTTCCGCATGCGTGATGGCAATAGCTTATCTTGACTTTGTCAAGTTGAGCTAAAAATCTTCTTTCAGGTTTTGTACAAAAAATGTAATACACACAATTCTTGTAAATATGACTGCCGACAGGCATTTTGAATTTTTGCTCAAGCCCAAAAGCACTTGTTACCATCCCATGATGATAACAAACGTAGTCCTAGAAGTACTGTACCAAAAACTGATTGCACCTAATTTCAGTATAAAATGACCAGTGGCAGCCATCTTGAATTTTGGACAGCACCAAAAAACACTAGTTCTTGTCCCAAGTTGATAACAAAGGTACCCGGGAAGTTTCGTGAAGATCGGTTCATAAATACAGCCTCTAGCCCGAGCCGTATTGACATGTACACTTACTGTGTAGAAGTAGCACTCAAAAAATAAAAGTTCATCTAATTTAAATAATTGAGTTTTAGTTTTTTTTCACAGTACAGAGTTTTTAAATTTCTCTCTAATACTTGCAATAGTAATAGAATATTATTAAACAACCCTTGACAAACATGTATTTTATTTTATTTTCTTTTAGAAAGATATCCATGAAACCTTTCCAACAATTGTTGTCAATGTTTAATGCAGTGTTCAGAAAAGCAAAGGCAACTGAAAATTGTCTACAAATCTGTTTTTCATGTTCTGTCCACGGGTGGCTTTTGGGGTGAATTGATATTCTGACGCTGTACATTTGATAGGTTAATATGTCGTGGAGGAGCATTTCCAAACGAAAGAAAACAATCAAAAGCGTGTTAACAACTATTTATTCATGAATAATATCTAGAAGTAGTATTAGAAAACTTAGTTTTTCGTGAAAGCATGAACATGTGGAAAACTTTCTCGTCTATACTATGACACCCTGCTTGAGAAGTTGCAACATCCTCTCTCAGTTTCGTACCGCAGGCAACTTGACACATCGTTCATGTGAATTCAATATTCTCAGACACCGTGAATGACTGTACTCTTGATTGTGGATAGCCTTAAGTTGTAACCTGTCTGAAATCCATTCCAAGGTACATGGTGAATGCTTTGGTAAGGAAACACCAACAAAGTGGAATTTCCAGGCAGACTGGATTGTGTTATGTGAAAGAAACATTCTCAACTTCAAGTGAGCATCGAACCAATATAAAAAGCCCAATCCACTGAACCCTACTGTGTGTTCCTTGCTTGGGCTTGCTTTCTCAAAGAAACAGTGTATATCATTTGGGTGGATATTCCACCCCTTTGGCGATTTCTCATCTATGTATTGGTATGTGCGCATTGTGGGGCTAATTATTCATCTCAAAAGTGTAAAAAAAATTAAAAAAACGCCAAAAAAAGCCTACCTTCCAACCCTATTTTTTTCTGTCCTGTAACCCAAACAACATTAATTTTTTGGGGCCTAAACTGCCATTTTGATAGTTCCGCAATCTGAACGTAGTGGATACCCCCCTACGTTCAGATTCCTCCCATTCAAATCTGTTATAAAATTCCCTGATAAGTTTTATTGAGAACTCAAAACACGAAAATAGGAATATATATCAAGCTTTTGCCCTAATTACCGGCTGCATTCGATAGTACACATATTTCCTTACATTTGTGCAGAGTTTATTGATCCAAACTGTGTGTTATCCTTTATTTACCAAGATTTGAACAATGGTGAAGCATCAACAATCGCTTCGATATTGTCCATCTCATTTTTTTCGCCTGTATCGAGTACAAAAAAAACGGAGCTGCACCTAAACAAATATCAATGCGGAAATGGAAATGTGATCGCATTCGCACAGAGGCGGTCGATTCTGATCAGTGTGTGGGGGCATTTTATCAGGAGTTACTATTTCCGCATCAATATTCCTTTTGGCAGCAACTCCAGTTTGAGCAAAAAACATGGATGACAATGAAGCGGTTGTTTAATGGGAGGAAATTGAAAGTAGAGGGGTGGCCACTATTTTCAGAGCGCTGAACCACTATTTTGGGTGTAATTTTGAAATTCAGACAACAGAATATCAAAGCAGTATATTTCAGTCACAACTATTGGAAGAGAATTTGCTCTAAAAATTAACTGATGCACAAACTCAATAAAAAAAAAAATTGAAAATATCCTGGCCCGATTTTTTTTTTCTACTATGTAACCGGAACCAAACCATTAATTTTTTTTGGCCTTATATATTCAAGAATTATTTATTTTTGACAGTTGCGACCACAAATTCTATAAGGTAAAGTCAAATGATTCAGAAATAAATCATGAATGGTTGGAGCTGCCAAGTATTAATTTATATTATTGCAAAAATATGACTGGCACCCATCAGCGACTGCTAATATTACAGAAAAGAGTTGCCAGGCATGAATTTGTCGCATTTTTATGAAGAAAAAATACACCTTTTCCTCATGATTTTTTACACGTATTTTTTGCCATCAGAATTTTACCAGAGACCACCTCAGTGCATCCAAAATGTTCCTGGGGAGATTCTCACCTACCCCCCCCCCCCCCCAACCCCCATCCATAAACGCACAGGCCTTTGGGACGTGAGGCAGACGTCTTAGGCGTCTGCTGAAATGGTAATAGTTTCCCTCAATAATTTCTAAAACAAACCAAATAATTTTAACCAAGCGGAAGCCCCGAGTGGAGACTCCATCCATGTGAAAACTCATGGCCCTAAAACAAGCACACATAAAGTTTGGGTTATTTGACATTCAGTCAAAATTTTCTGGTTTCAATGTACAACGGTCACCAGGGTGCAGATATGCAGTTTTATTGAAAACAATAACAATGGTTTCCAAGACCTGTGTATGCTTCTGCAAACTGAAAGACAGCATAATGGTTCTAGACTAAATTCCAAGCGAATTTTACTTTTGGTAAATGTATCGGCATTATCATGAATATGCAATCACGTTTAGTTATTTTCAAAACTGAAAATCTCACAATCATTCCAATTTCCAAGAAACAAATTCATTTCGGTAATTTATGAATTACTTGTTTGCAAAAAAAAGCATAACGCTTCCTCTTCGAACAGTTATATCGTTTTTCAATGACGGTCGAGCATTTGAAAATAAACGCAATAAAGATTTTGTCGGTGTTTTGCTTATTTGCACTGTGAAGTGTCTACATTCCAAGATCTGCGCAATCAAGCGTCTGATAAGGATGTTCACAAAAAAAATACAACATAAAATGTCTCTCCATCAGAAAAATACTTACGCCGGCCCGTCCTTTTGGGTTTCGCTTTTTCAAGAAAAAAATAATAAATTCTCGTAATCCGCTCAGGATTGGATGGTGACGGATTAGTTTTGCGGTTGGTATTCGAAGGTATTCAATAAACCAGAATACCAAAATGGCGAATGGCTTCTATTGTAATATGCAAATTATCAATGAAGTCACTTCCATCCCATAATGCTTTTCGTCAACAAAGTTTTCGTTCCAAGGGTTTCGCTCCACAAATTTGTTACCCGAGATAACGAGTTAACTGAACATCTTTCATCGGACATTTCCTCCTGGATTGTGTAAAAATACATTAAAAAAAACAAAAAACATAATAAATAACGGACTTATTTAGTAAAAATTCCAAGGAATGTGACTAAAACTCTTTCCTTTTGGGTTGTGTAAAAATACATAAAAAACATGATAAATAACGGATTTATTTAGTAAAAATTCCAAGGAATGTGACTAAAACTCTGTGCGAGAACGTAAGAGGTAGATGGTTAATAGAGTACAAGATAAAATGGAGTGGTAATTGAAACTGAGTGAAAACAATGAGAACATGAGATTTATTTTGAACTAAATCTGTAAATTCTAGTCTGCGTGAAATGGTGAAGACATCAGAATGAAACCCAACAGAAACAAAATTAATGATTGTTTATTTTCGGGAGTAAAAGATCTTCTGTTTTTTTTGTGCCCAGCATTTAAAAATTTTCTTACAGGAGTCAGAATTTGAAAAAGGATTTTGAGGAAATTAGAAATACAGTTTGTTGTATTGTATTTAAATAGTTTCATAAAAACAACAGAAATACTATGTACCCTACCGTCGAAATTGGGAGCTCGGTGGCTCAGTGGAATATGCGGCTCATTGGAACCTGGCTCTTTGGGACTTGACTTACCGGGACCACCAGTCCACTGGAATGTGAAATCACGTGTTATATATAGCTAAAATTCCACAAATTTAACATCTTAACTTTTTTGTCTGAATTATGACACCTCTCGTATTTATTAAAAATAAAACATATTATGATGCCTCAAAACGAAGGTTTCAATGCGTCGCATTCGATACTCTTGAATTATAGTTACGAAATCATATCATGATCTACCTTGACAACACGTTACATTTCCAATGCTGCATTCTGATTTGACGCCAAAAATGATATTACATTCGGTATGACATCACGCACGAAATTTGCCAATCACCTCACATCTAGCAACCAGCCCTTTTGTACCAACAACTACAACTGCAACGGTAACAACCCAACGATACTACTCAGCCAACCGTGACAATTACTTAACCTACAACTACTACAACAACATAGGCAACCCAACCACTACAACTATAACACCAAACAATATAACTACGATACCAACAACTACAAAATCTTTACACAGCCACAGCCACTGCAACAACAACACCAACCGCTAGAAACTACAGCACTATCACCTAGGACACAACTTGACAACAACAACCACTACTACTACGAAACCAACAAAGTTCTACTACAACAACCACTACTATACAAACATTTCAACACTAACCACCACATTTCTCACCTAACTACAACACCAACCACTACCACCCTATCAACGACGACTGCTACTCTACCAACAACTATATCTCCAAATACTACAATACCACCATTGACAACTACTACATCCCCATCTCAACTACAACACCAACCACTACAATACAACAGCTACTAGACCAACATGCCTTAACCCAGACAACAACCACTACAGCTAATTCATGAATCACCATAACCAAAACCACAGCAACCAAAAACTACAGCTACAACACTAACCACTCTCTACTGCACCAACAACCTCAACAACTGAACCAATCACCACGCAACACCAACTACTGCCACACCACCCACTAAACAATAACCACTGCACCTACAGTACCAACATCTTCGACGACTACTATACTGACAACTACAACACCAACTACTACAATATCAACAGCGTGGATAACACCAACAACTACTGTACCAACCACTACAACAACTGCTGCCACTACTATACCAACTACCATGATGACTATATCAACAACTACTACACCAACAACCTCAACTACACCCAAAGTCACGGCAGCTCTGTCAACCATTGATACACAATCACTATGACTATCGAACCAAACACCAGCAACTACTGCATCAATCTACATTGCTCTGACCCTGTCCGTTATAGCCCCTGTTATAATATCAGAATTGATATGAGAATAAGCGGATTCTGGCTGGGGTGATCACTTGTTTGCACTGGCTGACCTTTGAATGCACCTATCAACATGTTTACAAATACATTTACCCATGATATATTTTCAGCTCACTGGTTGTTTATTTGGGTCCCACTTGCTTACTTGAAATTAGACAGAATGGTCTAGAAACTTAATGTGATTTAATTCAGCCAATTAGTAATTAGTGGAACAAAAGAACACTGGGTATTTTTTTCCCTTTCTGGAATTTACCATTTGATGACTGTATAAAGAAACTTCACTCATTTTATCTGAGTCCTCCACTTCACTAAGAATGCCATTGAATGTGTTCCATGTCCTGCATATTATCTAATAAAGCAACATGCTTTAGAAAAGTATGAGCAATTCATTTATGAGTGCTTTGTTTCCCCTGGGGAGGATACGCACTGTTCCTTACCTATCAAAATACTGATAGACACAGGAGCTACCCAGTCGTTAATGTTGGAAGATGTTTTGCCATTTTCTGAAAAAAGTGCTACAGGGGCACAAGCTGGTATTGACTCCGGCTCTTTAAATGTCCCTCTTCGTAAAATAAATTTGAAAAGCAATTTAGTAAATGGGACTGTGACTGTAGGCATCAGACCTACTTTAATTGTGAACGGTACTTATTTATTATTGGGAAATGACTAAGCTAGTGGCAAAGTCACTGTAGTTGTAGAAAAGCCGAGCACAGATGAGAAGATTGAAAAGTGGGCGGAAACCTTCCCTCTTACCTTTCCAGTCTGAGCATGACTGTGACTCAGATAATTGATTCTGAAGACCTTTTTGAGTCAATATGGTGACTCCTTCAAATTTGGTGAGAAGCTGACTCCTTTAAATATTGTGAAGAGCCCACTACACCCGAGAGTGATTGTGGGACCTTCTAAAATGTCATTTCCAGTACTTCTTTAATTCAGAATAGGACAGGGATCATAACCTTGCAGAGCCATTTGAAAAGGCTCAATTGCAGGATGAAGCCCCAATCCCATGTTTGTTATTTTAAAAAAAAAAACATGATGTTCTTACGGGGAAAAATGGCAATCATCAGGAGTACCCTCCAATAGCGAGTGAAAATAAATTTATCAAATAGTTGTCCCCGCTAAATACCGTATTAAAATAAGAAGCTTGGCTCATAGTAGTATGTCATGTACCCGGACAGGTAAAGGTTGGGGAACCCCGGTGAGGGACCCCGGAAGTGACGTCATGTCACGTGACTCAGTGGCGTCATGTTGTTTTGTCATTGTAATCCGTGTGAGCGTCCATGTTGTGACGTCATCCCCATAGTCGTGGTGTTAGTGCGCATGCGCAGCGCGTGTTTAGGGTGATACATGGTTCCGTCGTCCATTTTGTTTTCTGGAGGCCGCCATCTTAGTTTCTATGGTAGTACGTGGTTGCCATGTGACCTAAAACCTTCTTATAGGATAGGGGTATGTTCGGAGGGTGTGTTCGATTGAATCGGAGTGTCACGAATTACCACAAACAACCCGACAACTTGTACTATTTCGAATTCTTTCAGAATTCTCTGCTTATATCTATCTATGCAATAATTTTCGTCTACCCGACTATGTTCCTTTGTCCTGGAGTATACTCCAGTAGAGTAGAAGAGCCTATCAGCTGGAACAGCCTTGCTTATTATTACTATATTTAGCTTTTCTGGTCTGTTCTTGTTAGTTCTGATCCTATTCCGAGTACTCTTGTTGTTTCATTTATCTAGATCACCCAATCAGTTCTCTTTACTGGCGCTAACTAACCAATCAGATTGCTTGATTTCCCATAACCTGTACTTAACCGTGCAGAGTTATCTCCCCTTATTACAACGAAGTCCTATCCGATTCTCACCTCTATATCCAATGGCCATATCCCCAGGCACCCTAATTTCGGCCCCCCTTTTTGGAAAACATGGCATTCAGCACCCCTTTTTTGTCGTATGAGGCCATGACAAAAAAGGGGTGCTGAAGCCCACATGTTTTCCAAAAAGGGGTGCCGAAGTTGGGGTGCTGGGGATATGGCTGTTAAATACTGAAATGAGGCTAAGAATCGTAGTAAATGAGGCCTCATTGAGGGATTCTTTCATGGCCCTCATAGCCTCAAAAGAAATGAGGCTATGAGGGATAGTAAATGAGGCCTCACTGAGGGCCTTTCACATAACCCTCATGGCCTCATACAACAAAAAGGGGTGCCGAAGGCCATATGTTTTCCAAAAAGGGGTGCTAAAATTGGGGTGCCTGGGGATATGGCAGTTAAATACTGAAATGAGGCTAAGAGTCGTAGTAAATGAGGCCTCATTGAGGGATTTTTTCATGGCCCTCATGGCCTCAAAAGAAATGAGGCTATGAGGTATAGTAAATGAGACCTCAATGAGGGCTTTTCACATATCCCTCATGGCCTCATACGACAAAAAGGGGTTCCGAATGCCATGTTTTCCAAAAAGGGGTGCCGAAATTAGGGTGCCTGGGGATACAGCCATTGGATATAGAGGTGATGAGAATCGGATAGGACTTCGTTGTAATAAGGGGAGATAACTGTACGGTTAAGTACAGATTATGGGAAATCAAGCAATCTAATTGGTTAGTTAGCGCCAGTCAAGTGAACTGATTGGTTGATCTAGATAAATGAAACAACAAGAGTACTCGGAATAGGATCAGAACTAACAAGAACAGGGCAGAAAAGCTAAATATAATAATAATAAGCAAGGCTGTTCCAGCTGATAGGCTCTTCTACTCTACTGGAGTATACTCCAGGACAAAGAAACATGGTCAGGTAGACGAAAGTTATTGCATAGATAGATATAAGCAGAGAATTCTGAAAGAATTTGAAATAGTACAAGTTGTCGGGTTGTTTGTGGTAATTCGTGATACTCGGATTCAATCGAACACACCCTCCGAACATACCCCTATCCTATAAGAAGGTTTTAGGTCACATAGCAACCACGTGCTACCATAGAAACCAAGATGGCGGCCTCCAGTATATAAAATGGACGACGGAAACATGTATCACCCTAAACACGCGCCGCGCATGCGCACTAACACCACGACTATGGGGATGACGTCACAAATGGCCGCTCACACGGATTACCATGACAACACAACATGGCGCCACTGAGTCACGTGACATGACGTCTCTTCTTGGGTCCTCCCACCGGGGCCCCCCCAGCCTTTACCTGTCCGGGTACAAGACATACTGCTGCTCGTGAAAATCGAATGGCTGAATATTTGGGAGTTAGGAAAACATACTCGCGTGTTCAGCAGTGTTTTTACTGGCTCAAGCTTCGACAGGATGTTGTTGATTTTTGTAAAACCTGCAACACTTCTCAGATTGTAGGGAAACCCCACAAGAAGATTTCCCCTGCCCCCCCCCCCCCCCCCTCCACCAGTCCCTGATTTTGAGGAGTCATTTAGTGGAATTCTTATTGATTGTGTTGGCCCCTTGTCTAGAACAAGATCTGGAAATTGTCGGAAACTGGGCGTGGTCGTTGCTGGGATAAATAGTTTCACGCCAAGTATTCAGCCTAAACTCAAGGTGTGTCGTCTGAATTCGTGCACGAACGTGTGTCTCACCGTGTCGAACCCGCACATTTCGTTTTGTTGGGGTGGTTCTTATGCTGAAGGAGTCAGTGACATTTCCTCAAAAAGCATAATCAACAGGGTTTCATTGAAAATAACACTTTTAATACATACAGACAAATATAGTATAAACTTGTAACTTACATGAAATCCAATAAATAAAACACAAACGTCAACTAGACTTTATGATTCTGGAGAATCATGGCTTTTCCCGATGAGATTCCATGATTTGTCATGACCCCACAGTGTATGATGAATTGCTTTTGACTGTCTCATTGAAGTTCCTTCATTGATGTCATGAAAAAGGTGAGTATAGAAGTCTCAAATGACTCAGTTTGATAAAAATAATTGTTTAGGTAAAAACCATCATTAACGGTGGAGAGGGGTAATATCAATATCGTCGTCCAACAAGTTAATGACCGACAAAAGGAGTTATGTTTGTTTGACACATACCCACTGAGTGCTGTATCTATTTGAAAATGGTCCGTTTTATCTCAAATGTATTCAAAATATTGATGTCTGGTAGTTTGTTAAGGGTTAACAAGTGCTAACAGGAATATTTATTCATGCAACTTGTAATTTTACACCAAAAACTGTGAATGACTATTTTTACTTAAAAATCTACAAGATGTTTTCAGAGAATCCAGGGAGAACATGAATTTTAAGCTGTTGACGGGTATAATTGTTTATCCAGCCCAAAACGGGTTAAGGGTTGTTTTTTAACACGCTTGTTACTTATAAAAATAATTCTCAGTGAATTCTACTTCCACTTAAGTTGATTTCTCCTCTTAACTTTGGGTGCTGCGGGTATGCAAACTTTCAACATTTTGATGTTTGAGAACCAGCATAGGATTAACAAATGCTTACTGGAATATTTTATATATGCAAATTGTAATTCACACTAAGATCTGAGAATGGCCAATTTTTTTTGAAAATCTACATGAAGTTTTTAGAGAAATCCTTGGATAACATGAATTTTTAACCTTTTGAGTGTTATCACCCTGTAACCAGCCCTAAACGGGTTAATGCTTGGTTTTATGAATACCTTCATTACTAACAAAAATGATCCTCGGTGAATCCCACTTCCAATGAAGGTGGTTATGTTCATCTCGCAGGTACACATTGGGTGTAATGAGTGGCCAGGTACAGCCCATTTTCTCAAAATTTGCTGTCTCTGGAGGGTTAACAAACGCTTACCGGAATCTTTTGTTCATGCAACTTGTAATGTCACTCCAAGACCTGCAAATGGTCAATTTCTCTTGAATACTTACCACATTTTTTTGAGAAATCTACCGAAAATGGGAATTTTAAGCTTTTAAGGGGTACATCTCCTTAACCGGGCGAAAATGGGTTAAGACCTCAATTTTTGAATACCCTTACTACTTACTAAAAATTTTCCCTATCAGTTTTGCGTCCGTTAAAAGAAGTTATGTTTCTCTGCAGCATTCCCATTTGATGTTGTTGGTGTCCAAAAACAGACTATTGTTTTCGAAAATTTGACATTTATCAGCCCATGGAGGGTTAACAAATGCTTATCTGAATATTTTATCCATGCAACTGGTAATGTGACTCTAAGACCTATCAACGACCATTTTCTCTTGAAGCCCTGCGAGACGTTTCTAAAGAAATTCAGGGAAAACATGATTTTTTAAGCTTTTGATGGGTATTGCTATTAACCATCCCAAAAGGGGTTAATGCTTGGTTTTTTGAATACCCTTATTACTAACAAATGTGGTCCTCGGTGAATTCCACTTCCAACAAAGTAGATTATGTTTATCTCTCTAGTATGCATTGGGTGTTGTACGCGTCTGAAAACAGCCTATTTCAACAAAATTACGATGCTTAGCAGCCTGTAGAGGGTTAATAAATGCTCACCGGAATATTTTGTCCATGCAACTTGTAATGTCACACAAGGACCTGCGAATAGTCAATTTTTCCTGAAAACCTACAAGTTGCTTTTAGAGAAATCTACAGAAAATGGGAATTTTAAGCTTTTAATGGGTATCTCTCTTTAACCAGGCCAAAATGGGTTAAGGCTTCGACTTTTGAATACCCTTACCACTATCAAAAATGTTTCCCCATCAATTTTGCGTCCGATAAAAGAAGGAACCTTTCTAGGTGGTACACCAAGTGGGTGCTGTTGGCGTTCAAAAACAGCCCATTTTATCACAATTTTGACATTTAGCAGCCTGTGGAGGGTTAACAAATGCTCACCGCAGCATTTTGTCCATGCAAATTCTATTGTCACACCAAGGCCTGGGAGTGACAAATTTTTCTTGAAAATCTGCAAGACTCGTTTAGAGAAATCCACGGAAAATACAAATTTTTGAGCTTTATGGGGGTATTGCTGTTTAACCAGCCCAAAACGGGTTAACGCTTGGTTTTTTGAACACTCTTATTACTGACAAAAATGATCCTCTGTGAATTCCACTCCCAATAAAGGAAGTTATGTTTATCTCTCGTGTATTGTTTGGGTGCAGTGTTGTCCTGAAACTGGCCTATTTCATCAAAATTTCGATGTTTGGCAGCCTGTGGAGGGTTACCATATGCATCGCCTGATATGTCGTGTGGATCAAAGGGCGTGTCACAGACAGGTCTAGCAATGATGAATGTATAAAAAAAATCTACAAGACGTGTTTCGGGAAAGTGCCGATAAACCCCAATTTTGGCAGTTTTTTGCCAATTCTGACGAAATAAGGGTTAAACCGAAAAATCCGCTTGGGTACATTTTTAGATTTTGTGCCCCTCTATGCGTGTGCAAAATTTCGTGAAAATCGGTAATGGCTTCTGAATCGTACAGACAAAAATGTGTGGAAAAAAAAAAAAAAAAAAAAAAAAAAAAAAAAATAATAATCCGTAGAACAACAATAGTCTTTTCCAGAGGGAAAAGCCTAAAAAAAAATAAAAAAAAATAATAATAATCCGTAGAAAAACAATAGTCTTTTCCAGAGGGAAAAGCCTAATAACACCCCAACCCAAACCGTTTTTGAGGCACCTTGCAGGCACGCGTGCTCTCTTGTCGATGGTTGCTTCTTCTTTGTCGCTGGTGTTTGATCTTCTAGACTCTGTATAGTGTATCTGGACTCTGGTCGCCTTTTCACAAACATATAACGGAATGTCACTCTATCACTGCCCTCGCACGGCCACTGACGTGTTGTCACTTTAGTGGGCGCCTTTACTCTAACAGCCTCTATTTCGAGGGTTAATTGCTTGCCCCTAGTTACCTCAGACTGATGTTCATACAAAGCCTACTCTGTCTACATAAGGCTGGCCTTCTATAACAGGTAATACCGTCTAACTGAATGCCAATATTCGTGAGCTCCTGGTGCTTGTACTTCCTATTCTGATCCTACACTCAAATATGGTCAACGACTTGGCCCGCGACTGTTCCTACTCTAATATGAGCTCTGTGGCGCCCCTTACATTACAACGTGCCTACACTTTCGCATAGATGCGGCACCTCCTCTAACTTATAGCGTGAGGCATCCCCAGCTTCTCGCCTACGATCCACAGTCTTACACACCTTGAGACTGGAATTAAATTTTCTAGAAAACACCTGACTTTTATTCAATCGCAAGGACATTAATTGCTTCTCTTGAACTTCAAGTTGGTCGCCATAGATCTCCCTTAATTTAAAATTCTCTTTCAAATTATATTAAGGTTTCGTACCTTCGCTACACTTTGACATTTGTGACAGTCCACTTCCAGAAAGTGATGATATCCATACATCGCGGACACTACATGTGCGCCACTTGTGATTAGGAGATTATCGACACCAATAACCATATAATTAGATGACTGGTCACCTTCGATGGCTAAACGAATTTCTTTTTGTTTGTAGCTCATTAGACAACATCGTTGTTTTAGACCAGATAAGTGCTAATTGGTATTCCAGGCCCCCTATTGAGATGCCGCTCCATTTTTTAAAGTTATCACTTTTATTGAGCCTTCACTGATTTATTTCTAATTAAATACGCAGATGGCTTACTTAACAAATGGGTTTTTCGGGGTCGGTCACATACCTATTCTTGGCTTTTAGCCCGAGTGAGAAAAATTATAAAAATATATAAACTTTTAAACAACAAAATCGTAAATTTAAGATATCACCTTGGCAGAAATGAATATCTGCTTACCATCATGTGTGTTTCTACACGATTTCCAAAGGCAATCCCTCTTAGAAATATTAAAACTAAGATTACAGTTGAGGCCTTGACAAAATTTTTCGCAACGTTCGATTTATCCAGGTCCGCGCATCCAGATCAATGCTCAAATTTCATGTCGAACATTTTCCAGCAGGTAATGTATGAACTCGCAATTAAACAGTGCACATCAAGTACCTACCATCCCGAAAGTCAAAATCACTGGAACGTTTCCATTATACATTAAAGACCAGGATAAAGGCGCGTGGAGAATTTAATAAGGAGGATTGGGATGAAGTAGTACACATCCTTTTGTTTGCAGTCCGTGAAACTGTACAGCAATCTCTGGAGTCCAGCCCTCTCTGGGGTTCAGCCCTTTTGAATTAGCGTTTGAACGCTCAGTGAGGGAACCACTCACTATTTTGAAGGAGAAATGGCTTGAGGAAGAGCCACATGAAATGTCTCCCATGAACTATGTGTCCACTTTTAAAGAAAAATTAAATACTGCCAGGGAATTGCTAATAAACATTTTCAAATAGCCCACCAGAGTCACATGAAGACCTGGTATATGATAAACATCGGAGATTTCGCACTTTCAAACCAGGGGACAAAGTACTTGTGTTATTTCCTTAAAAGGGCAATGCTTTACGAACACGATATTCAGGACGTTGTCATCTAGGCATCATACTGAGTAATCCTTCAAATTTACAGTGAAATCCCTTCATAAATGCAAGCTGTAGACTTACTAAAGTATTCTAGGTAACACACCCCTGCAGCCGTCACGGTTTACTGAACCTGACTAAAAAGGGGCTTTCTCGTCTAGACATCATACAGAGTCACCCTACGAAAGCACAATGAAATCCCTTCATAAATACAACCTGTAGACTATGATAAAGGTTTTCGGGCTTCGGGCCGTGACGGTTGACCGATCGCGACCAATAGGGGGCGTTCTCATCCAGACACCATACGGAGTCATCCTACCAAATTACAATGAAATCCCATCATAAATACTACCTGTAGAATGTGCTAAAGGTTTTCGGGTTTTGGGCTCAGGCAGCCGTCGCGGCTGACTGATCGCGAACAAGGGGGACATGACCTCGAACCTGCATATGAAATTTCGTGATGATCAGACAAGAACTACGGGGTGTAGCCTGTGCCAAAGAAAATGTGAACAGCCTCACATACTTCGGCACGCGTGATGGCAAGAGCTTATATTGACTTTGTCAAGATAAGCTTAAAATTTACTCCTACTCCTCTTCAAAAAATATATTTATTCATGCAAGGTGAGAAGGTGTCGGTCATCCTTCCCAAATTTCTTGGTCCGGTTACGCTTCCACCGTGATGTGGAGTATCTATCACTCCATAATTACCCCCAGAAGAAGCAGGATCATATAAAGTTAAGATGGGAGTCAATAATGGGACTTTTTTGCGACTAAAGAAACCTCGATCCGAAAATATAATCTTGTTTTTCTTTGTTTTATATATCTATCCTGCAACAATTACCTTGAAACGTGCAGCATTTAGTGAAATGTACAATAAGTGTTGTGAATTGTGATGTATACTTCAGAAACTACTTTTGTATTAACCGTTGTATCTGTATTTCTAGTTACTATATGCACTTACCTATTATCCGAGTAAAAAAAAAAGAAAAAAGAAAAGTTAAACTAAAAATTACGTGGCGCTAATAAGCCGCCATACATGACAAGCCAGACAATGATCTGAGTAACACAAAAAGTCTTTCAAAAACTGAGATAAAAATAGCACGCGACTGAGTATTTCTTTTTCCTTCACACTGGCCTTTAAAATAGTTGCTTGTTTCGGACCAAAAAATGTAACACAATAATAACTAATATGTTTTTTGTCTCACAAATCGTGTATATTGTAAAAAAACAAACAAATGTGTTTCTCAAAATAAATTATATAGCTCGAAGGAGTGTTGTCATTGCAGTGACCCAATAACTGCCTTGAAGACATTACCAGTGAAAACATCCTAAAGCAATCTCGCTTGGGCAGCGAGGCGAAATTGAAACGCCTTAGAGGGGGGGGGGGGGGGGGGCACACGAAAGTGTTTGGGATTTTTTAGGAATGGGATTACGGATTCATAGCAATCTCGTTCGACCATAATTCACCCAAAGATACAGACATGCAAGTCTCTAACAGC
Organism: Pictodentalium vernedei; assembly: GCA_031216915.1. Lineage (NCBI taxonomy): Eukaryota > Metazoa > Mollusca > Scaphopoda > Dentaliida > Dentaliidae > Pictodentalium > Pictodentalium vernedei. The sequence continues at coordinate 101,948,153 of CM062291.1, forward strand.
GACAACGTAAGTGGAACAAATTGTACGGTAGCAAGAAACAAATGGGATTTTTTTAGCGAAGGCGTTGCTAGTAAACTTTTTCTCTCAACGCACTAGGATTTCTAATTCAGAAAAAAACATTTTCTATTTTATTCAAATATAAAATCATTTCATTTTCTGAAAAAAATGATTTCAAGTATAAAGTAAGTGTGAATTACCAAACGCCTACTCATAGGAAAATAAATCAATTTATTTTCATGGCAGCCCACTTTATCGTTCGGCTAGACAATCTACATGTAGCCTGGTCCCATGACAGAAAAATAGTAATATTTAGTTCGTTGTTTTGGGGGATTTTTGTCGTTGTAGTTGTTGTTTTTATTAATGGTTTGTGGTTTGTTTTAGTTTGTTGTTGTTGTTGTTGTTGTTGTTGTTCTTCTTCTTCTTCTTCTTCTTCTTCGTCCATTACGTTAATGGTTGGTGAAATGATTATATGAGGATGTAATATTAATTATTTCAGCACAAAACGTACGCTCTTTCGTGCCAATTCGTAAATTACATTGATGCCCCAAAGTTATACGCATCCTGTTTTCTACATCACAAAAATCATGCGAATGATGTTACTTCATCCAGCCTTCAATTAATACACTCCCCCCAAAACGTATTGACTTGAGGCCAACTGACTAAAATTGTCAGAGGCCGAAATGGCTTGCATCCGATACGTGCGTATCCTTGAAAATCAGAAGACCCCCCTCCTAAAAAAACCACCCAAAACAAATGAGATGCATTCGTAACATAAACAATCCATAAACGACCCACCAAGCCGCGTTAATGAAGGCGAGTATTTAGGAATGACAGTGGAAAATGCTGGAATAGCTCTATCATTTGAAATGATAGAGCTATTCCAGCATTTTCCACTGTCATTCCTACGACATCCTCTACTGCCTACGCCTTCCACTGCTATTGGACTCTACCGCTATCAGTTACTACAAGTTCTTCTTACATTATTTGCTTCGTCTTTGTCAACATATCGTCGCCTGAGTGCTAGAATGTCCTATGTCCCCTAGGGGACATAGGACATTCTAGCTCTCAGGCGACGATCTGTTTACGTCACAAACAGTGATTAGCTAGTAGGTAATGATTCCAGAAGCACTAATAGTGGAAGTAGTTGATAGCGGTAGAAGACAGCAGACGCGGAGGGCGTAGATAGTGGTGCCACTCATAGGACTTTTTGTGGCAGAAACTGGAATCATTTGAGACTTATTGTAGCATGGATAGATGGCAGCAGTAGTCAGTAATAGTAGTGATAATGTACATCAGCTCTGCAGGCCAGTGCTGATAGCAGTAGTGGTATCAGTTTTGGCGCCAGGCTAGACCACCCCCCTTACCCCAAGCGGGCTGTAGCCCCTACGTCGATCCCCTGACGTCACCACTGCCGAGTATTAGTATTTACCGGTAATAGTAACTGGTTGCAAAGGCCAGAAGTAGCCAGACACGTAGGCAAGAATGTATATTTGGGGTCACTATTATCCCTTTGGTTTCCCGATTTGGTATGTAGATCCATAAAACAACACCGGGGCCTGAAGGGCAGAGGATAGGGGGCATATTTTGTTGAGTGCTTTATTGGAATTTATTGAATACTGCTGAATTTTTGAGTGAACACTTCATTACAATTTTCTGAATACTGTTTGTGCAGACACATTCCAGGACATTACAATACCAGCTGGAAAGTTTCGTCATCCTGGATTAATGGATTCTATTGAACTTTATTTTGAACAAACTGATAAGTATTTCTGTTTTATTTTTTCTGTAAACCATACAGTGTAAAAGATTTTGTACCATTTTATTTTCAATTTTTTTTTTCAATTAAATTTTAGTGTTGTTATGTTGAGTTACTGCGTTGATTCTCGGGTTTCTTTCCTTTACAAAATTATTATTATTACACACGCAACTCTGACAAGAACAATATCTACTGTACCAACTGCATCAACAACTATAACACCAACCACAAAAACACTTACCATACAACATCAACAAACACAACTACTGCATCAACCACTACAATCCCGACCACCACAACGACTATACCGACAACAACTGCATCCACAACACCAACAACTATAACACAATAACAACTACAACACTAACAACATCAACTACAATAACAGCCACTCCAACAACACAACAAATACACTGACCACTACAACACCAATCACTACAAAAACACGCCAGTCAAAAGAACAAGGACCCCAACACCTACACCACCAACCACTATGCACTAAGAACGACAACTGTCACCCCAACTATAATGACACCTGCACCTACTACCCAGCTACTACAACATCAACAATGATAACACCAACAGTTACTGCACCAAACACAGCTATACCTACAACACCAACCACCACAACTACTATACCAATCACTACTACTAATACAAGAACTATTACACAAACTACTAGAACACTAATGTTGACAAAACCAGCAACTATGGCAATAGCTTTTATGTCCATAACAACCACTGCAACTCCTGCACCGACAACTAATACACCAAAAACTACTATACGAACCACTGTAACACCCACTGCAAATACTACACCAACAACTCCAACTACACAAACAGTGCCAACAACTAGTGGAAGTAGCTGATAGAGGTAAAAGACAGTAGACTTGGAGGGCGTAGATAGTGGGTGCCATTCATATGACTTATAGTGGCAGAAACTGGAATCATTTGAGACTAATAGTAGTATAGATAGATGGCAGCAGTAGTCAGTAACAATAGTGATAATGTACATCAGCTCTATAGGCCAGTGCTGATAGCAGTAGTGGTATCACTTGTGGCGCCAGGCTAGATCCCCCTCCCCCATGGGGCTGGTAGCCCCGATGTCCAACCCCTGACGTCACCACTGTCGAGTATTAGTATTTACCGGTAATAGTAACTGGTTACAAAGGCTACAGGTAACCAGACACGTAGGCAAGAATGGTATGTATATCCCTAAAACAACACCGGGGGTTGAAGGACAGAGGATATGAAGGGCGGCGTCCTTCTCCTGTAGGTTGGGGCCCGCTCTCCCAAAGAGAACTAATTGAAAAATACGCCCAAAATGGCACTATTGAGAGACATTCTGAGACTCAATAGCGCGTCAGATTTTACTAAGTGCGGTGTGTTATTCATAATTACTTCTTATGCCTAAACTCCCCAGATTCGCCGAATCCCATTTCCAACTCATCGTCCCCACTCAAAACCATTTTGAACAGAGAAAGGAAGTCTGCCGCACGAAACTCTCTTTCATATTTTGTGCAGAGCTGTGCATCCAAATTTTGTATCCATGAATTAATTACCTCGTTGAGGGGTATACGCATGCGTGCAATATTTACTTGGCGAGCATTCTTCCTGGGAAATATAATTCTTCTTTTTCTACCATCAAAAAGGGAATCAAAAGAAGTTTTTAGCATAGAATATCTGGAATAAAAAAGTGATGTCTAGAAATTGAATTGTAACGTATACATCGATTCATGAGGTAACTGTGACGCTGTAGTTCCGACGACACACATGTCAAATTTGACTCAAAAGCAGAAACATTTACCACAACCTGGGCCCACGACTCCAACGTCCAAAATCTATACAAACTACATACATCTGTACGGTATCGGAATCCTGGACCGACATTCGAGATACTACATACAACATATGACCTGTGATCATTGCGACCAATCAAGTAATTTATTTGACCAATCCAAATGGTGTTTTTATTCTGACAAGTTCAGTAGTTGATGAGTGGGACTGGCTCTGGGACGTTTCGTCCCAAAACCAGTTCGTCCCGGGACGCTTCGTCCGAAATACATTTTCGGACAGGGGCGATTCGTGCCGAAAAGTAATTTTGAGTGATAAATGTATATGTATGATTATTTCAAAAATGATTTCTATCCAGATATTGGTATGGGAGAACTTAAGTCACTGTAGTGATACTTGTCCCCACGTTCCAGGCAGAGTTCGCCTTTTTTAACATATCTGAATTATCACGAAAATCTAGTGTTTGGGAGGGTTATTCAAGTGGGAAAATATCACTTAAGTGTGAAGAACTAATTCAGATCCAACATATCTTTACAATTAAGAAAAAACAAATTATCCGTTCATTCTGAATGCCTTATGTTTCGGTCTGTAATAAGAAAATTTTAAATGCAGGGGTCTCAAAACTCCCATTTCATTGCATCTTGGGGATATTTTGAAGTTTTTCACAGCTGTATTTTCTCACATGTTTATGGTAGGGATTTTAGTCACGTGACTTTTTCTGTTGTCACGGCGAAAAATGTTCAATGTTCTGAATTGGAAGTATGATTAATTTAAAAATAGAAACAATTCATCACCCTTACTTGTGTCATTAAGTTCATAAAACATCTTTTAATAACATGGTCAAGTATTATTGACAACAGTGCGATATTTTTTGAGAAATTACCACTCGAACATTGCGAGTTGACGTTCAGTGACAAAATGGCGTTTTGTGGCCGTGTTTTTCCAGTCAGCTGTTTTAGGGGGGGCCTTGACATTTTCGGATTTCCGCGAGAGATGACATCACTTACGGCGGGAATGTCTTCACATTTGACCTCCGGAGGCTTTGCGCTACAAAACGATAGGTGTTACATTTTTCTATGCCAATTATTTCTATTTTTTTCGACTTTTCAAAGATTTTGAGGATTTTTTCCCCCTATAAAATAAAATTTTAAAAACATGTAACATCCGGAATAATATAATTTGGTATCTCTTTTAACCCCCTGAAATATTATTTTTTCAATTGTTCCAGCCACTTCACGTGGAAATAGATTTGAAAATGGGGATGCCTGTCAGTTTCAGTGCAAAGTTGCTCAACTGCAAATTCCAGGGCGCGATGACGTCACACGCATAACATTGTTGTTATCGAGGAAATCCTTTCTAGAACGTGTATTTGTCCAATTTTCGTTAGTTCTATCGCGTAAAAAGCACAAAAATATATAATTTATTGAAATAATAAGTATGTCATCTGAATAGCTCTTCAGAAAAAATTATGAATTTGTGTGACCTGGTCCGAATTGCCATGATTTTTGAATTTTGTTAAGACTTGGATCATTTTCATTTGAATTTTTTCTCGGCCTAATTTATATTTATTCTGTTGGGGTTGGGGTGCCAGACTTGGATTTTCACCAGGCCTATCAGCCCAGACCTGATAATCAGCCTCAAAACATTTCTCACCTGGTCGTCAATCTGTCCAGCCAAGACGCAAGCCAGAAAATAGATCTACCACAGTTTAAATTAATGTTCATGTAATCTGCGAAGTCAGTTCTGAACAGTACAAAAAAAACAAATCAGGCCTGGTGTCCTCTTTTACCTGGCCCATTGATCAGCCTGGCCACGGTTCTAAAATTAAAGCCCTGGGGGTGGGGTGGGTAAGTTAAGACCCAACCTTTTAGTCACAAAGTTTGCTGAGCAAAAAAAAGCAAAATGTTGGGTGGATTTGCATGTGTCATTGTATGGAAGGAGGGATGGGTGTAGGGATATGACTTGTCTTGCACAGGCAGCTAGGCTGCAGTATAACAACACATCCATTACTAATAAGCTTGGCCAGTTCATTTTATGTGTCTGTGTTGGTCTATTTGCTATTTTTTTTAATAATCCAGGTAACAAAGTTTGAAAATTCCATTAATTTCCAGTTCCACTTGCCCTCCCCCCCCCACTCACACACACACATACTATGATGTATGTACATTTTACTGAGAAAATCTGCACTTCACCCAAGCTCTTCACCCCCCCCCCCCCCCCACCCCATGCAGGCTATACTCATCTGAATCATGGATATAATGAACATGTTTAAGGCATGCATTCTGGTCTGCATCCTGCAAAACCATTTTTCTTTTGCAAATCTGTTGCTACAGTTGACCCACATGTATTCAAGGTGGGGAAGGAGGCAGGGAATGGGGGCAAATTAAGTTTTGCTGTGTTTATGGGCACCTTAGTTATGGTTTCATTTTCTGAAATAAATCAGATGGAAACACTGAATTTCAATTTGGAAGAATAAAAAAAAATACTGACTGAGTGTGAACCTAAACGTTTAATTTTTTGTGTTCAAATAATGGAAGGGTGGGGGGGGGGGGGGGCATGATCCATAGAGCTTTAATTAAAACAGCCTCTTACTGTAATTGTTTGATTAATTAAAGCTTACCTGCAGTTTACATCACACTTTTCATTTTCAAAAACGCAGATATAATCTACTTGCAATTTCTTCCTTTATTGTCACATGATAACCTTCATCCCCGTGATCCCTTCAGAACTTTATCCAGACAGTATTAGCGTTGGAATAATGGGCATGTGTTTGGTGGTCATCTCTACTCATGTGCAGTAATGTTTAAAACAAGTATACACTACAGTCCAGTTGTTGGTACAAATATATGTGTACTGAGTGTGTCACTTTTTATGGGGGGTGGGTTGGAGGATGGTGGTGAGGGGGGGGGGGGGGGTATGCAGACAAATTATACACTTTAATTTATTCACATTTTTTAAACAAAACTAACACAAACACAAATTTTCTCAACACAATCAATATTTTTATCATGCAAAAAAATTACACAATGATTAAGTAGTCATCCTTCCTCCTCTTAAACCCTCACTGTACTTGCATATTGTTGTTTTCGAAATGCATATTGTTGTTTTTGTTAATATCCCTCATAATCATTGTCCCAAAGATCTATAATTATATTTATTTATTTATTTATTTATTGATGTTTAAGGTCACATATTTATGCACAATGGCTAATCATGACCGTGACAGTTTTACGGGTGGACGAAGCCGGAGTACCCGTACCCGGAGAGAACCACCGAGCTATATTTGAATTAACTATGATTCTTTTCTGTAGACTTCACTTTTAGAGCTGCAGTATCAAAATGCCTGCAAAAAAAATTGAAAACTCCAACAAAATACACCTAATATAACAATAATATGCCGATTATTTAAATTCTTTAAAATATGTAAATTAAATGCAAATGAGATCCAAAATGTCTGTTAAATTTGCTTTTAACCCTTTACCCAACGTAACAGCCAAAACCGGCCAGCGCTAGTCACAAAAATCGTCAATTTGTCTCAAAAAACATAAGTTATGACCCCTCTTTGGAACGAGCTCGTCGAGCTCGTTCCAATGAGGGGTCATAACCTATGTTTTTGAGACAAAAAATTTAAAAAATTAGTTATTCAAGAATTTTGTTTGCAAGTGTCATCTGGTTTTCATGTTAGGTAAAGGGTTAAGGTTCAATAAACACTTTGAAATTGTGTCATTGTGGATTTTATGTCTGTAAAATGTTTAGTAAGTAGGCAAATGTTCCTTTAAATTACTGTAATTCAATTTTTTTAAAATATTCAAATTATGCAAATTATATGCAAATTAAGTGCTATTTCTTATGCTTTTCAATATTTTTTCGACATTTCAGACAGGTGATCAAATGGTCTTTCAACAATTGCTGAAAGAAATTGTTTGCCATACAAACTTGTGAATTTTAGGCCTTCTGTGTGAATTTTCATGTTTTTTGAAAATTTTATTCTAATTATATGCAAATTAGACACAAGCTAAAAATAGAAAAAACTGGTTTTCAATTTTCACAAATTAAAAACACGTAAAATTGGCAACATTTGAAAAAATTTTGAAACTCTATCTCGAGTTTGTTTTGTTTTATGAATGTTTTTGTGTTTGCGAACTCTGTTTTTTTGCATGAAAAAGGTCTCTTTTTGGCACGTTTTAGCCTCACCAAAATAGCATGAAAGCACTAGGCTTCTGTGACAAAAATATCTGTCAGCCAGCAACCTTCAAATTGTCATATCTCAAAAAGTATTTGGAATTTTCAAATTCTGAAAAAAGTGTGTTACTTCTCATGCTTTGTAGCACAATATACCACTAAAATGAGAGGGCTGTCTACATGTTGAAAAAATCATGTAAAATCCCTATTTATGGGTAGATTCCTTTGAAACTTTGTATGGGTATTCACTACCAAGGGAACCTGTGCACAAGCGATTATAGTTTTGATCAGACTTTTTACCTGCGTCGCCAGCGGCGAAGCAGGTCTAGTAACCGCTCGACTCTGTCAGTCTGTCCGTCAGTCTGTCCGAAACACTTTTTCCGTCAAAGTTTTCTTGGCTTCTATGAAAGGGAATGATTTTATATTTGGTCTGCTGCTTCATAATGATGAGTTGTATCGTGTAAGCAATTTTCAGATCTGCCGTGCAGCCACTTCCTGTTTGCCGATACTTTGAAATTTTACTGTACCCACTGAACATGGAAATTTTATGTCAAGGTTTTCTTGGCTTCTATGCAAGGGATTGATTTTATATTTGGTCTGCTGCTTCATAATGATGAGTTTCGTGTAAGCAATTTTCAGATCTGCCGTGCAGCCACTTCCTGTTTGCCAATTCAATTGCATGCAGCGACGCACGTCCAGACCCGGTATTGGTCTTGTTTTGCCAGAGTTATGACCCTTTTCATCTTCGAATAATTAATTTTCTCCTGGGATTTTCTCAGATGTTTATGGGTCGATTCCTTTGAAACTTGATATGGATGTTCACTGCTATGGGAACCTGTGCACCAACAATTATAATTTTGATCAGATTTTTAGCTCATCTTGACAAAGTCAAGCTGAGCTAATCTCATCGCTCTCCGTCGTCTGTCGTCCGTCAACACCATGTTTTGGTCTTCTCCTCCAAAGCCACTGGGCCAATTCAAGTGAAAGTTTGTGTGAGTGATGGTCCCAAAGGGGCATTTCATTTTTAGCTCACCTACATCTGTAAGATGTGGTGAGCTATTGTCATAACCTCTGGCGTCAGCGTCGGTGTCGGCGTCCGGCGTGTCCAATATTGTAAGATTTAATGTTAAGGTTAATTTCTCAAACATCAGTGGGCTCAGGCCTTTGATATTCCATATGTAGGTTGTAGGGGACTATCAGAACAGTACTTAACCCTGATACTACGACTTTTTTCCAAATTTCACCTAAAATTTTCTGCCAAAAGTTGTTGTAAGAATTTGCGTTTAGGTGTTGTAAGAATTTGTGTTAAAGTCAGCTTTTGTGCAGATTGTGCTGCTTTAACTTCTCATTACTGTTGATTTTCATATTTCAATAACAACTGTAGGTATTAACCCAACTGTATGCAGAAATTTAACGGAAATTTTCTTTTGTTTCAGTCAAAATTTTCATGTTTTTCTCGGACTTAGTAAATTTTAAGTTGTAAAACTTTGTAAACTTTGTGTTTAAGTGAGTTGTGTTTCTATGTGTCTTTCCAGGCGATTAATATTCTACACTTGGGTTACTGAACTCCATAGCAGTTATATTTAACCCTCATTACATGCATATTTGAGGAATTTGAGGCTGATTTTCTGCCAAAACTTGTAAGAATTAGCATTTGGGTGTTGTAAGAATTTGCGTTAAAGTCAGCTTTTGTGCAGATTGTGGTGCTTTAACTTCTCATTACTGTTGATTTTCATATTTCAATAACAACTGTAGGTATTAACCCAACTGTATGCAGAAATTTAACGGACATTTTCTTTTTTGTCAGTCAAAATTTTCATATTTTTCTCAGACTTAGTAAATTTTAAGTTCTAAAAGTTTGTGTTAAGGTGAGGTGTTAAGCTGAGTTCTCAAAGATCAGTGGGCTCAGGCCTTTGATATTGCATACTCTTTGGATCCAAATAAACGTGCATGCACGTTTATTGTTTCAGTCGGAAAATTCCCCCCTGCATGATGCTTATTTGGGTCTGCACGTTAATTTATTTTTTAGTAAAATAGTTTTTTGTAGAATTCATTTTTTTTTGTGGGTGGCCGCGTTCGTCATTACTAGTATATGCTATAAACTTGTCCCTGTGAATTTTGTTGCAAGTTAAAAAGTGGTATACGTTACCTGAACACCCTTTCAGTTGAATATCAACCGATACAAGGTCAACCGGTACTACTAGTAGTAGTGGTAATAGATAATCTGGTTCAGTACTTGTAGAAAGAGAATGGTGCTACATGAAGTTGATGAACTGAGAATAAATGATTTACTGCTTGTGAGCAGTATATAATACTTATGCCAAGTTATGGACTTTTTTATCTGAAATTCCCCCATGCACTATTATTTAAATCTGCACTTTTAATAATTTTCGGCGAACGTATTCCCAGCACTATTATTCGGGCCTGCACTTTTATTAATATTTTTATACTGTACCAATGACCCAGACATAGCTGGTGCTAACTCTTAAAATATAGGGCCAAACACAAATTTTGCCCCCCAATCCCCAAAATTTGCATCTAAAACCAAAGAAAACATGTCCTGAAAGGCCCTCCACACTTCACCTCTACTGCGCATGCGCAGTGTCAAGGACGTTCCAAAATTGGCGCCATTAATCATTCTAAGTTTGGCCCTTCATCAGTTAACATCTGACTGATCTTTGTGCTTGTAAATCTCAGTTTAAATGATGCCAGACACATAAATATTAGTGAAATGGTGATTCTAAGGAGGATAGAGAAGGAGGAGAGGAAAAATGTGTGACAGAATATTATCAGGGCTGTAACTTAAAATTTTTTAATGAAATTATGTTAAGTTACCTATTTTCGAGGCAACAGCCATTTTGTTGTTATTCTGATTATTTAGTTACACTGTTTTTTCAGTGTTTTCCTCTCTCCCTGTCCTTTAAGTCCCCCCTTGCTATTCTCCCATGCTTTTGGCATAGTTTTTGTAATTATTATTACTAAATTTTCTTGGGAGTTTTAGCTGAATAACAGAATGAATTCTGTTCTTTTCCCCATGTTTACGTCTTCACCTACGGGTGGTTAGGCGTTGTGTTCTGCATCTACCATCTGATGTTCTGCAGTTTCTTCCCTGGAAGTCTCTGTTTTGCATCAGATAGTGTATTTTTGGTAACTGATTCCGGGCCTGGGTGCCTGGAGTCTTATTTTAGTGTTTTTACACTCATTGTTTACATTTACAACAGCCCTCTGTGTGAGGGGGGGATTTCTGGAAAATAATATCTTGATATTATTTTAATCATAACTAGATACATTATTATTGTTCGTAAGTGTTGAATAAATTGTTTAAAATATTTTAAAAATTTTTGTCCACACTTAGGCTTGGGATCCATTGGGGCTCAACGTTACTTTTCAGAAACTTGGGCTGTTCTGAAAAAATATTTTTTCAAAATATTTTGATTTCATTTATTTTTTCTATATTAATGGATCATATTATTATTATGTATTTTGATTGCCAGGGGTTAGTGCGAGTACCAGGACTTGTTTTCTTTTCACATTGAAAGGATATTGATCAATTGTAATAAGAGGAAGTCTTCCTCTGACTTTTATAATCATTCTATATGTGGTCAGTGTACTCGCATTAACTCCTGTTCTGTATCGTATGATTTCGATGACAATATGGGAAGCGTATGTCACGGTATGTTATTGGGGAATTGGACACTCCGGTCCTTTCCCCGCAGGGTCACTCTACTTTATCAATTTCTATTTCAGACGATCAAGATTAGGGTGATGTATCTGTGATGTCTTCCAACAGTGTGCCTCCGTCGTCACAATTAATGAAGGGCTAGCGGAAAAGTGCTCATGTAAATACGCCAATTGCCTAAGAGGACCCTAGTAGGTTCGACGGCCTTTGACGTCCGCTAGCTCTCCCGGTGTAGCGTCCATTCACCGAATGGTTCGGCAGCCGGGTTCGTCCGTTGCGGTCTAGAAGGAATTTTGGGGTGATGCAAGCACTATAAATCAACCAAATGCACACCCAGTGACGGCGGATCGGTGGGAGAACGGAGGAAGCCTTTTAGTCCGGTTCATAGCTCGTTCTGGTCCATCCGGACGGCGAGCGAGAGAGGCCCCTCTCTCGTACAACAACATCTGGCCCCAGATGTTGTGGTACAAAATGTTTCGCTTTCGGAGCATACGTCCGTCGCTCTGGACGCTCCGACATATAGTCAGTCCGGAGTAGACTGTCAATAAGGCTTCCTCATTCTCATGGTAGCGCACACGACCGTTCTTGGCTACGTGACAACGGATATCCAGTCAGCTTCGCCAGTCAGAGAATCATCGGCGACCAGGTCACACCATCCGGTAGCCAGGGACACGAGGCCTGCAGACTCCGGACGTTCGCATAGGAAGTGTGCGGGAGTCAACATACACGGAGCTTCTGGCGGCAATGCATCGTAAGACCGCTACTGCACAGGCCTCGGGAACGGACATGCTTTCCTAAATAGCACAGTTTATCGCAGCATCCCAGCATCAACTGAATCTGTCGCATATTTTTTATCCGACGATGCTGGGTCGGGACGCTCCGCGGAAGCGGGTACGGACGTCCGAAAATTTCATCCGGTCCGATGGGATACCGAAAGGGATTTGGAGGATTTCGAGCTTTCCCTTTCGGAACAACATATGCTGTTGTGTATGTCATCTGACTTGGTCTTCTACAGCTTCTTTCGTCGGACCAGATTGCTGCGATGCCGGATAAGAAACTGATAGTGTCGGTGGACTTAGAAATTTTTGGTTCGGTTCAGGGACATCGTCCCTCAGTTCCGACATAGTCCAATAATGTCACACAAACTTTCGAATTATTGAACGACGCTATATATATTATTATTATATGCTTGCTATAACCAAGCATTTCTGGTTTCTTGTTCGCAAAGTTACGGAGATGTCTTTCAAAAGTGTGCCTCTGTCGTCATAGTTAATGAAGAGCTAGCGGCAATAAGTGCTCATGGAATATATCTATCGCCTACGGAGTGACATTCGCTAGCTCACCCGGTGTAGCGTGCATTCATCGAATGGTTCAGCTGCCGGGTTCGTCCGTTGCGGTCTAGGAAGGAGATTTGGGTGATGCGAGCACTTTAATTACTTTAGTACTCACCCAGTGACGGCAGATTGAGGACAGATCGGAGGAAGCCTGTTAGTCCGGTTCCTGGCTTGTCCAGGTCCGTCCGGGCTGTGAGCGAGAGAGGTCCCTCTCTCGTCCAACAACATAGGGGACCGCATGTTGTGGTTCTGATATTTTACATTCGGAGCATATGTCTGTCGGTGGACGCTCCGTTATATTGACAGTCCGAGAGACTGTCCATAATGCTTCCTCATCCTCACAGCAGGGCACACGACCGCACATTGGCTACGTGACCTCGAATATCCGATCAGTTTTGTCATTCAGTGATTCCACGGCGAATAGGTCGCGTCATCCGGTAGCCAAGGGACACGAGGCCTATACACTCCGTTCACTCGCATATTGGTAGTATGCACGGGGGTAACGATCACGGAGCTTCCAGCGGCAATGCATTGTAGGACCGCTTCTCCTCAGGCCTCAGTGACGGACGTGCTATCCGAGTTAGCACAGTTGTTTCGCAGCATCCCAGCAATTGACAGTTTCTTGGTCGAATCAGGAATTATCCGACGGCGCTGGGTCGGTGCGGTCCGCGGTTGCATCAGGTACGGACGACCGAACGCTTTATAGGGTCCGACAGGATGGCGAAAGGGATTCAAAAGATTTCGAGTTTTCCCTTTCGTAGTATCGGAAGCTGCCATTCATATCTTCTGGCATTATCTTCCAGTGATTGTTATTTCGGACTACATTGCTGCGATGTTGGATAAGAGACTTATAGCGTCATTGGACTCGGAATTTTCGATCGGTTCGGGGACATTGTCCCTGACTTACCGACGCAGTCCAATAATTTCATTACAACATGTGTTTTATTTTTCGACGCTATATATGCATACAAGCCTGCTACCAAGCATGATAGTTTAGTTTCTTGTCCGCGTTGCTCATTTCTGCCGTTTTATCATTTATACGAATAGTTTATTTTGGCAGTGTAGGGCATACCGAGAGTTCATATGCGTCTAGACGGTGTTGTTAAAGACTGGAAATATTCTTTTTCGCCATCTATGTCTTTTCCAACTTCAATGTTGGAAACGACAATGATGTCTAGTAGACTTAACTTAGACGCTTTATCGTACGTGAGGCGTTATCATTACGTCTTCAAGAAAAGATTTACGGGATATTATTCTCAATGTAATTTCTTTTGAGGGCAGTAGTTTGTTCACGTATAACTCCGCCCTTCAGTGGCTGATTGGAGTTGGTTAGACGTGACGCAGCCCTAGCTACATCCACGCGCGTGGATAGTAAGGTTAAGAACTCTCTCAGAGTCGCTTCGTTCTCGGAGAAGCTTCTCTTCAACGGCAACTTTTCAGCAATCCATGAATTGCTCGATTTACACGTTCTCTTGTCTATCTAGTGTTACAAGAGATTCAGACTGGGGCAAACATTCGGTGGTTGACTCAGAGAGTGCCACTGCAGTTGCCGGACCCGAGTGTTGCTGTTATGACGGTTGCCAGTCAAACAGATTGGGATATAATACTGATCCCAACGGATTCGAAGTGCCAGGGTCTTTGGGTTTCGCAGTCTCTTAGCAATCAATTATCTTCTGCGGAATAATGTTTTTTAGGCTTGCTTTTTGTCATTGCATGAACATTATTCAGAAACGCATGCCCAAATCCTGTCCGTTAATTCGACAGTAGTGGCGTATCTCCGGAACCAGGGAGGCACTCTTTCGTTTCCGTTATTCAATTTAATGGGAAGAATCCGTCTGTTGGTTATAGTACACCAAGTTCTGTTTTGGTCCGTCATATTCCGGGTCGTCTGATTGTTTTACCGGACTCCCGTTCACTTAGGGGTCGCTTGTTGCTGTCAGAATGGACTCTCAACAAACAAGTATTCAATCAGATTTGCTATCTATGGGAGCGCCTAATGATGATTTATTTACGACACTGCTTGCTAGTCAATTGCAGACGTATGTGTTGGCTTGTCCGCATCTCTGAGCTAATGTTGTTAACGCTCTATTGATCTATAGGACGGAATGATAGGATACGCGTATCCTCCGGCGCTGTTGTTTCAGCAGGTATTGCTAAGATAAACAACCACAATACATTTCTGTTGATAGCATCTCTATCTTCACAGAGACCATGGGTAATTTACTCTGTTGTCTACTGTGGGACTTAACGTGAAATCTTCCTCAATGTGAGGATCTTTTTTCACTGGGTAAATCGTGTCATCTTTATCACAACCCGCAAGGTCGCAACCTTCATGTATTCCGTTGTGTGGTCCGTATTGCATTGTAAGCATTGTACTGGACGAGCTTTGGACGCGATTTCTTACTATAGGAGATCCTCTTCTTCGCTATTCTATGCGGCTAAAGTGGAGGCTCTTCCGTCGTTGGTGTAGGGATCATTATGTTCATATTGTTGATCCCTCCATACTACTCATTGCAATTTTTTAGTATACTTGTTTCACAAGATCTACTGCAGCTTGTTATTATTAAGGTTATAGGTTTATGTTACCTCATACCTATGCACTCTAGGATAGTTTACATTTGAGTCTTATGTCTCTTTATCTAAGTCAGTTAGTAACTTTTTGATAAATAGACTTAGAATCTTTAGATTAAATTCCTATATGGAATTTAACTTCGGTTCTTATTTAGCTAAGTAATCATTTGAGCCTCTGGAAACAGTAGTTTTCAAATTCTGACCTTTTAGACAGTAATTCTGTTGGTTTCTCTTTTACTGAAGAGTCAGTGAGTTTCATGCACTATCGATGGATGATTTTCACTTTCGTAGTTTCGGAATCACTACTTCCTTTACTATTTAGGTTGGATTTTTGCATAAGAGTTAGGCTCCTAATATCCGGAACCTATTGTTATTAAGGTCCTTCCTTCTTCGTACGGGCATAGGCCTTTACTCTTTCCGGTTAGAGTTTATGTATTTATAAACAGATATCTGTTTATTACTACGGGCGTAAGCTTCTTCTGTCTTTGATGCCTAGTAGAAGGACGTTACGCTCCATTCTATTGTTAATGGATTCTATTAACTATCGGTACTGCTTATGGTATATCATTGACTCAGCAGTTGTGCTTAAGATTTCGGCTCATGAAGTAAGAGTTCTTCTACTTCTTGGGCTTACATTAATAGTGTCGCTATTATAGATTTTTGAAGGCTGCTCATTGCGCTGAGCCATCCACCTTCATGAATTTTTATCTCAGAAATATCGAGTCCATTTCTGGAGGCCTCTATTGTTAGGTCTATTATCTACTGCTCAGAATGTCATTCACTTAACAGTTGCTACTATAGCTAGGTAGGCTGTCTGTTTCGGCAGTGTCAACGTTCTGCTGCCCTCTTCGCTCTGGGCTATTTGACCCAGGGCAAGAAAAAGAGGTGGGGGGGGGGGGGGGGAGGGTGTTCCCTTGGGTCACCTGTTTTACTATGAAAACAAGGGGATACCTTCTCCGGAGTTAGTAATTCTGAGCTGTTATTGGGATGGTTGTTTAGTGAGAAGTTTATGTTTTAAAAATTCATTCAAGTCTTAGTTTTTAAAGTATAGCTTTTGAATATTGCATATGTCAACGGACATGATTATGCAATCCGCACACACTTTTAAGGAGTATAAGAGTCTCTATTCTCTAGACTTACTTTATTTATTGGCTTACTTTAAAAATTATTAGTATAAGGATTATATTGGATATTAATAGAGTACATGGATGTATGAAGCTCAATTTTGGAAGGTGTTGTATCTTTCTAATTTATCATAAATAAGAAAGATACATGTAAGGCCTATTACTTCTTTTTCCCTACAGCGGATGACTCTATTTTATATTATTGAGCGTATTCCATTTTGCTCTATGTCCTTGGCCCTCCAGCCTTTTTACTATTCAGCTATGTCTGGGTCATTGGTACAGTATAAAAATGTTAAAAAATTTATAGTAATTTCTATATTTTTTATACTTACCAATGACCCAGACGGGGATGGCCCTCCCAGGAGTTGGGAACTCTTACCTCCCCGCTGAGTACATAGCGCTTACCAGGCACTGGTTATTAGAATGATTAATGGCGCCAATTTTGGAACGTCCTTGACACTGCGCATGCGCACTAGAGGTGAAGTGTGGAGGGCCTTTCAGGACATGTTTTCTTTGGTTTTAGATGCAAATTTTGGGGATTGGGGGGCAAAATTTGTGTTTGGCCCTTTATTTTAAGAGTTAGCACCAGCTATGTCTGGGTCATTGGTAAGTATAAAAAATATAGAAATTACTATAAATTTTTTAACTTTCGGTGAAATTTCCCCTCTGCACTATTATTTGGGTCTGCACTTTTATTCGGGTCCCGAGAGTATGTAGGTTGCAGGGGACTATCAGAACAGTATTTAACCCTGATACTATGACTTTTTTCCAAATTTCACCTAAAATTTTCTGCCAAAAGTTGTAAGAATTTGCGTTTAGGTGTTGTAAGAATTTGTGTTAAAGTCAGCTTTTGTGCAGATTGTGCTGCTTTAACTTCTCATTACTGTTGATTTTCATATTTCAATAACAACTGTAGGTATTAACCCTACTGTATGCAGAAATTTAACGGAAATTTTCTTTTTTTTCAGTCAAAATTTTCATGTTTTTCTCGGACTTAGTAAATTTTAAGTTGTAAAACTTTGTAAACTTTGTGTTTAGGTGAGTTGTGTTTCTATGTGTCTTTCCAGGCGATTAATATTCTACGCTTGGGTTACTGAACTCAATTGCAGTAATATTTAACCCTCATTACATGCATATTTGAGGAATTTGAGGCTGATTTTCTGCCAAAACTTGTTGTAAGAATTAGCGTTTAGGTGTTGTAAGAATTTGCGTTAAAGTCAGCTTTTGTGCAGATTGTGGTGCCTTCGCCTCTCATTACTGTTTATTTTCTCATTTCAATAACAACTGTAGGTATTAACTCTACTGTATGCAGAAATTTAACTGATTTCTTTTCTTTTTTTCAGTCACAATGTTCACGTTTTTGTCTGACTTACTCAATTTTAAGTTCTAAAAGTTTGTGTTAAGGTGAGGTGTTAAGGTGAGTTCTGTTTCTATGTGTCTTTCCAGGCAATTTATATTGTACGCATGGGTTACTGAACTACATTGCGGTAATGTTGCGCCCTTATTACATGCATATTTGAGGAATTTGAGGGGGATTTTTGGGACTTATATTCACTTTCTTTAAAAAAAATTTTGTGTAACTTTTTTTTTTTATTTAATACTTTCTCATACTTGTTACTAGTAACATTAAGGCTTATTTTAATTGTTGATGTGATGTATTTTTGTTGGGACTTATAGTCACTTTCTTGAATGAATGTTTTTCCGCAACTCCTCTTTAACCAATGAATGTACTTCAATTACAATTTCAGTGATTTATGAAAGCCTTTCCTAATTCTTATTTATGATTTAATATCTGGCCTCACGATTCATATTCTTAATCATAAACATTTCTAAAAGAAAGAAATGCTTTTATATCCAATGATTCTATGTTGAATTGATAAAAAATAAATGCAGAAATATAGACTTTCCAAAGCCATCACATAAACCACATTAATCATTTGATGCCTAGTTAATGATTTATATTAACTAAATATTAGGCATGTTACATTGGAACGACATTATCAAGCGCTAATGTAGGTGAGCGTTGGGATGTAACATCCCTCTTGTTGTTCAACTCAGCATGCCCAGCCCCATAGGGAGGGAGTGGGGGAAAATGCTCCAAAATATTTTTAGCTCAACTTTGGCGAAGCCAAATTTGAGCTTTTGTCATGGCCCGTCGTCCGTCTGTCCGTACGTCAGCAGTTGGATACGGCTCGGGCTAGAGGCCGTATTTATTAACCGATCTTTCCGAAACTTCTTGGGTACCTTTGTTATGACCGTGGGACGAGAACGAGTGTTTTTGGGTGCGGTCAGAAATTCAAGATGGCTGCCAGCTGCCATTTTGTACTGATGATGCAGAAATCTGTTTTTTGTACAGAACCTCCATATGAAAGCTCTGATTTGAATAATTTTTTGTATGAATGTTTAGTGCCATGGGATACATCACATATAATACGGTTTTTTTTCTCGTGCGTAAATTGTGCAAATTAGGCTAATTTTGATGTTTTTAGCTCAACTTTGACGAAGTCAAATTTGAGCTATTGTCATGGCCCATCGTCCGTCTGTCCGTCCGTCCGTCTGGCCGTCTGTCCGTCTGTCAACAATTGGCTATGGCTCGGGCTAGAGGTCGTATTTATGAACCGATCTTTACGAAACTTCTTTGTACCTTTGTTATGACCCTGGGACGGGAACGAGTGTTTTTAGGTGTGGTCCGAAATTCAAGATGGCTGCCAGCGGCCATTTTGTACCCATGATGCAAAAATCAGTTTTTTGTTCAGAACTTCTGTATGAAAGTTCTGATTTGAATGAAGTTTTGTATAAATGTTTAGTACCATGGGATACATGACATATAATACTGGTTTTTTTCTCGTGCGTAAATTATGCAAATTAGACTGACTTTGATTTATTTAGTGTTACTTTCAGAGCTGTAAGTGCCAAGCTGCTATGGCTCGGGCTAGAGGCCGTATTTATGAACCAATCTTTACGAAACTTCTTGGGTACCTTTGTTATGACCCTGGGACGGGAACGAGTGTTTTTGGGTGTGGTCCAAAATTCAAGATGGCTGCCAGTGGCCATTTTGTACCGATGATGCAAAAATCAGTTTTTTGTACAGAACTTCTGTATGAAAGTTCTGATTTGAATAAAGTTTTGTATAAATGTGTAGTACAATGGGATACATCACATATAATACGGGTTTTTTTCTCGTGCGTAAATTATGCAAATTAGACTAACTTTGATTTATTTAGTGTTACTTTCAGAGCTGTAAGTGCCAAGCTGCTATGGCTCGGGCTAGAGGCCGTATTTATGAACCAATCTTTACGAAACTTCTTGGGTACCTTTGTTATGACCGTGGGATGAGAACGAGTGTTTTGGGGTGCAGTCCCAAATTCCAGATGGCTGCCAGCAGCCATTTTGTACCGACGATGCCGAAATCTGTTTTTTGTACAGAACTTCCATATGAAAGCTCTGATTTGAATAATTTTTTGTATGAATGTTTAGTACCATGGGATACATTACATATATTACAGGTTTTTTTCTTGTGCGTAAATTATGCAAATTAGGCTAACTTTGATTTATTTAGTGTTACTTTTAGCACTGTGAGTGCAAATCCCAATACTGCTCGGGCTAGAGGCCGTATTTATGAACCGATCTTCACGAAACTTCTTGGGTACCTTTGTTATCACTGTGGGACGAGAAGGTGTGTTTTTGGGTCCAGTCTGAAATTCAAGATGGCCGCTAGCAGCCATTTTGTTCAAAATTAAGTGCAATCAGATTTTTGCGCAGAACTTCCAAATGAAAGATCTGATTTGAATAAATTTTTGTATGAATGTTTAGTACCATGGGATACATTACATATAATACAGAGTTTTTCTCGTGAATAAATTATGCAAATTAGGGGTCCGGGTGGGACTTAGAAAATTTTGGCCCAAAATCCGGAAATTAGTTTTTTGGTTTTTTATGCGTTTTGGTCAATTTTAAGACAAAAAAAAAAATTTTTTTTTACACTGAAAATTTGGGGTCCGGGTGGGACTTAAAAAATTTTGGACCAAAATCCGGAAATTAGTTTTTTGTGTTTTGATGCATTTTGGTCAATTTTAAGAAGAAGAAGAAAAAATTTTAGTCTAAAAATATTTTGTTTGGGACTGAAAATTTCCACACAAAAATAATAATCTACAATGAATGGTCTTAATCTGTAGTCCATTACAGTCACCTTGTAATTCTTTTATTATTGTTGACTGGGCCAAAACAAATACTAATTCCTGTCATATTCATTATTCAGTTGTCTTGGTCACAGCAAGTACTAATTCCTATCATATCCAAGTTGAGCTACAGAGTCATTGACTCTTTCATTTGGTGTTACTTTCAGCACTGTAAGTGCAAATGCCAATACGGCTCGGGCTAGAGGCCGCATTTATGAACCGAACATTACGAAACTTCTTGGGTACCTTTGGTATCACCGTGGGACGAGAACGAGTGTTTTGGGGTCCGGTCCAAAATTCAAGATGGCTGATGGCAGCCATTTTGTACAAAATTAGGTGCAATCAGATTTTTGCACAGAACTTCCATATGAAAGGGCTGATTTGAATAATTTTTTGTGTGAATGTTTAGTACCATGGGATACATCACATATAATACAGGTTTTTTTCTCGTGCAGAAATTATGCAAATTAGATGAACTTTGATTTTTTCAGTGCGACTTACACAATGTAAGCACACATGTCAATACAGCTCAGGGTAGAGGCTGTATTTATGAACCGATCTTCACGAAATGTCTTGGGGACCTTTGTTATCACCTCGGGACGAGAACGAGTGTTTCTGGGTGCGGTCTAAAATTCAAGATGGCTGCTAGTGGCCATTTTGTACCGAAATTAGGTCAGTGACCGTTGGGAACGGTGAGCGATCGCGCCAGCGCACCATCGCGCACCACTTTTTCGTTTTCCGCGAGTAATTAGTCGCGCACGTTTATCTTCCGGTCGTGTTCAAAGCCTTCGTCGGAGAAGTGCAAAGTACAGAAGAACCTGTCATGAGCAGGGGTCAGCCGAGTGGACGACTTGGGCGAAGAAGTCGCCTTGGCTTACATTGGGGGCGAAATTCAAGTCGCCCTCCCAAACTTCCTAGGGAGACATGGCAGTTTACTGTATTTTCTTATGTTTTATTTTTTAAAAACACACGCTTCCGCAAAAAACAGTAAACACGGTTGCTGTTAAAGTCCGTCACACGGCTATGAAAATAGCCTAAACTAGCCCAATTTTATATTTCTGAAAAGAATTGCAATGGCGAAGTCTTTCGAACAATTCGCCCCAACTGATAGCAACCAGCACAAAATGGCTATTTAAAAACAAAGTACCAGACAACAACGAATCACACAAGACACGCATCGAGTTAATTAGAATTTATTAAAGTTAACCATCGTTTCAAAACAAAAAAAAATGTATTGGAGACAGTTCGTCCATATCGAAATTGCTTGCGGTTACGCTCTGTTCCACTGAAAAATTGGCTGCATTGAAATTCGCCCCGCAATTTGCATTGAATGTTTTTCTTTGAAAACTTGTGAAGTTTGTTGGAAGGGGTTAAATGTAATAAGGCTACAATAGAAATCACAGGTATTTGGATGGATAAGAATGGCAGACCTTCAAAGCACCAATCGCACGTGTCAGTGAAAGATGGTTGGCAGAAATTGTCAGTTTTCTGAACAGTGTATTATTAGTTTACCCAGCGCAGCCGGGAAGGGAGACAACTGAAATGTTTTGTCATTTACCAAAGAAATTAATTAACTCAAATTGTTAATAACGCTTAATTTACGAAGGATATCGAAAACTTTTTTAACTACGCTTTTCAACTCAGTTAGGGTATTCAGAAACCATGAATGACCCAGCTTCTTATATGAACTTGAAATTTATTTTAAACACTTTAAATATTTTTTTAAAAAGAATATACCTTCTGTTACAGAGAAGAACACTCTCACCATGGGTCATACTAAATTTCAAATCCACATCGTTGACGCAAATACAAAATCAACTGCACGGTAACCTTAGTCATCACTGTTAGGCAAAGAGTTAGGGGGTATTCAGAAACCATGAACGACACAGTTTTTTGTAGGGTGGGGTGGGGGATTTTAACCTACATTCTGTTATGTAACCATCTGACTTAGTTTTGTGTGTGTTTGTATAAACTTTTATTTATTTTTTTCTCCACAATTGTGTCCTCTATGTTCATTTATTTTGTCACGATGTCATATACGTTTTATGTTTTTTTTTTCTGATTTCTCCTTCATGTCCACTGACTTCTCCCTCCTGGGTCCTGACTTCTCCCTAAAGTCTCTGAAGGGAGACGTCACTTCTCCCTAAAATCAGCTGCCATGCTGACCCCTGGTCATGAGCGACCACCCTTGGGACTTGCCAAAAATGGTCGTGATTTCTAAGACGTTTTGGCCTCTTAGGGCCGAAACGTCTCAAGGCCGAAACGTCATAAAACCAATTATTTTGGAAATCGCGCGTTATTAGGCCTTCTGATTTCTCAACAGCAATCACCACCAATCCTCGTTATTCCACCTGGGGGTGAATTGGCCCGAGGCATTATTTTAAAAATCACTCTCCTAAAATTTTTCACTCTCGTAAAATCTAAAAGTGGAGAGTGAATTTCCACTCTCCTGCTCTCCCGCTCCCAACGGTCACTGTTAGGTCTAATCAGTTTTTTGTACACAACTTCTATACAGCTCAGACTAGAGGCCATATTTATGAACCAATCTTTACAAAACTTCTTGGGTACCTTTGTTATCACCGTGGGATGAGAGCGAGTGTTTTTGGGTGTGGTCCGAAATTCAAGATGGCCACCAGCAGCCATTTTGTACCAAAATTAGTGCAATCAATCTTTTGTACAGAACTTCTGTATGAAAGTTCTGATTTGAATAAATTTTTGTTTGAATGTTTAGTAACATGGAATGCATCACATATTGTAAGGGTTTTTTTTTCGTGCAGAAATTATGCAAATTAGATGAACTTTGATTTATTCAGTGCTACTTACACAATGTAAGCACACATGTCAATACGGCTCAGGGTAGAGGCTGTATTTATGAACCGATCTTCACAAAACTTCTTGGGTACCTTTGTTATCACCTTTGGACGAGAATGAGTGTTTCTGGGTACGGTCCAAAATTCAAGATGGCTGCCAGTGGCCATTTTGTACCGAACTTAGGTCCAATCAGTTTTTTGTCACAAGTTCTATACAGCTCGTATTTGTGAACTGATCTTCACAAAACTTCTTGAGTACCTTTGTTTTCACCTTGGGACAGGAACGAGTGTGTTTTGGGGTGCCTTTGTTATCACTGTGCTATGAGAACAAATATTTTGGGGTTCAGTCAGACCCACTCTGGGACTCAAAGATTTCTTTTCTAGTTTAGCATCTGACTGTCACCCACCTTTACAATACTTTACCTATACATTTGTTACAGGCAATGGTCAGTATTTATGTACAGACCGTTACAATACTTTATATGTACCTTTGTTATCAGGTCATTACCTAGATGTTTGTCATTGCTGTGTCACATACTATACATGTACATGTCTTTGACTTGACAAGTTGAGCTACAGTGTCATTGACACTTTCATTAAAATCTTCTTCTCAAGATCCAGTGTGTACAATGACTTGATATTTGCTATGGAGCTTCCATATGAGGTGTAGAATCAAGTTTGTTCAAACGAAGTTCGTGAAGTAATATTTGGCTTTGTAATAGGAGAGGTAAGATTTTTGGCCCCACCCAAAATTTCTATTTTCTGAACCGATGGTCCGGTATGAACCAAATTTTTTGTGGTAGTATTGGGTCATAAGTGCTTGACCCATGCAAAAAAAAAATTCCGCATCCCCATGGGAACCCTGGGAGCTAAAAATAGAAATACTTTCAAACTCCCATATTTCCCAAACCCCACGGAACAGAGAGCTTTTATTTGGTATGAAGTATCCTTATGACCAGTAGAATTGAGTGGTAAAAAAAAATTGCCATCGGTTATGTTAGGGTGTTCTGTAATGGGCATCGAAAAAATGCTGAGTCAGCATATTTGCAAAAATTTAAAAAAATCTTTTCTCCAGAACCAATCATCAGAATCTTTTGATATTTGGTATACAGCATTCATAGGGGGGGTCAGATAAAAGTTTGTTGAAATAAAGCTCATTGGTTCATATTTGGGCTCTCTACAGGAGCCCGAAGTTTTAACATAGGGTAATATGGGGAATATTCTTTAAAAATCTTCTTCTTCAGAACCACCAGTCAGAATCTTTTAATATTTGGTATACATCATTGTTATGAGGGTCAGATTCTAGATTGTTCAAACCAAGTCCCTAGGTTAATATTTGGGCTTCCTATGGAAGCCCAAATTTTATCTTTGTTCAATATGGAGGGTAATTTAAAAAAAATCTTCTTCTTCAGATCCATCAGTCAGAATGCTTTGATATTTGGTATGCAACATCTCTATGGGGGTCAGATTCAAGTTTGTTCAAATCAGATCCCTAGGTATATATTTGGGCTCACTATGGTAGCCCAAATTTTTACTTAGTGCAATATGAGGAAATTTCTTTAAAAATCTTTTTCTTCAGATCCACCAGTCGGAATGCTTTTATATTTGGTATACAACATCTCTAGGGGGGGGGGGGGGGGGGGGGGGGGTCAGATTCCAGGTTGTTCAATTCGTGTGCCTAGGTTAATATTTGGGCTCCATATGGGAACATGAAATTTAACTTAGTACAATAAGATGGAATTTCTTCAAAAATCTTCTTCTTCAGATTCACTTGTCAGAATGCTTTCACATTTGGTATACAACATCTCTAGAGGGGTCAGATTCAAGTTTGTTCAAATCGGATCCATAGGTTAATATTTGGGCTCGCTATGGTAGCCCAAATTTGAACTTAGTGCAATTTGAAGAAATTTCTTTACAATTCTCTTCTTCAGATCCAACAGTCAGAATGCTTTCATATTCGGTACACAACATCTCTAGGGAAGTCAGATTTAACAGTGTTCAAATCAAGAGCCTGGGTTAATATTTGGGTTCTCTATGTGGAGCCGGAATTGGCCATTTTGCTGAAGAATTAAAAATTTTGTATTCAGTACCCTCTAGAGGTACTAAGATTAATCCACATAGGTTGTATCAAGGGGCTTCATAGGGGAGCTCTGCATTTTACTTATGATCACCTGAAGAAAAGGCATGATGCCCAGATTATTTTTGTCACTCCTGAGGAACTCAAGCATTGACAGTGTAGCCTATGGAGATGGCTTGCTTAATGTAGACTCATTCTTGGACTCTGTTTAAATTGTGTTCTGTACAAGATGAGTGCTTCAGGCCCCGTGGGGCCTCTTGTTTTTTTTGCCAGAGTTATGCCCTTTCTTAGAATAATCATAGCAGTGGGGCCCGGCGGGAGTATGGACAGCAGGGCTTGCCTTGAGTCGGGGCTGATCAGCCCAGGCCCCGAGATCAGCCCCGAGGAGCACTTCCTGGGGGCTTTTTTTCAAGCCCCGACATTTTCCACTAAAAAGCACTAACAATAATGGACAAACTGGAAAATCAGCCCCGAAAAGGCCCCGACCTCAATATGTGGAGCACTTTTTTTAGGCCCCGACCATTTTACTCAAGGCGAGCCCTGGACAGGCCCATCTGGGGCAGTCACACCTCTAGTTCTTATTAAAAAAATAGCCTACAGGGAACAGAAATTAACAGATTCTC
The DNA here is from genome assembly GCA_031216915.1 of Pictodentalium vernedei. Lineage (NCBI taxonomy): Eukaryota > Metazoa > Mollusca > Scaphopoda > Dentaliida > Dentaliidae > Pictodentalium > Pictodentalium vernedei. The sequence continues at coordinate 101,974,281 of CM062291.1, forward strand.
AGTTATCACAATTCTTGTCATATTTCATAATCCTTTTATAAATAGTGGAACATTATCCTCTTCACCAAACACTAAAACAGTCAAGTTAAGCTACAGTGTCATTGACACTTTCATTACAACTACTTTATGGGGTTGGTTGAAGATAGCCAATTTTGCTTAAGACTTGCGTTAATTTGGATGGGCTCTTGTGCAGTTTATAAGCCAGCTATACCACTTTGGCAAATCTATTCCCATTAGGCAACCTTTCTCCACTTTTGCCTTGATATTTACACGATTGTGCAAGGTGGATAAAATAGGCCAGGATGTATTTACTAGGTAAAATTTTTTAAGTCGCCTAGACCTAATGACTTATTAAAAAACAAGGTCAGAGAATACCTTTTAACCCAGTGATTGCATTTTTAATTCTAAACAAAAAAAACCCCATGGACTTGTCTTTGTGGTTGTTGACCATCATGGTATTGTTTCGGGTTTTAAGACAGATGGCCTAGATACAGCAAATGTTGATGAAAAAACTGAGTTTGCACCAACGGTAGGTAGGCTTGCCGCGATTATGAAATTCCATAGTCGATTAATCAGAGCCTAAAATCGACGATTAGTCGACTTTTTTTACCACGTTTTTTAAAAAGGATCAACTAAAACGATATGGCTGAATGGTCCTAAAGGTAGGTATAACCAGGTGTTTGGCCTTGTTCATTTCAAATAACATGGTGACATAGTCAACGATCCATCATTCCCACATTATAAGGTTTGGTGAACGTCGGAATGAACGTTTCGTTGACCATATTCTGTTAAGTTGGTCGATTGTCTGCCATACTGTTAAACAGTAATACACCCTGACCCCGATATTCAGATGAAACATAACAGTGAGCAGCCAGAAGGAACTAGGCCTGATCCGAGGGAGAGGGATTTTACAACTTATAAGGACTATTCTGCTGGATCCTGTAAGGGCACTAAGGATGTAAAAAGTCCCCCCCTCCCCTTCCGCACACACACTCACTATAATTTATCAGTGGTGGGAAACGTTGTGATTTTTTGATTTCCAACACGAAAGAGTGACCCAAGGGAGCTAACTCTAGTTTTGTGATGCAAAATAGATTAAATATTTTGTGTTACAAAATTGGCTATGCAAATTTCGTCAAACGCAGCGAGTTTCATTTCTTGTTGTTCAAAATAAAGATTTATGAGCAAAGAATGGTTATTGGAAACGATGTTGTTTAAAATATGGACATGTTGTTGACATGACGAGAGCAGTAATAGTTGAAAATAACTTTCATATTCCCCCCCCCCCTCTCCCCCCCCCCCAAATCATTAAAGTGGCAGGTAATTACCGCAAACATTTCCGAATCGGACTTAGAAAAATGACAATTTATTTGGGGGGGGGGGGGGGGGTGGCTGAGGCTGCCCTCCTTTACCTCCTTATGGTCTACCACTGTCGTTTATACATCCAGAAAAGTTCCCATCATGTATATACACTACAGCGTGATCACGTTCTGGCAAGGCAGTGGTGTTGTTATACATGCGGGGGTAAAAAAAAGTCGATCAATCGGCATGACCGACGATTACAGGGTTCCCGCGCCTCCTTGAATTCCTTGAAAGTCCTTGAATTTCAGAGCCCCCTCCCAAGGGCCCGGAAACTCCTTGAATTTTGAAGCACCTCCAGGAAACTCCTGGAATTTTGGAAAAATCAAGTCGGTTGCTCACTGGATTAATTCAACTCCTAACATTTTTCCTTCTTCCCAACACATGGTTGCTTTATACTCCTTGAAAACCCTTGAATTTCAGCCACCTGGCTCCTGGAAACTCCTTGAAAAATTGATCTGAACCTCCTGGAAACTCCTGGAATTCATTTCTCAATTTGGTGCAGGAACCCTGGATTAGTCGACTTTTTGCATAATCATGGTAAGCCTAACGGTAGGGCTGGGCGATATTGTGAAAAAAAAATATCGCGGTATTTTAAAAAAATACCACGATATTCGATATCGCGATATTTGGAATGCATTTCAAACACAAAAGGATAATTTGCATTTGTACATGTACGTTTTGATCACGTAAAGTATTATTGCAATGACAAATACTCTCGGCTAGATCTAAAGAGTATTTTTTCAATAAATGCAGAACGGTTCCCCCCCCCCCCCTTTCTCCCGTCATAGAACTCCGCCGTTTTCATCGGATGACTTCACTCATCTTACGAGTGTGAAATGTCACTTGGCTCTTTCTGGCCTAGGTGGCTTAATTAACATTTACATAACGGGCTATGCCCGAAAATGATGATGCTGACAGAGATACAAGATGAATGACAAAATTCCATATTAGGCTAATTTTATTCACTACAAGAATGTATTTGTAGGTTACGCTGGGTGTGTCAACCAATTGAAATGCACTGTTTCATCACATGCTATCAATATGCAAATGAAGCTATTGTTTCTGACTTCCCATTGGTGATAGTTTAATTGCCATGGTCATGTGAATCTGGATTATACAAATAAGGTGTGTTCACGTGCCACAGAAATTGTTGCATAAGAAAGTATGGCATGAACCCACCAATGCACAAATAATATTTATTAAAGATGAGTTCGGAAATTGATGTTTGTTAAAACATGCCGAGTGCCTAACATGAGCATACGACTCTTCATTTAAACAACACCCAGCCAAATGAACTCATGATTAATTGTCCTGTAGTAACAAAATTAATTGTGACAAAACTCAAAAGCACATGGTTGAGGCCCCAAGGGGTTACCAGTGGAGGAGTTTTCAAGTGCGCAATGTGAAACTATATTAGAAATTTTACAGCCAAACCTAAAAAGAGATGTATAACAGGTTGCTTCAAGGTGAAGCCGTTTTTGTGCAACCTGACGTAACTGGACTGAGGTATTGCATGGCTGCGATTTGCATGGGTAACAGTTCAATGGGGCATGCGAGTAAAAATATAAATGAAAAATAACTGCATGTGTATCGAGACGCCGGTGTTTTGTGTTCAGGCCGGTCGGTGTTTTAATACCGACACTGAGTTGTATTTTCGGTTAACCTCCCGACACTAATATTAACTAGTTTGTATCTCATAATACAACACACACCATACCCAAGGTAATCATTAAAAATTCCAGAGGACGAAACTTCCCACCAACTGAGGACGAAAGTACAGGGCTTGCCTTCAGTCGGGGCTGATCAGCCCAGGCCCCGAGATCAGCCCCGAGGAGCACTTGCTGGGGGCTTTTTTTCAAGCCCCGACATTTTCCACAAAAAAGCACTAACAATAATGGACAAAATGGAAAATCAGCCCCGAAAAGGCCCCGACCTCAATATGTGGGGGACTTTTTTTAGGCCCCGACCATTTTACTCAAGGCGAGCCCTGAAGTACCCGGTCCCGACATGTAGAGTTGTTTATTTACGGAGATATGTACATGTGTCATCGCAACAGGTGATATAACAGACTTTTAAAAGTTGGGGTTTTTTTTAAATAAAAAGCCAGCAGTATATTTCTAGTATATCACTATCAATGGAATCGTGACGTCCAATCATCATACCGAAAACATACCCATATTTCGATATTTTAAAAAGGCCTCGATATTGAAACTGGTATTGGGCAATTCCATGCAAGGTAGGACATGACAGGTGAAAATTATAATTGGCTATATCCATTATAAATTGCTTGATTTGTGTAGCCAATATATCAAAGTTAACTGAAATAACAAAATTTACTGCGAGTTTGTAAGTACTTCTGAAATTTTAAAAAATGATTTGAGGCTATACATTTTAAAGTGTGTTATAACTACACCATGGATGTTATTTGCAAAAGTATTCATGGTTTTAGATTGATTAGACTATTATTTCATAATGTTTATTGAAGAATAAGGTTGTGTGATAATTATTTAGAAGTTTGGATCATTATTCAAATAAACATATTAATACTCCATTCTTCTGAAGTTATAGGTGTTTATAATGTTACGTCAGTCACGATGAAGTACCTTACATTGATGCCATAGAGATGGATATGAACAGAAACCAATGGCATTGTAAAATCTCCTCCTTCATTACAGTTGAAATAAATTGAACAAATTATTATTTGACTTTATGAGATAGAACATAGATATTTTGGCCATCGAAAAATGTCACGTCAGTCACATGTTACGTCAGTCACAGACTGTTACGTCAGTCACATTGTGAAATTTTCGCAGACTGCACGTATTAATTATACAAGACCCTAATTTTGTACAAATTCAGTTTTAGCTCAACTTTGGCGAAGCCAAATTTGAGCTTATGCCATGGCCAGTCATCCGTCGTCCGTCTGTCCGTCAACAGTTCAATACGGCTCGGGCTAGAGGCTGTATTTATGAACCAATCTTTACGAAACTTCTTGAGTACCTTTGTTATGACCGTGGGACGAGAACGAGTGTTTTTGGGCCCGATCCGAAATTCAAGTAGGCCGCTGGAGGCCATTTTGTACAGACTTAGGTGAAATCCGATTTTCGCGCAGAACTTCCATATGAAAGCGCTGATTTGAATAATTTTTTGTATGAATGTTTAGTACCATAGGATACATCACATATAATACAAGTTTTTTTCTCGAACGTAATTGATGCAAATTAGACTAACTTTGATGTATTTAGTGTTACTTTCAGCACTGTAAGTGCAAATGCCAATACGGCTCGGACTAGAGGCCGTATTTATAAACCGATCTTTACGAAACTTCTTGGGTACCTTTGTTATCACCGTGGGATGAGAACGAGTGTTTTTGGGTGTGGTCCAAAATTCAAGATGGCCGATGGCAGCCATTTTGTACAAAATTAGGTGCAATCAGATTTTTGCACAGAACTTCCATATGAAAGCGCTGATTTGAAAAAAATTTTGTGTGAATGTTTAGTACCATGGGATACATCACATATAATACAGGTTTTTTTCTCGTGCAGAAATTATGCAAATTAGATGAACTTTGATTTTTTAAGTGCTACTTACACACAGTAAGTACACATGTCAATACGGCTCGGGCTAGAGGCTGTATTTATCAACTGATCTTCACGAAACTTCTTGGGTACCTCTGTTATCACCTTGGGACGAGAACGAGTGTTTCTGAGTGTGGTCCAAAATTCAAGATGGCTGCCAGTGGCCCTTTTGTACAGAAATTAGGTCAAATCAGTTTTTTGTACACAACTTCTATACGGCTCAGGCTAGAGGCTGTATTTATGAACCGATCTTTACAAAAGTCATTTAAGTAGATTTTAACTGGTAAAGTGCTGAGTTTTTTCTGACAACAAATCGAAGCTCATCATATACTGCTCTATTACATTTAATTGGATAATGCCTTATAGGCACTATCCAATTAAATGTCAGAGAGCAAGGTATTGTATAAAAAATCTGATTCATATCAGGGACAATAAAGGCTTCCTCAGGCAGAATGTAGCTACAGATAGTTATTGCCTGTCACTTTCAGTAAAGCCCAAAATAGGGCTTCCAGCACTCTACCATTAATACTTGATTCTATACAATTCTATAAGCAGTGACCATTGGGAACGGCGAGCGATCGCGCCAGCGCACCATCGCGCACTGCTTTTTCGTATACCGCGAGTAATTAGTCGCGCACGTTTATCTTCCGGTCGTGTTCAAAGCCTTCGTCGGAGACAGTGGTCAGCCGAGTGGGCGACTTGGGCGAAGAAGTCGCCTTGTCATTCCTCAAGTCGCCTTGGCTTACACTGGGGGCGAAATTCAAGTCGCCCTCCCAAACTTCCTTGGGAGACATGGCAGTTTACTGTATTTTCTTATGTTTTATTTTTTAAAAACACACGCTTCCGCAAAAAACAGTAAACACGGTTGCTGTTAAAGTCCGTCACATGGCTATGAAAATAGCCTAAACTAGCCCAATTTTATATTTCTGAAAAGAATTGCAATGGCGTAGTCGTTAGAACAATTCGCCCCAACTGATAGCAACCAGCACAAAATGGCTATTTAAAAACAAAGTACCAGACAAAACAACGAATCACACAAGACACGCATCGAGTTAATTAGAATTTATTAAAGTTAACCACCGTTTCAAAACAAAAAAAAATGTATTGGAGACAGTTCGTCCATATCGAAATTGCTTGCGGTTATGCTCTGTTCCACTGAAAAATTGGCTGCATTGAAATTCGCCCCGCAATTTGCATTGAATGTTTTTCTTTGAAAACTTGTGAAGTTTGTTGGAAGAGGGTTAAATGTAATAAGGCTACAATAGAAATCACAGGTATTTGGATGGATAAGAATGGCAGACCTTCAAAGCACCAATCGCACGTGTCAGTGAAAGATGGTTGGCAGAAATTGTCAGTTTTCCGAACAGTGTATTATTACCCAGCGCAGCCGGGAAGGGAGACAACTGAAATGTTTTGTCATTTACCAAAGAAATTAATTAACTCAAATTGTTAATAATGCTTAAATTACGAAGGATATCGAAAACTTTTTTAACTACGCATTTCAACTCAGTTAGGGTATTCAGAAACCATGAATGACCCAGCTTCTTATATGAACTTGAAATTTATTTTAAACACTTTAAATATTTTTTTAAAAAGAATATACCTTCTGTTACAGAGAAGAACACTCTCACCATGGGTCATACTAAATTTCAAATCCACATCGTTGACGCAAATACAAAATCAACTGCATGGTAACCTTAGTCATCACTGTTCGGCAAAGAGTTAAGGGGTATTCAGAAACCATGAACGACACAGTTTTTTGTGGGGTGGGGTGGGGGGTGATTTTAACCTACATTCTGTTATGTAACCATCTGACTTAGTTTTGTGTGTGTTTGTATGTTTGGATAACTTTTATTTATTTTTTTCTCCACAATTGTGTCCTCTATGTTCATTTATTTTGTCACGATGACATATACGTTTTATGGTTTTTTTTCTGATTTCTCCTTCATGTCCACTGACTTCTCCCTCCTGGGTCCCGACTTCTCCCTAAAGTCTCTGAAGGGAGAAGTCACTTCTCCCTAAAATCAGCTGCCAGGCTGATCCCTGGTCGGAGAAGTGCAAACTACAGAAGAACCTGTCATGAGCGACCACCCTTGGGACTTGCCAATTTAAAACTCCACAAACCCCTCCACACAATCACATCTAAAAAAGAATTACCGAATGTGAAGACGTTTCGGCCCAATTTCTAAGACGTTTTGGCCTCTTAGGGCCGAAACGTCTCAAGGCCGAAACGTCATAAAACCAATTATTTTGGAAATCGCGCGTTATTAGGCCTACTGATTTCTCAACAGCAATCACCACCAATCCTCGTTATTCCACCTGGGGGCGAATTGGCCCGAGGCATTATTTTAAAAATCACTCTCCTAAAATTTTTCACTCTCGTAAAATCTAAAAGTGGAGAGTGAATTTCCACTCTCCTGCTCTCCCGCTCCCAACGGTCACTGTATAAGCTAAGAGAGAAATAATGTAATAAAAGAAAACACAAGAAGCAGGAAAGATTAAAATAAGTCAATTAGATAAACAATTTTACATAATTGTTCCAATCTGAAAACACAGAAATCTTTGTTCAAACTTGTTACGTCAGTCACGTTACGTCAGTCACGCAAACTTTTCATCCCTCACTGAAATATACCTAATGTTCCTCAAAAACAGTGATCATGTTTTATCATGTGTTCATCATAGACATATACATATATAAACTGGACATGTCCTGCGAATAGTTTGAGGAGACTATTTAATAATCTGAACCACCAGAAAAAGTCATGTCCTTTTTGTGTTACGTCAGTCACGACACAAAATTCCACCCTGCTTCCAGATATTTTCTAGAAGGATGTTCTTTCTTATGCTACTGTATAGTTTGGAGGCATGACATAATACTAAGGCAAATTTAATTTAAATTTACAGTCACTAGGTATATAAAAATAAGCAAAATATGTCAACCTGTTATGTCAGTCACGCGTGGAACAGCCCTATTGATTTTAATATCGCCATTTTCGAAAAACTGGTATATCGCCCAGCTCTAACCAATGGGTGTCCTTCCCAAACACCCCTCTCCAATCAACCAGAAAATAAGTTTCTCAGTTCATCACAAAGGGACTTGGGAGAATTGCTGTCCCTTCCACAAAGATAAATAGGCAAAACGAACAAATATATCAAAATAAATAAAGAATGTTTTTGTCTTGCGATGGCGTGAAATAAGACAGCAGTATAGCCAGGGCTCAAAATGTACACCTGACTACACAGGTAGAATTTCTCTGGCCGGCTAGAATTCTTTTCATCTGTTGCTTGTGACACGTAGGATTTGTACCTCCTATATTTGTGTCATAAAACTGGCATTAGTGAACCTCCAATACGACTACCAATCACCAGTCGGCACCAGAATTAATTTTAAAGCATGGAATTATCATAATTTTCTTCAGGAGTGCTCCAAACCTCCATTGATGGAAATGGAGACACACACTCCCATACTCACCCCAACTTATGTAGTTGACATGAACAGTCATGATGGTGTTCGATCCGGTGTGAAATCCATTACCCTATTCGATTTGAGCCCCAAAAAACACATAAACTTGACCGCCAATCTTCTTTATGTTGTGTACAATCCTGATAAGAACATAAAAGGGATAAGAAGTATTTTTTATCTTTTTATTGACTGGTTTCAGTAGTAAGAAAGTAGGATATTTCAATTTGGGCCACACCTTTTAGGAAAATGGGCGTTTCAGCTCATTTTTTTTTGGGGGGGGGGGGGGGTATTTTGATTTTTTCTTTCTGAATTTTAAAAAAAATTTATTTTAAATTTAAATTGTACTCAAATTTAAGAGAAAAATGGGTGTTTTAACACAATATCTGTAACTTTTGGTGAAATATAGTAGTGCTCATCGTATTCCACTTTTCACCCCTGCAGCCATCTCTAATTCCTTCTATTCTGGGTGAAGAAATTAAAGCTTGTGTCCGACTTCCCAATATTTCTTCAGTAATAAGTTATTATAGTTTCTCCCATACATGCTTTTTGAGGGTCTACAGTGAATCTCAATGCTTGGTGTTTGTACATAGTTTTGGAAGTCATGAGCACCTATCATATCGTACTTCATGATGTGTAATCTTAACATGAATCGTCTATAATATCTGCCTCTCAGTTCCCTTAATCTGAATTAGTATTTTTGGGAAATGCTTGGCAGAATTGATGCCGCTCCAGGTTAGGATTCTTGTATCCTATACAGTATATACATCTGTAAATAGTTAGTTTATTAGCTCAACTTGATAACGTCAAGTATGAGCTATTGGGGTAGGTTGTGATACGTTGTCGTCTGTCCGTTCGTCCACAATTCCTTTAGCACAACATACAGGCCACAGCTCTCAATCGATTAGTTCTAAATTTCATATATGGCTTTGGGGCTATATCCAGATGGGAGCTATCGATTTTTTTTGAATTTTCGTTGAAAAACATGGCCGCTAGGGACCATCCTGGAATTGGATATAAATTGTCCAACAATTCCTTCAGCACAACCTACAAGTCGCAGCTCTCACCCGATCTCTTCCAAATTTCATATGTAGCTTTGACGCAATGTGTAGATGGGAGTTATTGATTTTTAGCTCAACTTGACAAAGTCAAGCTGAGCTATTGCCATCACTTCTCGTCCGTCGGCGAACGTACGTATGTTGTACGTACGTACATCCACAATTTCCTTTGGCACACCTCACAGGTTGCATTTATGATCAGATCGCTTTGAAACTTGGTATGCATGTTTGGGGTGACCTCTAGATGGGAGCTATCAATTTTTGTCAAAAAATGTTGCCGCTGCCAAAGTTCTTAGAACTTAGTTTAGTCAGACCTCAATATTTCCCTTTGGCACACCCTACAGGGCACATTTATGATTGGATTGCTTTGAAACCTTGCATGCTTGTTTGGAGTGACTTCTAGATGGGAGCTATCGATTTTCTTCCATTTCCTTTGAAAAATGTTGCCGCGGCTAACGTTCTTAGAACTTAGTTTAGTCAGACCTCAATATTTCTCTTTGGCACACCCTACAGGGCACATTTACGATCGGATTGCTTTGAAACCTGGCATGCTTGTTAAGTGACCTTTAGATGGGAGCTATCGATTTTCTTCCATTTCCGTCAAAAAATGTTGCCACGGCCAACGTTCTTAAAACTTAGTTTAGTCAAACCTCAATATTTCCCTTTGGCACACCCTAAAGGGCACATTTATGATCGGATTGCTTTGAAACCTGGCATGCTTGTTTGGGGAGACCTCTAGATGGGAGCTATTGATTTTCTTCCATTTCAGTAAAAAAAATTTTTGCCACTTCCAACGTTCTTAGAACTTAGTTTAGTCAGACCTCAATATTTCCCTTTGGCACACCCTACAGGGCACATTTATGATTGGATTGCTTGAAACCTTTCATGCTTGTTTGGGATGATCTCTAGATGGGAGCTATCGATTTTCTTCAATTTCTGTCTAAAAATTTTTCCACGTTCAACGTTCTTAGAACACAGTTTAATCAGATCTCAATATTTCCCTTTGGCACACCCTACAGGGCACATTTATGATTGGATTGCTTTGAAAGCTGGCATGCTTGTTTGGAGTGACCTCTAGATGGGAGCTATCGACTTTCTTCCATTTCCGACGAAAAATGTTGCCACGGCCAACGTTCTTAGAACTTAGTTTAGTCAGACCTGAATGTTTCCCTTTGCAGGGCTTAAAATTCATGCACGAATCCAAATCGATTCACGCAAATAATTCGCGCAAGGAAAACAACGAGAATCAATATTTGATTCGCGCAAAATGTTCATTTGATTCTTGTAGTAGATTCTAGTGGTTTTAAAAAACAGGAGAATGCTCTGTCTTCGCCCCCTCATGAGGTAACAAAACTTCACTTAGCAGTGGTGTCTAGTGAAGTCTTGGCTGCCTGTGTAGGCAGCCAAGACTTCACTAAACACCACTTCTTCGATTCTGTAATTTCCACCATCAAGACCACCAAAAGCCTATATGATGGATCGTGTATTCTACATGCACATGTATGAGAAACTCGACAAAATGAAAGCTGGGTCCTCAATGGGTAAACTCTCTAAAAGAATATGGCATTTGCCTTTTACTACGGCATATGTACATTATTCACTCACAAGGGAATAACAGTACTCTCAAATTCAAAATATTTAAGAATTAAAAATTGATTCTCGCAACGGGACCACGCGAGAATCGAAACTGATTCTCGTGAATCGAAACAAATTTTAAGGCCTGCTTTGGCACACCCTACAGGGCACATTTACGATCGGATTGCTTTGAAACCTGGCATGCTTGTTTGGGGTGACCTCGAGATGGGAGCTATTGATTTTTTTCAATTTCTGTCGAAAAATGTTGCCGCAGCCAACGTTCATAGAACCTAGTTCAGTCAGACCTAAATATTTCCTTTTGGCACACCCTACAGGGCACATTTATGGTCGGATTGCTTTGAAACCTGGCATGCTTGTTTGGGGAGACCTCTAGATGGGAGCTATCGATTTTCTTCCATTTCCGTTGAAAAATGTTGCCGCAGCCAACGTTCTTAGAACTTAGTTTAGTCAGACATCAGTATATTCCTTTGGCATGCCCTGCAGGGCACATTTATAATCGGATCAGTTTGAATCTTTGTATGTTTGTTTGGGGTTACCTCTAGATGGGAGCTATCGATTTTCTTCGATTTCCGTCAAAAAATGTTGCCACTGGCAACAGGGTTCTCGCAGGCCTTGAAAAGCCTGGAATTTCAAAAATGAAATTCAAGGCATTGAAAAGCCTTGATTTGGCTCCATGGGCCTGGAAAAGCCTTGAAAAATGAAGCATTGTGCGCCGAGTTGAGATGAATGAAATATGTCCGAGACGGTTCGAGTGGTTCAGCTATGATAAGCCTGGAAAAACCTTGAATTTAACTTTCTATTAGCCTTGAAACTCCTTGAATTTGGGGTGTATATGGCCTGGAAAAGCCTGGAATTTCATGTCAGGTCAGGTGCAGTTAAGCATCAATATTTCCCTTTGGCACACCCTGCAGGGCACATTTATGATTGGATGGCTTGCAAACTTGGTGTGCTTGTGTGGAGTGACATTTATATGGGAGCTGTCGATTTTCTTCCATTTCTGTCAAAAAAGGTTGCCGCTGACCTTTCAACTTAGTTTAGTCAGACCTTAATATTTCCCTTTAACACACCCTTCAGGGCACATTTATGATTGGATCACTTTGAAACTAGGTTTGTGTGTTTGGGGTGACCTCTAGATGTGAGCTATTGCTTTTTTTCATTTCCATAAAAAATTATTGTTGTCATCACCAGCCTTTGTACTTACTGCATTTGTGCATCAACTTATCCCTTTTGCACTCTCTGCAGGGTATATTTATGAATTTCCATAAAAAAAACCCCCAAAACCATTGCCACAAGCAATGACCTTCTACTTAGTGCATTTGTGCATTAACATCTTCCTTTGGCATGCCTCAGAGGGCACATTCATTATCAGGTTGTTTTAAAACTTTGTATGCTTATGCAGGGTGACAAAGATAGGAGCTATTGATTTTCTTTTCATTTCCATCAAATACTGTTGCTGTTAGCAACAATCTTTGAATTTATTGCATTTGTGCATCAACATTCTTTGACATGGCCTACAGGCCATATTTATCATAGGATTGTTTTTGAACTTGGTGTGCTCATTAGGCAAGATCTTTAGATAAGAGCTATTGATTAGCATTCATTTCTGTGAAAAAAGTTGCCATTTACAATAACCTCTGAACATACTGCTTTTGTATATCAACATTCTTCCTTTAGCCAGTCTTACTGTTTACATTTAAAAATGCATGGATTACTCTGACGTTGTGCACACACAATGCTGTTATGTTGAAATTTCATCAAATAACATTGGTACCAATGATCTTCAATTTTGCCATTTCATTTATAACTTACCAAGTTCAAGTTTGTCAAGTTGAGCTACAGTGTCGTTGACACTTTCATTTCATCTTGGATTTGGATATAAACAGGCCTGAAAATAAGCAGCCTGACATTTGCAGAATGAGGTCCCCAGAGGGCGAGTTTGATGGTGCTATCCCATAAAGTGGGCTAATGTATCCCCTAGGTACCTCTTTCTGTTCCGTTTTCAGACCCTGATTCAGATTGAGGTTCACAGAGGGTAAATTTAGTGATGCTACCCTGCTATGCAGGGTAGCATCACTAAATTCACCCTCTGGGGACCTCATTTTGCAGATGACAGTCTGCTTATTTTCTGGCTTGGATATAAATTGTCCAACAATTCCTGTAGCACACCCAACAGATCGCAGCTCTCTCCTGATCAGTCTCAAATTTATTATGCAGCTTTAGGGCAAAGTCTAGATGGGAGCTACAGGCCTGCCGCCTTTAAAAATTGAAAACTTTCTTAACCCGTAATTCGGGTGAGCCCAAAAAATAGTTTAACCCATTTTTTTTTTTTTTGCTTAACCTATTTCACTTTTTGAATTGATGTTTTACATTACAGAAAAGAACTTGCACGAACGGAATAAAGTTTAAGCCATGGGATGTTTGCTCGAACGGTGCACAAACTAAACGCTAGTTAAATCAGTTTTTAAAGGCCTGGAGCTATCAAATTTTTCCAAATTTTGTTAAAAAACATGGCTGTCAGTGGCCATCTTAGATTTGTTAAATAAATTGTCAACAATTCCATTAGCACACCGTACAGACAGCATCTCTCACCCAATATTTTTCAAATTTCATATGTGGCTTTGGTGTGATGTCTAGATGGGTGCTATTGAATTTTTCTGCATTTTGTTGAAAAACATGGCTGGCAGCAGCCATCTTGGATTTGGGTATAAATTGTCCCACAATTCCTTTAGCACACCTTACAGGCTGCAGCTCTTACCTGATGAGTCATATGTGGCTTTGGGGCATTGTCTAGATGGGAGATATCAACATCAGTGGGCATGTAAATTGTCTTCAATTCTATTAGCACATCCTACAGGTTGAATCTCTCCCCCGATCTTTTTCAAATTTCCTATGTAGCTTTGGTTTGTAGTGCTGAAATGGTTGGCCCATTTTTGTAACTGGCTTACCATTGGGCGTAACCAGATTTCAAGTGGATATCCGTTAATTTTAACCGCTGGTATCATTGCAGTGTCTACGGGGCAAAATCAGTAAGGAATGGTGAGAAAAAAGTTCAAAACACTGCCACCTGACTTCTGCAAAAGTATACAAACTAACACCATCGAGTGCCAGTGGGGATCGCCAATGTGCAAACGATCATTAACAATTTATATGACTGCAATGGTCCCACGTAATAGTGATGATACATCAAAACTGTGGTCACCCTGCGTTGCCCAGTCACAAAAACAGTCCTGGCCATTTGAAAATCACAGGCGCATGACCTGTGAAAATCACAGGCGTGTGGCATGCAGCACACCTGAAACAAAAATCACGTGTGCAATTTGTTCCCATGGGTACACATTTGAAGTGAGGGACAAATCTCATTGATATTAGTTAAGAATTTTCCAACCAGTCTGTAAATTGTAGTTAGGCATAGTTATTAGTTGACTGTATTAGCAAAGAGCCTCTTACCTTGAGTGGCTTGAATTTGATATGATTATAGAGTGAATATGTAATCCTAGTTTTTTTTTGATATCTTTTTCTGTTCACTGCTAAGACAAAAGTCACAAACAGTTCCACATTTATATTTACCTATTCCTTACAGTGAAATTTCTGGCGGGAATTTGTTGCGAGTCATGAAAGGGGTGTGGTAAGAAATTATTATATTCCCCATAGACAAAGATCCTCTTGTCTGACATTGCCAGTTGAAAAATGAATTTTACAATGCTAGATTTGAAAATAGTTTATTTTATGACATATTTTCATACTTCTTAAACAGTTCAATAAAATCAAAACATGATTTTTCTGAAACACGTCAGTAAAGTACCAAACAGTTAATTTATTTTGAAAGCACCATTACTCACACTGAGGAATTTTTTCAGCTTTATAATCTGCAATTAACAACACCTCATTAAAGACAAGAATGTCAAATTTGTCTGTACAACACAATGTTACACTGACAGGCACATGTTCACTGTTGTCCACACAGAAAAACAATCTGCAGTGTACTCGACTGTTGGCAGTTTGATACAAGGTAACAGACATTTATCTGTGACTTGACATCCCAAGTGACCGAAATAACTGTTCATTCAACATTCCAACACTTTAACCCTTTCATGTTACATCGAATACACATCATTGTAAATCGACAAATGTTTGGTAGCTTTGACAATGCTTGTGTTGGCAAAAGACTTCTAATGCCTCACAGTCAAATGCTATCCTGTAAACTATAGGTATAGCGGTTATCCGGTTGACAGCTTTTCTAACCGGTTACACTGATAACCGGTTTCAAACACTCTTTCAGTACTAGTGGTTTGATTTCTAGATGGCAGCTATTGAATATTTCTAAATTTTGTTGAAAAACATGACTGCCAGCAGCCATCTTGGATTTGGATATAAATAATCAACAATTCCATTAGCACACCCTACAGGTCACATCTCTCACCTGATCTTTTTGGAATTTCATGTATAGCTTTGGTGTGATGTCCAGATGGGAGCTATCAAATTTTTCTGAATTTTGTTGAACAACATGGCCACCGGTGGCCATCTTGTATTTGGCATATGAATTGTCAACAGTTCCAATAGCACACTCTACAGGCTGAATCTCTTGCCCAATGACCTTTTTCCAATTTCATGTGTAGCTTTGATGTGATGTCTTGACAGGAGCTATTGAATTTTAGAGATGAGCCGATTAGTAAAATGCCCCATCAGACGAATGCCGATTATTTTAGACAACAATTGGCCCATACCGAATGCCGATGTCAGATGGTTTCTTTATTATTCAAGCTTACTGCAGAAGCTGGCTGATTTACAGTAATCAAAATTTAATTTACATGCCATTAATCCCCATCAACCCAGAAGATAACACACTTTTAATACTCACTTAAATAAGTTAAATAACAGACATCAAAGGGTTAATTTTATGTCAATAAAGCACCATCAGTGCAGTATATTTTCGATTTAAAATAAACAGCTAACAACTGAGTCGAGAACTCATCACATGCATTGTCGCGGTAAATTGTGTTCTGAACTTTTGATGCGGTTTACATTAACACTGGCAACAATTCATTTCAAATTCACGTCTTTGCCGAATCGCCCCCACAAGGCTTTGAAGTCGACTATCACAGACAAATAGTCTTTGAAGTTAACTATCAAAGGCATTCAAAACGCAGCTGAAAAAAAAATCAGAGAACAAAGAACACGAGCGTGTTTTTGTTTTTTCCAAATTAATGCCAATACCACATTTCCTGTGTGCCTAAAATTGAAAAAGAGGCAAACGGAAAATTTATATTTACATGATAGCGATTTTTCACCCTTGAATGTATATAAATATATTTTGAAGAAAATGTTTTGTGAAAATCAAAAGCCATCGTTGGAACCACACGTTTTAAAGTGGGAGTTTTTTTTCGGTAAAGCCATATATGGAATTGTCATTGTGTCACACGTGTCATGACGTTGCACTGCATTATCTATTTTTATCACATGCTCCACACATTTCAACATGAGAAAAATTCAGTGGCTTCGTGTTAATAAATCCCACCCCGAATGGCCTGATATTAAACTTATTGCACCCAAACGTCTCACAGTTAACACGGATTACAAATATGGAGGAATTATCTGTCCAATATGGGAATAAAGAATGCCATTATATATTTAATGAGATGATGAGCATGGTTGAAAGAAATAATGCGACATTTACCAGAATGCAGTACAGTTTGGGCAGTGAAGAGCGTCCATATTCACATGATGGATGAAAAAAACAACTCAGTACACAGTTACACAATCAAAATCTTTAATATAATATTCTGCCTTTTCTTTCATGAACCATCGCTTACCTGATATCAGTAACAGACGAGTGACATACCAATCGCTTGCCACTGGTTGTCCCACGAAGGGGAAGAAAGTTCATTGCAGATCATCCATAACACTTTCACTGAGTTTCAGACAATCGGCGAGGGCCAATGTTGAACCATTGAGTGCCGATGGTGAACCGATTGGCGTTTACTGGCCGAGTGCCGATGTTACACTGATTAATCGTCTCATCTCTATTGAATTTTTCTGAATTTCGTTGAAAAATATGGCTGTCAGCAGCCATCTTGGATTTGGCATATAAATTGTTAACAATTTCATTAGCACAACCTAAAGCATCCTTTTCAAATTTCATATCTAGCTTTGGTGTGATGTCTAGATGGGAGCTATCAAATGTTTCTGAAGTTCGTTAAAAAACATGACCGCCAGTGACCATCTTAGACTTGGCATATAAATTGTTAGCAATTCTATCAGTACACCTTACCGGCCGCATCCCTCACCTGATCTTTTTCATATTTCATATGTAACTTTGTTGTGATGTCTTTTCTGCAGAAACTTGGTTAAATGACTTGACTTTACTGGACATTTCTATTTAGTTCAGTCCCTTCTTGGACAAGTTGAGCAGCAGTGTCATTGACACTTTCATCTCTTTTTGTTGTGGGTAGAGGGGAAGTTTGTTGAGACTTGGATTGTTTTATTGGTCATAAATTTTGAAAAGAAACTGAGTTTTTCATTTTCTTTAAGTCGACTGTGTTCAAAAATTTCTTGCACCATATTTTCTCAGTTCACTAAAACAGCTCAAAACTTGTGCACCAGCTGAAATAGTCTAATGTACACTCTCGCCTCTTCGTCACCCATCGATTTGTGCTATCAACATTAATGAGCATTAAGTTAAATTGTTATGCATGAAATGTTGCTTTTTCAAACCAAAATCTATCACATTTTTAGCTCAACTTTGATGTAGTCAAATTTGAGGTTATGCCATGGCCTGTCGTCCGTCAACAATTCAATATGGCTCGTGCTAGAGGCCGTATTTATGAACCAAACATATAGAAACTTCTTGGGTACCTTTGTTATCACCCTGGGACGAGAACAAGTGATTTTTGGGTGCGGTCCGAAATTCAAGATGGCCATTTTGTACGGAAATTAGTGCAATCAAGTTGTTTGTACAGAATTTCTGTATGAAAGTTCTGATTTGAATAAATTTTTGTATGAATGTTTAGTAACATGGAATACATCAAATTCAATACATGTTTTTTTCTTGTACAGACATTATGCAAATTAGATGAACTTTCCTTTATTCAGTGCTACTTATACACAATAAGTACACATGTCAATACGGCTCGGGCTAGGGGCTGTATTTATGAACCGATCATCACAAAACTTCTTGGGCACCTTTGTTATCACCTGAGAACTAGAACGAGTGTTTTTGGTGTGGCCCAAAATTCAAGATGGCCGTCGGCGGCCATTTTGTACCAAAATTAGTGCAATCAGTTTTTTGTACAAAACTTCTGTATGAAAGTTCTGATTTGAATAAATTTTTGTATCAATGTTTAGTAACATGGAATACATCACATATAATACAGGTTTTTTTCTCATACAGAAATTATGCAAAGTAGATGAACTTTGATTTATTCAGTGCTACTTTTTTCACAGTAAGTGCACATGTCAATACAGCTCGGGCTAGAGGCTGTATTTATGAACCAATCTTCATGAAACTTCTTGGGTATCTTTGTTATCACCTTGGGATGAGAATGAGTATTTTTGGCTGCGTCCCGAAATTCAAGACAGCTGCCAGTGGTCATTTTATACCGAAATTAGGTGCAATCAGTTTTTATGTGTACCCATACTATGTATGGTACACATAATGCCGGCATACGGGATGGCCATCCGTCTTTCGTCCATTCTTTGTCTGTACGACTGTCCATCCGGCGTCCGTATCCATTTCTTTGGCATTCGATAACTTGAAAACTATTGCTTGGATTGTCAAGTTACTTTATATTTGTGTTCAGGTTACTGATGTGGCGAGCTATATAGTTTTTGGTGTAAATCTGATAATTTGATCTTGAGATATTAACCCTTTATCCTTCAAATTGAAAATTCCTCCAATCCCTTTGGCATTCGATAACTTGAAAAATATTGCTTGGATTGTCTGGTTACTTTATATTTGTGTTCAGGTTACTGATTTGCCGAGCTGTATAGTTTTTGGTGTAAATCTGATGATTTGATCCCGAGATATTAACCCTTTATCCTTAAAATTGAAAATTCCTCCAATCCCTTGGGCATTCAGTAACTTGAAAAATATTGCTTGGATTGTAAAGTTACTTTATATTTGTGTTCAGGTTACTGATGTACCGAGCTGTATAGTTTTTGGTGTAAATCTGTTATTTTGATCCTGAGATATTAACCCTTTATCCTTCAAATTGAAAATTCCTCCAATCCCTTTGGCATTCGATAACTTGAAAAATATTACTTGGATTTTCAAGTTACTTTATATTTGTGTTCAGGTTACTGATGTGCCGAGATGTATAGTTTTTGGTGTAAATCTTATAATTTGATCCTGAGATATTAACCCTTTATCCATCAAATTGAAAATTCCTCCAATCCCTTTGGCATGAGATAACTCAAAAAATATCAATCCGGTTGTCATGTTACTTTATATATTTATTCAGGTTACTGATGTGCTGTGCTGTATAGTTTTTGATGTAAATCTGTTAATTTGATCCGGACATATTAACCCCTTATCCATTAAATTAGACACTCCTCCAATCCATTTCTATTATGTACCCATACCATGGTGTACATAATGTCAGCATCTGTGGTGGCCCTCCGTCATACAGCTTTCTACTAGTTGCGCTTACGGGTACACATCTGACGATTTCATCGGCTTATTTTTTGTACAGAACTTCTAGGACTACGTTTGTTATCACCATGGGATGGTAACGAGTACTTTTGGGCTCAGCCAAACATTCAAAATGCCTGTCGGCAGTCATATGTATGGGAATTGTGTGTATTACATTTTTTGCACAGAACCTGTAAAGAAGATTTTTTATGTCAGTAATGTTTGCTCTAAATTTATTGGGTGCCTTTGTTATCACTGTAGTATGAGAACAAATATTTTTGGGTTCAGTCAGACCCACCCGGGGACTTAAAAAGGGAGATAATTAAAAACTTTTCCAAAAACACCAGACAAAATAATGTTTCTTGAATTCAGTATCCCTAGGATGTGTGTATTCAAATGTGTTGAAGCCAAGTTCCTGTGTTAATATTTGGTGTTGTTTCGGGAGGGTAAACATTATTAGCACAACCCTATTTTCTATTTCGAATGAGAAAAATAAAACCTTCTCACCTGTGGGAACCCTTTGAGCTAAGATAAAAAATTCAAATACCTATATTTTAAGAAGGACTGGACAAATATTTATTAATTAGTATGAATCAACCGTAGAAGCAGGGACCAGCCGTGAGGGCGACTAGGGCGGTTAAGTCGCCCTTCTAAGCCCAAAGTCGCCTAGCAAAATAGTCGGGGCGATTACAAGTCGCCCTCTAAAAATTGGCCAAAATGAGAAAAGGCTGAACTGAGTGATGCGAGGTTTACATGAAAACGAGTATTTTCAAAAATCGAATGTGCTCGAGTGTGATAAATGGGCATTTTAATTCGTCAAATAAACGTCCATTTATTTGAAATCACACGACAAGCAATTGTCCATTGTCGCTTTTGGCGGATTTTTTTATTTCTATTTTGTTGCGTTCCAGTCGGAGCTTCAAGTGTCGAAACGAGAATAGGTGACTTACGCGACTCAACAAAACAACCCAGTTTGAAAGTAGGTTACGTCGCTTAGGATGCCAAAAATGTATACACAACGGACGTATTTTATAACACATTATTTTCATTTCGATTTGCTGACGACTGTTAACTGTTGGGCTGTCTATTCCCAGAAAAACACGAATGGAACTGAAACACATGAAAAAAAGCTTTAGTGATGTCAAGAAAAGCTTTGTACAGGACACAAGTGTGCATGTGGACGATCTTGAAAAAGGGTCCTCCTAAACATTGGAATGACATGAAATGACGCGGAATGTCACCGGAATGCCATAAAAATGATGCGGAATGACATTTCTTTTACAAAATACTCGACCCCAGAATGTATTTTGTTTATTAACTAACCTCCCAAGCAACCTTCTTACATCTAGTCCTGTTCACACTTTCAGACTTAGGAAATTATTAGCTTAGTAGACTTTGTTGAAAGGCAACCACAGGAGGGTGATGGGGGAGTGGCTCGAAGAAGAGGTGAGGGGTCATGAAGGAGAAGGTAGCAGTGGGGGATTTTCAGTCAATAATTACATTGTGATTTTTTAACCTGGCACAGATGCATCATAGACAACTGGACCTGGATTATTTGTACGTTAATGGAGGACCATAAATTGAAAATATGAAGGGGCGGCGGGGTGGTACATGAATATTCTTATTTTTCCCACTTGCCTATGAAGTCTCCCTACATGACTCTGCAGTCTCCCTATTTTTTCTGGAGGGAGACTTGAAGTCTCCCTAAAATTCCCCCCTAGGCTGGTCCCTGCGTAGAAGGGTTTGAATCAAACAGGCCAAAACAATTGCTAACATTTGGCTTATGGTGCACCATACAAGGATCCCCATTGTAACATTAACCCCATCGAGATTTCTTTTCTAGTTTAGCATCTAACCCACTTTTACAATACTTTACCATTACATTTGTTGCAGGCCATGGTCAGTTTTTATGTACAGACCTTTACAATACTTTGTATGTATCTTTGTTATCAGGTCATTACATAGATCTGTGTCATTTCTGTGTCGCATACTATACATGTACATGTCTTACACAAGTTGAGCAACGGTGTCATTGACACTTTCATTTTATAGATGCAGTGTTTTACCGTTGGTGTTGAAGGTCATGAAAATTATTGAATATCATGTTGAGTTTCGTGTATTGATACTGAAAGCACTGAATCTTGACCTGCAGTCTTGAAAAATGTTATTGGTGCAAGTATAGTGTACAACTGTTTTATTTTTAATTCTATTCAAACAAAAACATTGTACATGGAAATTGCTGACAGTGGCCAACAGATGCATGGATATTGCATTCAAGTGAAGTGTGTGGTCATTTTGGTAATTTAATGTTTGTCCAAATCCAGGTGGCGCTTTCAATCTCACACTGAAAGGGGCGAATTTTATCATTTCATTCATTTGTCATTCAAAAGAAAGTTTATTTAATATGTAAATACATTTATATTATTGGACCAGAAAAGTTATTAATTACGCCTACCAGGCTCTGATTTTTTTCTGTGATTTCCGCCCTTTTTATTAACACATTACACGAAGTGACAGCATTCAAGATTGTGCAGTTAAATAACTGTGTGTGTCCCGACTGACGGTTATCTCACATTCAGGTCGGTCGGTGTTTTTAAATAACCGAAACCGAGTTGTATTTTCGGTTAACCTCCCAGCACTAATGGGAGTTATCAAATTTTTCTGCATTCCATTGAAAAAGATAGCCGCCATTGGCCATCTTCGATTTGACATTGTCAACCATTCCATTAGTGCACCCAACAGGCCCCATCCCTAACCTGATTTTTGTCAGATTTCATTTGTAATTTTGGGATGATGTCTTTTCTGTAGAAACTTGAGTGAATGACTTGGTATTACTAGATCTTTCTATTCACAGTACAAGTCAAAATAAGTTGTAGGATAACCACTCTAAACTATGTATCTTTCTTTTCCTACACTGATAAGACCAGAATCTGACATCATTTTCTGGATAGCTCTCATTGAGAGCTTTCCAGAAAATGATGTCAGGTTCTGATCTTATCAATGCAGAAACAGCTGTATACTTAGTTTACTGTGGTTATGCTACAACTTATTTTGACCTGTGCTGTCAGTCCCTTCTTTGACAAATTGAGCTGCAGTGTCATTGACACTTTCGTTAATATTGATGGCTGTAGACTACTATTCCTTTTTTTCTCTAATCTCCTTTGGAGTCTATTCAGACCTGTTGCCCACCTAAAGTCAAAATTACGCAGACGTAAACATCCACCTGACCCTGATTTGTGCAGAACATTATTCAATAAAAGGCACCTCAAAATCGGCCATCTCAGATAGCAATCTTCATGGATACAAGGAGGCAACAATGTGCAATTCATGGCAATTTCATGCACTATGTTGTAAGTCATCACAGTCACCTGCAGTCACTTATCTGAGGTGGCTCAGTAGGTAGAGGTGCAGACTGCAAGCCGAGAGGTCCTCGGTTCGAATCCCCCCTGCGGCAACCGCATTGTGTCCTTGAGCAAGACACTAGAGCTGCACGGTATTACGGTATACCGGTTGGTACCAGTATTGAAATCATCACCAATTCAAAGCCGTCCATCAAAAATGAATACCGGTATACCGTGAGTAACGGTATAAATTTTGGGGTCTGGTATTATGATTTGAAATTCGCATTTTCTTGAAATAAAAATATAAATAATGCGCGAAAATATGACAAACACATATTAAATGCAAGGGATATCATGAATAAAAAAGATATTTTTGAACAAAAGATAGAAGTATCACTTACTGCTCTGGGAAAATGAGTGATTTGAATGGAAGACGATAATAATCCATGTCTACAAAGTTGTTGAACCTATTGTTTAATACGAAAATAAGCCATAAAATTATCATGGGTTTACTGGCTTTCATCTGAATCTGGGATACAAGTAAATTAGTCTTTGTCAATTTAATTCCTGTAAAAACATGGTCAACCTCTCTTGACTGATAAGCATTTAATTACTGAGCCAGTCAATTGTCACATTGTGTTAATAGCCCAAGAACATTAGGTTTCACTAGGGAAAAAAATCGGAGAAAGCTGATTTTTTCAGGGAATCTCGAGTACATGTCACTGAACGATTCGACAAAAGTCCCCTAAAATCCCAGTTGAGCTTTTTTTTCTACAGCCTTTTTTCGAAAACGTGTTTGAAAAAAATCCCCAAAAAATCGCACGAACTTTGTAACCTCGAATTGATCCAACTGTATTTTTTGTTTACGCGTATTTCGAGCTACATAATGTCTAATATACATTTACCTAGAGGAAAATGTGCATTCTGTGACAATTTCTGCGAAAAATTATTGAAAATTCACAAAAAAATATCGGATTTACGCAAAAAATGACGATTTTCCTAACGGATTTGCCCAAAGGGTCGTAGTACAGAACGGGATGTTAGTTGGACAGACGATAAAAAATCCACCACCATTTGAAGACTTTTATCATTGCTTACAAAATAGACATTATGGAAGACCCCCTCTGCTTCTGGCCGAGTTCCCCTTTTGGCATAAAATTCGTCAGCATGAGAACTCATATTTTCGGGCTTGGGACCGAACAGACACGTCTGTGTCTGGCAGCATTAGATCAATAAATAATATTTACAGAATGTACAAAAATCAATAAATAATATTTACAGAATGTACAAATCAATCAACATGGATTAAGTTACATTGACTATTATCAACGCTATATACAGAAATGACATGACCTATATACATATTATTCATCGAACTCAGAAATTTCCGACAGGACAGTGTTTCTGTGGTTGTTACAAGAATCCGAACTGCAATTACACAAACCTGAGCAAGAGAGTCCTGCCTTCTTACACCCACACCTTTTTGTACAAGCACTCTTGCAACCACAACTGATCAGATTCAGTAGGTTATCGGGGGCACATGGCTTTGTGGCTGCAGTCGGTACAAGAAGTCCATTGTCTAGCGACCACCCCCAATCCGTCGGAGGAAACGAAGTGCCCAGCCATTGTTGGACCTGGAGATAACATCTGTAGACATGTTGTTGTGCAGCATCGCTGCTTGGTGGGAGTGAGGCTAGGTCGATGGGTTTATTCAGTTTAGATTTTGCTACATAACGCTTGTAAGTGACATATCTATATTGGTCGAGAGAGGAAACAGTTTTACTCCCGTATAAGATCAGGAGAAGTTGTTCCCCGGCAGCGGCTACTGCACTTGGTGTACTGTCATCTGCCAAAATTGTGTTGACATACTGTTGTGAGTCGCTAGTAACATCGGAGACAATTGTACTGAATACTTTCTTCTTACCAACTCGAAAGAGTGCAGAAGTAGTGTCACAACCACTTACAGAATGTGCTACAAGGAGGTTGCTTCTATGGTCACCCATTTTGGTTGCTATTTCACTAACTGAAACTAGTAAGTTTGGGGTAATGGAATACATCATGTGAATATTACATCCCGGTTGAACTCGTGAGGTAAGAATGACTAACAAGTCTGTGTCTGTTCCCACAACGACAACATTGTTGTCATCTTGAGCGATGTCAAGTGCAGTTTCGGCTATCAGTACATCAGCGTCAGCCTCGGCCTGCTTGGACTTAATATTGATAGCAGATAGCTCCTGCATTAGAAGATCGATCAGTTGGGTTTTGTTCTTGGCATTTGCAAGGAAATCGGATTGGGGTGTGGTGGCTGGTAACTCGGGTGAGATATTGATATCAATGGAATACCTGTCTTTAGATCTACGGGCTTGTTCCATGCCCTTTGTCGACATTGTACAAGCATAACCATCAAAAACAACCACGACGTTCGCCCCAAAATGTCTCACTAGATAATTGGAATATGATGTACATATGTCCTTATATGACGACTGTTTAGGCCATACAACTGCCCTCAATAAAAATCCACCATCTACAACAAACAGAGAATGTTCTGGGATTTTAGTTTGCTCGGAACCGTATGTTTTGAGGATCTTACCGAGCGTGCTTTTCTGTGTCTTCCTCATTCCAGCAGAATCAAACAATGCTGGTGGTTTTGGGGCGAGTTCATATTTGAGATACTCTTCCATCTCTGCTTGTGACTGAATAACACATGTGATGCAGTTGAACAGAATTGTGGGGTCAATCACTACCTTACTTCCATGGACTTTGATGCTATTTGCCATCGATGCGAAAGACTTCACAGTGTCAACACGTCGTAGTTTGATGCTGTTGGACGTTTTGCTTACAACATTCGATACGCAACATTCACCAATTTTGCGAACTTGGTCACAGTTCACAGTTTCGTCGGCCACAAGCCCGGTCGCTATAGAGACTAATTGTAGTGGATCTCTATTCTGAAAGGGGGAATGCACTCTGAGCCAGTTCAATAATTTGGTGATATCATTGGCATCAGTCAATTGTGAACTTTGACGGAGATCCTGATGTTGTTCGCCATGACCAGTGTGAACATGAACAAACTTTTCGAGAGCATTACATATCGGAAGGCAAAGAGGTAGTCCATGTACCCATTTCGCAACAGTGCTATCGGTTATTCCCCTGCCATGTGTGAGACCACCAGGGAGCTTGAACATTCTCATTAAACACTGCTCCATGGTCTGATCAGAATATATCCCGTCCCAGAATTTATCTGAGCGCCTTATGGTAAAGTAACCTTTCTCAGTGAACAACTTCAAATCATCCTGTTGCATTATTTCTGTTAGCTCATTCATCTGCTGCAAATAGAGATGAGAACTTTTTGCGTATGCAAAATGACCACCTGCGTGAAATACTGGAATCATATTGCGAACACAATATGTGTGGAGTTCCCAGTCGCCTGTGCGCTCTGCTCTCAAGAACAACTGGAGAAGACCTATTTGCTCGTAGTATTGTACCCAAATCAAGGGCGTGCACACATTACATGCCAATGCATCTTGAGTGTAGGCGAACACCACATTATGTGATTTAATCGAACATGGGAATTGAAACAATGATGCTATAATACGGTATTTGAATGAGAAAAGTCGATGCCGTTTGAATTTGAGTTTAGGGGGTATGGTTAATATTTCACACGTTTCACCAGTTCATTATGGAATAAATGACTATTGTTATATATCATTATAAAGCCACTGCTTTTCTGCAATTTTTGATATATAATTTAACTCCCAAAGTAGTCGTAGATTTGATTTAATGGACGTTGTGTACCGTTGTGTGTATGAAAACAATAAATTTTTTTCGTAATTTTGTACATTTTCGTGAATATTTCACCATTGAGTGTGAGGATTGGTACAAAGTTGGCATTTTCTGTTGGGGATATGTATTCTCAATATAATTCAGCACGATATTTATGATTCTCACCCTACTAAGGCAAATAAGAATGAGAAATATGGAGCTGGGTCGAATTTTAAAAAAAAATTTTTTTTTCATCAAAAAAACGCTATAACTAAAAAAGCTCAACTCGGATTCGCAGGGACTTTTCACACTTTATCCGCAATGTGTGTCCCGGAAACATATAAAAAAATCAGCTTTCTCCGATTTTTTTCCTTACTTTCTCATTTTTATGTCTGATGTGCCTGGACTATAATTGTGTATGTGTGGCTTCATGAAAAACAGTGGCAAACAAAACTTCAAAACAACGGGTGTCCAGTTGATGGAATTCCAAGGGTCTGGTTACACAAAGAACCATTATTAGCTCATCCCCTTCTATCTTCCAGCAGTAAACTTCCTCAGATGACAATGTCAAATGTCACATGTCAGGCCAGTCAGTCTGTTGATATTAAGCACGCCTCCAAGACGTGATCACCCTTCAGTTTCATGATAGTCTGCAGGTGTCAATCACCAGCTGACAATGTTTTCTCCCAGTGATGGTGTCACACGTCTGTCATATTTGACAAAAATTGTTGCACATTTCGCAATTGTGAATATGTGTGATTTGAAACAGATTGTGTCAGATTGCTGACAAACAACGAATTAATGAACTGCAAAATTCTTTTACATCCAAAGTAAACTCAAAACTTAGAATGTACCGAATTACATGAGTTGTTTTTAACCTGGGACCTTGTACATAACATTTTTCAAACACTTTTAGAAAAGTAAGGAGGTACATGTATTTCAGTTTTATTTTGTTTTCAATCTGAACTGTTTCATGGTATACTGGGCACCGGTACTAAAATCCGAACACCGTGCAGCCTACAAGACACTTCACCCCATTGCCCATGTTGGGGCACGGTGATGCTCTGTACTAAGGCGTACTGCACGTCGATGGTGCACCTGTCTTCAACCAATGCTAACCCTGCTTGTGTGGAGTTAGTATGTTGGGAAGCTTTAAGTTGCTCGCCGTTGCTTGGTGGTTCCCTCCAGGTACTCTGGCTTCTTCCACCTGTAAAAACTGTCGTGGTCATGATTAGCCACTGTGCAGAAATATGTGATCTTAAACACCAATATATAAATAAATAAGTATCTTGGGGAGATTCAATGGTTTTTTCTCTCTGATTTTTCATGCGCTAATCCAACATTCCAACTCAAAAGCAATAAAACTATGGATATAGGGCTGCACGGTATATCGATAAACCGATATATACCGGTATTCAAACCAATATCGATTGAATACCGGTGTAATTACAAAAATATCGGTTTATCGTCATTATTTATTTCTTTAGTTTTTTAACTGTTGCCCTGAATGAATAATATTATCCCTTTATCCAAGGAATCGCCTGCTTGTGTCATCGTAATATACAAATTCAGCAGTTAAAAAAATAATTTTAAAAACTTTCAAGAAAACTATATCTTGTGGCCCCTCACTGGAACGAGCTCGTTGAGATCGTTCCAATGAGGGGTCACATGATATAGTTTTGTTGAAATCTTTGGGGAAAATCTCAGACTAATTTTGAAAATAATAAATTTTGATATCATCTGCATTGGGTAAAGGTTTTTCGAACCGCATCATCAAGGCATGCTAATTCGTTCCGATTGTGATGCCTGGAGTGTCGATTGTGGTACTTGTGTTCATATATCTGAACAGTTTTCGATATACTGGTATACTGCGATATTTTTTTGAATACCGATACCGGTATTCAGTTTTGAATATCGTGCAGCCCTATATAGATATGCAGCATACCAATACTCCAATTATTACCATAATTATATATGTACAACATACAACATATGTATGTTGGTCGTGCATAATGATAAATTGAACAACCATTTTTACTAGTTTTTTCCAATCAGTTGACAAGACTCCACTAGTGTTTTCTAAGGTGTCTGTGCCTCTAAATTAGCTTCCTTGATCATCAAAGCTTGATGTGCACCAGTCATTCTCCAAAATCATCTTCCACAACCTTGTTCGCTTGGGTGGATCGATTTGAAAATTTCCAAGTGGAAGTCGAATCATGAACTGCACAAAAACAGTTAAAACTTTTCACAGCCAAAATTTTTCACAGCCAAATACCAATCCATCTTCTGAGACTTTATTCAGCATGTTCATTCCTGCAAAGCTGAAAGTTCCCACTCTTTACCTGAACACTAAGGGAATCATATGTTATGTTATGCTGCAAAATATATGTCTTCCGTAATTGTACAGTGTATAATTATCTGCATTAGATAGGCACAGTGAGTGTTGTGACTTATTGGTGTCTTGATTCTTGAATCCAAATTTTCAAGCCTGCACCAATACCTACATCTTTTGTTCATCCTATTCAGCCGTACATGATTAACCCTTTACTTAACGAATCGCCCGCATCCGTCCGCGTAATTTGCAAATTGAGCAGTTAATAAAAACATTTTTTTATAATATTTCAACAAAACCATATCATGTGAGCCCTCACTGGAATGAGCTCGATGAGCTCGCTCCAATGAGGGGTCACATGATATGGTTTTGTTGAAATTTTTGGAAAAAATTTAAAAAATAGTAATTAAAATAATAAATTTTGATATTCTCTGTGTTGGGTAAAGGGTTAAATGATTCAATTATTTTTCATTTAAGTAAAACATGAGCAGCTCCGAAGAAGTTTCATGGATATCATGGTTTTGTGGCTTGAGAGGAAATGAATTTTTCTGTGAAGTAAGTATAGAACTCTATTAACCCTTTACCTAAAATTATACCCCCTTTATAAAGGGGGGGGGGGGGGGGGAGTATATAATAATCACTTTGTCCATTCATCTGTTTGTTTTTCTATTCATCCGTCTGTCCATTCGTCCGTCCATCACTCGTTTCCAGGGCAATAACTTTTGTCACATTGGTTGCATAGTACCCCTACTTCACAGATAGGCTGCTTGTAATGGGATGATGATTGGGATTGCTTTTGGGATCTGTAGGTGAAAGGTGAAGGTCACTGTTACTATAAATAGATTTTTGGTTTCCGTGCAGTAACTTTAGTTTTCCTTTGTGTACAAAGCCATAACTTCATACTGTGGTTGCATTTGAGATGTCGGTCGTTGGGATTGCATTTGGGATCAATAGGTCATAGGTCAAGGTCACTGTTACTATAAATACATTTTTTGGTTTCCATGCAATAACTTTAATTTTCTTTTGTGTTCGAAGCTATAACTTTATATTGCGGTTGCATTTGAGATGTCGATCATTAGGATTGCATTTGTAGTCAATAGGTCAAGGTCACTGTTACTATAAATAGATTTTTGGTTTTTGTGCAATAACTTTAGTTTTCTTTTGTATACGAAGCTATAACTTTATATTGAGGTTGCATTTGAGATGTCGATCTTTGGGATTGCATTTGGGGTCAATACGTTAAAGGTCAAGGTCACTGTTACTATAATTATGTTATTGGTTTCCACGCAATAACTTTAGTTTTCTTTTGTGTAGGAAGCTATAACTTCATTGTCTCCCGAAAAAAAAATTTCAGCAGACTATAGTAATGAGTGATATCCGTCCATCCGAGATGTCCTGTCCGTGCATTGAGACATCCATCCATCCAAAACACTTTGGCATCCAAATTTTAACTTGAGTTTGGATGAATTGATCAGAACCAAATTTGGTAAACGGCTTACTTGGGAGGTAATGCAGGTTATGTTTGAAAATGGACATGGTACGTTTATTTTCACCAGAGTTATGGTCCTTTTTCAACTTAGGAAACATGTTTTTAGTTTTGTCCGAATTTTAACTTAAGTTTGAGTGAATTGATTGCAACCAAATTTGATATACATTTTACTGGGGGTGGGAGGGGGAATTATATCACCTTCAGATGGCTGAGTGGCAAGGAGGGGGGGATATTTCTCATGAGCCCCTGCTCACTTTGTTTTTATTTACAGTATGAGCAGCAACAAAATCAAATCATGTGTTTCTACAGGCTCATCCCAGTATAGGTGGTGGGGGTGGGGACAGGGCTGTCATTTTCAGATGGGCAATCACCCCCGGGCCACAGTCGCCTGCCTAAAGTCAAAATTCTGCAGACGGTAAACATCCTCCTAACCCTGATTTCTGCTGACCATTATTAATTCAATTAAAGGCACCTCAAAAAAGGCCTTCTCAAATGACATTCTACGCAGATAGAAGGGGGCAACAAACCACAATTCCTCCTGGACTGGAGCTAATTCATTAGTGTGAAAGATTAACTGAAAAAAAGAAATAATTCTGTAAAAACGAACCTCTACAGTTGAAATTAGGAGAGATGTTGGTGAAAACATTGGAGTGAATAATTATCAAAAGTGATTAAAATATCACGACTTACTTCAATAAATGTTAACAAAATCACAAGAAATATGATTTATGTTGTGTTTCTTTTATTTTACTGGCATTTGAAGCAGGAAATATAAAGACGATTTTGTAAATTTGGAGGAATGTCTAATTACCAAAATAAACACAACAATTGTATATTATCTCTGAAAACCATGGTAAGAGCTTAGTGACTCATGAAAAAAATAAAAGAAATGTTGTTTTTTGTTAAAATGTAGTCTTTCTTATTAAATTGTGCATCTTGACAAAGCCCCCCTCCCCCCCCCCCCCCAAATCTGACAGTACAAGGCAGATCCCACCAGTGGTAGGGGCATGGCATGGCCTGAAATCCTGGGGGGAGGGGGTGGTCCTGGTTAAGAGTGGGGAGGAGGTGGATTCTGACAATTGGGGGGGGGGGGGGGGAGTGCTATATGTATATTAAGGAAAGGAAATCAAAGAAATTATTTTCCAATTTGGGAGTGGGAGAAGGCAACTGGTGGAATTGGAGGGTGGGGGGGGGGGGGGGGGGTAGGGTGCTGGGCCACTAACTTGATTTTCAGTATTTGACAGATCTATAGACAAATTTTTGGCCAGTGTATATCTCCTTATCGTGGTGGTCCATTAACTGAAACTGAATTCAACGTGTTCACATAGTTTTCAACTTTCTAATTGCTTGTATGGGTAAACTTTCACAACTGGAAATATAGCACTCTTGTAATTATGCCTTGCAGACTACTGTTGTGTCATGCACACACATCTTTCACTCCTGGTCTCCTTAAGCCAAAACTGGCCCTCGTAAACTGGAATTTTGAAATTGACAGGCCTGGGGAAGGGGGGGGGGGGGGAAGGGGGGTCACATGATATGGTTTTGTTAAAAGTGTGTGAAACATTTGACATAAACTTTCAAACATTTGCATTCATTGGGTAAAGAGTTAACTGAAAATGTCTTTTTTAGTAAATTCATATCAAAAATGAAAGCTACAGGTGTGAAGGTATAGTTTTCAAGGCTTTATATATGTTTTTATCAGATATACGTGGCCACTTTTTCTTAGATGAGTGCAGAAAACTCCAAATTTTAAATCCACATAGCACATCCGTCTATATTATTTTCACAATCCAAACTCAACCCTTGAAAATAAACCATTTGCCACCAAGCCTGGAAATAAGCAGACTATCATCTATAAAATAAGGTTTCCAGAGGTGAATTTGGTGATGCAGGCACTGCAGGCACTGCAGGGTAGCATTGCTAAATATACCCTCTGTGAACCTCAGTTTGGATCAAGGTCTCAAGCTGAACAGAAAGATGTATACAGTGGATAAATTGGCCCACTGTATGTGATAGCATCAGCAAATTCACCCTCGGGGACCTCATTCTGCAAATGACAGATTGCTTGATTCCAGGTTTGTTTGCCACAGAACACAAATATCTAGTTACTGCTAAACAGCAGTAGCTTTTTGAGCTGTCTGAAGGCTGAGTTGTTTGCAGACTTGAGTTCACCTACACTCTGTACAATTTGATAACTCCAATTACTTTTGATTGCATTACACAGAATTTGATTATTAGCTTAACTTGACAAAGTCAAGATAAGCTATTGCCATTATGCGTGCGGAAGTCTGTGAGTCTGTTCACATTTTCTTTTAGCTCGGGCTACACCCCGCAGTTCTTTTTCTGATCATCACGAAATTTCATATGCAGGTTTGGGGGTCATGTCTAGATGAGAACAGCCCCTTTTGGTCGCGATCGGTCAACTGGTAATGCTGCCCAAGCCCAAAACCCAAAAACCATTAGCACAGTCTACAGGTCGTATTTATGAAGGGATTTCATTGTAACTTGGTAGGATGCCTCTGTATAATGCCTAGATGAGAACGTCCCCTTTTAGGCATGATCTGTCAACTGTGATGGCTGCCCAAGCCCGAAACCCAAAAACTTTTAGCACAGTCTGCAGGTCATGTTTAATATGGAGGGATTTCATTGTAACTTGGTAATATGACTCCTTATGATGTCTAGTTGAGAATTTTCCCTTTTGGGCATGATTTGCCAACCATGACGACTGCCCGAGCCAAAAAACCCAAAACCTTTAGCACAGTCTACAGGTCATATTTATTGAGGAATTTCATTGTAACTTGGGGAGTTGACTTCATATAATGTCTAGATGAGAAAGTCACCTTTTGGACGTGATTGGGCAACTGTGACGGCTACAGGGGACTGAAAACCTTTAGCTCAGTCTACAGGTCATATTTATGAAGGGATTTCATTGTAACATAGTAGGATGACTCCAAATAATGTCTAGATGAGAACGTCTCATTTTGATCGCGATCATTCAGCCTTGATGGATGCCCGAGCCCAAAAACCTGTAGCATAGGCAAAAGGTCATATGGAAGGATTTCATTATAACCTGTTAGGTTGACTCCATATAATGCCTAGATGATGACATCCCCTTTTGGTCGTGATTGGTCAACTGAAAAACCTTGAGCACAGTCTACAGGTCATATTTATGAATGGATTACATTGTAACTTCGTAGGATTACTCCAGGTGATGCCCAGATGAGAATGTCCCCTTTTGGTTGCTATCATTCAACCATGATGGCTGCCCGAGCCCAAAGCCCAAAAACCTTTAGCACAGTCTACAATGAAGGGATTTCATTGTCAGGGACCAGCCTAGGGGGGAATTTTAGGGAGACTTTAAGTCTCCCTCCAGAAAAAATAGGGAGACTGCAGAGTCATGTAGGGAGACTTCATATGCAAGTGGGGAAAATTAAGAATATTCATGTACCACCCCCGCCGCCCCTTCATATTTTCAATTTATGGTCCTCCATTAACGTACAAATAATCCAGGTCCAGTTGTCTATGATGCATCTGTGCCAGGTTAAAAAATCACAATGTAATTATTGACTGAAAATCCCCCACTGCCACCTTCTCCTTCATGACCCCTCACCTCTTCTTCGTGCCAATCCCCCATCACCCTCCTGTGGTTGCCTTTCAACAAAGTCTACTAAGCTAATAATTTCCTAAGTCTGAAAGTGTGAACAGGACCAGATGTAAGAAGGTTGCTTGGGAGGTACTTTGTTAGTTAATAAACAAAATACATTCTGGGGTCGAGTATTTTGTAAAAGAAATGTCATTCCGCATCATTTTTATGGCATTCCGCGTCATTTCATGTCATTCCAATGTTTAGGAGGACCCTTTTTCAAGATCGTCCACATGCACACTTGTGTCCTGTACAAAGCTTTTCTTGACCTCACTAAAGCTTTTTTTCATGTGTTTCAATTCCATTCGTGTTTTTCTGGGAATAGACAGCCCAACAATTAACAGTCGTCAGCAAATCGAAATGAAAATAATGTGTTATAAAATATGTCCGTTGTGTATATATTTTCGGCATCCTAAGCGACGTAACCTACTTTCAAACTGGGTTGTTTTGTTGAGTCACGTAAGTCACTTATTTTCGTTTCGACACTTTGAAGCTCCGACTGGAACGCAACAAAATAGAAATAAAAAAAATCCGCCGAAAGCGACAATGGACAATTGCTTGTCGTGTGATTTCAAATAAATGGACGTTTATTTGACGAATTAAAATGCCCATTTATCACACTCGAGCACATTCGATTTTTGAAAATACTCATTTTCATGTAAACCTCGCATCACTCAGTTCAGCCTTTTCTCATTTTGGCCAATTTTTAGAGGGCGACTTGTAATCGCCCCGACTATTTTTCTAGGCGACTTTGGGCTTAGAAGGGCGACTTAATCGCCCTAGTCGCCCTCACGGCTGGTCCCTGTTCATTGTAACTTGGTATGTTGACTTCATATAATGTCTAGATGAGAACGTCCCCTTTGGACGCAATTGGGAAACTGACGGCTACTGGGGCCCAAAGCCCGAAAACCTTTAGCACAGTCTACAGGCCATATTTATGAAGGGATTTCAATGTAACTTGATAGGATGACTTGTTTGGGAATAATTTCACTGTAACTTGGTAACTTTCGTTGATGTACGTAAACTGTGAGGACCACATACATTAACTGTGATGTCATATTAACCCACCCCTCAGCTCTTTAGTACAGTGATACATACACCT
Organism: Pictodentalium vernedei; assembly: GCA_031216915.1. Taxonomy (NCBI): domain Eukaryota; kingdom Metazoa; phylum Mollusca; class Scaphopoda; order Dentaliida; family Dentaliidae; genus Pictodentalium; species Pictodentalium vernedei. The sequence continues at coordinate 102,009,630 of CM062291.1, forward strand.
CATATTATTTTTATCAAAAACATAGCATACAGGGAACAGAAATGAACATATTCCCGATTATCACAATTCTTGTATTATTTCATAATCCTTTCATAAACATTGAAGATTGTCCTTTTCATCAAACACAACACACAAGTTAAGCTACAGTGTCATTGACACTTTCATTATTTGTTGATAAGTGGAGTCCACTTAATTAGATATCTCTTAATTGAACAACACCTGTTAATTGAATATAATTTCCCAGCACAAAACCATTTTCCATATCTCCAGTACGAAATTTGACCTGTTAATTGAATATAGGTTCTAGAGTAAACTCCTGTTAATTGAATAGAAAATCTTGTAACCTGTCGAGAAATTACCTTGATTCGCCCCAGTTTTCCTTTGTTTATAGACCCCTATTTGACCTCAGTACATCCAACACAGGCATTTAATCTATTACAGCGCTCTGTGAAACAAGATATAATGGAATAAATGCTAAGTGTATCTCTGGAATACAGGAAAGTGACACATTCCCTGTTAACTGAACACTCCTGTTAATCAAATAATTTTCATGTGCAAAGTGTCTATTCAATTAACAGGGTTCCACTGTAGTAAGTGTTTATGAAATTAATTTATATTCAACGTAGTTTCAATAGCAGAAAATTAGTATTTGCTCTTTTTTAAAATTTTTATAACATTATCAATCGGTTTAGTGTCAGGTCATTTATAATGCCGAAACTTGAAGTAGAATGTCATGGCTTGAACATCACCCAGTGGATAGTTATTTATAGCATTCACCAGGTAATTATTTCATAAGCTACTGGTCACACGCGATTGCTGAGGAAAATCACAACACATGATGTAGAGAAACTGAATGGAAGGACAGTGGGCTGGCCAATTTTTGTTCGATATTGGTCTGAACATAGGGTGAATGGAAAACAGCTCTAAGTAACCTTTTGGCAAGCTAAACGATGGAAGTGTAATGACTGGAAGGGCCTTGTGAAAAATAATATTGTTCATGAGCAATGATCAATGGGATGCAAGACATATATCTTTATTAATCCCTGTGTTTGAAAATTTTTAGTACAAAGTTTCCTGTCTCAATAATAATTCTAATACAGGGGAACCCATTTACCTGGATATCTCTTAATTGACTAATCCTGTTAATTGTATAAAAATTCAAAAACACCAATCCATTTACCATACCCTCTGCAAATTTGACCTGTTAATTGCATACAGGTTATAGTCTGAACTCCTGATAATTGAATAAAAAGCCCAAGCAATAATTGCAAATATGTTGCAAAGCGTAACAAGCACAAGCAAAGTTCCAGCCAATGAAGAGGTCCATTGGCTGAAACATTGCATGTATTTTTTGTCCACAAGTACAGAATTTAAAAGTGATCCTTTGGGTGACAACTCCATTCCCTGGGTGATTTAGTTACAATCCACTCTCCTTGTACTGTAGGTATGCAGCTGATCCCAGATAAGGGGCTTTTGCATAGAACCATTTAACAGTACAGTATGGCATACGAACAGGTTCGAAAATAATTATTGAGGTACATACTATATTATTTGAGGTTCATCCTATATTATTTCAGGTTCATCCTATATTATTTCAGGTTCATCCTAAAATAATATTTATGACCCTTTCGTACGCGATCAATAATTTGTCCGACCCTGGATGGACTATAATTATTATTTCATGTTGAACCAGGTTCGACATAAACATTTCAGGTTCATCCTATATTAATTGAGGATGAACCTAAAATAATTTGTCCGACCCTGGATCGACCATAATTATTGTTTCATGTTGAACCAGGTTCGACATCAATATTTGAGGTTCATCCTATATTAATTGAGGATGAACCTGAAATAATTTGTCCGATCCTGGATGGACCATAATTATTGTTCCATGTTGAACCAGGTTCGACATAAATATTTCAGGTTCATCCTATATTAATTGAGGATGAACCTGAAATAATTTGTCCGACCCTGGATGGACCATAATTATTGTTTCATGTTGAACCAGGTTCGACATAAATATTTCAGGTTCATCCTATATTAATTGAGGATGAACCTGAAATAATTTGTCCGACCCTGGATGGACCATAATTATTGTTTCATGTTGAACCAGGTTCGACATATATATTTCAGGTTCATCCTATATTAATTGAGGATGAACCTGAAATAATTTGTCCGACCCTGGATGGACCATAATTATTGTTTCATGTTGAACCAGGTTCGACATCAGTATTTAAGGTTCATCCTATATTAATTGAGGATGAACCTGAAATAATTTGTCCGACCCTGGATGGACCATAATTATTGCTTCATGTTGAACCAGGTTCGACAT